>JAHRHZ010000048.1:5404997-5458342 GCA_024137785.1 Ginglymostoma cirratum | reverse complement strand
TGTCTGCCTCCTCTCCACCTATCCTCTCCTCTATCCATCCTCTATCCGCCTCCCCCTCTCTCCCTATTTATTTCAGAACCCTCTTCCCCTCCCCCATTTCTGATGAAGGGTTTAGGCCCGAAACGTCAAGTTTTCCTGCTCCTATGATGCTGCTTGACCTGCTGTGTTCATCCAGCCCCATGCTTGTTATCTCGTATACTGTATAATGTGGTTTACCTCAATTGACAAAATGTGCCAGACCTCAGCAATACTGATATGACAAAGACAAGCATCAAAAGGCAACGGTTGAAGTGTTTGATCCTTTCTCGACTGTTTGTTCCAAAGTGCACGGGCATGTGATCTCCATCATTCACAAAATGACATGATCTGCCGTGAAAGAGGTGGATAGAAAAGGTAAACCTTGCAAAAGTAGAGCTCGCCCAGAAACAAATATGTTCCTCTGTGTTTTATTGATACTTCCCAAGAAGATAATCATTCTTCCAAGGCAGCTTCTCTACAGGCTACTTGGGAAACGCGGAATTCTTCCACAGCCGAGTTGGAATTGCTATGAATATTGTACAGCATATGTTTGATTGAAGCCTCCTCAAATCAGATCTTTCACCCATTTTTTTTAGAATCTTTAATGCAAAGGTTCCAGTTGATAAATGTATAGTAAATGTTTTAATGCTATGACTGTTTAAATGGTATTAGTGATAAATTTCCTGTTTTCTACTCATTTCAGCAGCCCGAGATAACTATCATTTATTACCCTAACAAATTCCCAATATTGCTGTCTTGCAGACGGAGTCGGATTGATGACAGTGTGAAGAACTTTGATTATGTATGCAATCTTCTCAGCTTGCAGCAAAGGGGTCGTAGGCTGAGAATATCTAAATTCACATCATGAAACTTCCAGCAGTGTCTGTTAGAGCCAGCCTCGGAATGCAAATTTAAAAAGACAGTAGTCTGTGCACTCCCCGAAACGTAAGAAATTGCGGTTCTAACGCAGAATGGAAAAGTGACAAATTATCAAAAGTGGAGAGAGATTGCAGAACTCTTGAGTTACAGAGAGATCTGGCAGTGGGGTTTCAAGAATCTAAAAAGTTCAGATGCTGGTACAGCAAGTGATTGGAAAAGCAATCTTTGTTTTAAATTCATTAATGGGATGAGGGTGTCGCTGGCTAGGCAGCATTTATTGCCCATCCCTAATTGCCCAGAGGACAGTTAAGAGTCAACCACATTGCTGTGGGTCTGGAGTCACATGTAGGCCAGACCAGGTAAGGATGGAAGTTTCTTTCCCCAAAGGACATTGGTGAATCACATAGGCTTCTTCTGACAATCAGCAATGGTCATCATTAGACTCTTAATTCCACATATTTGTTGGATATTTGTTTACAATGGTGGGATTTTAAACCACCATCCCAGAACAGTCCTTGGATTAACAGTCCAGTGGTAATACCACTATGCCATCACAGCTCCCAAAATGGAATATTTGCAATCATATCAAGAGGAATGGAACATAAAAATAGTAACATTTTGCTACAGTTGTATAGAGCATTAGTGAGACCACACCTGGAGTTCTGGTCTCTTTATTTCAGAAAGAATGAAACTGAATTCAAAATATTTTTTGGGAATGTTTACTTGACTGTCTGCTGGGATGAGAGTGTCATCTTGTGATGAAGGGTTGGACATGCTGGGCGTGCATCATTGGTGTTTTGAAGAGTGACAGATGATCTTATTGAAACATATAAGATCCAAAAGGGACTTGAAAAGATGGATACTGGATAGATGTTTCCCTTGTTGGAGGATGGAGAAATGGGAGCCATAGTTTTAAAACAAGGCATTTACCATTAGGTGGCATGGTGTCTCAGTGGTTAGCCCTGCTACCTCACAGCACCAGGGATCTGATTTCGATTCCAGCCCCAGTTTACTGTCAGTGTAGAGTTTGCATGTTCTCCCTGCATCTGTGTGGGTTTCCTCCGGTGCTCTGGCTTCTTCTTACAGTCCAACGATGTGCAGGTCAGGTGGATTGGCCATGGGAAATTGCCCTGCAGTGTCCACAGATGTGCAGGCTAAGTAGGTTAGCCATGGGAAATGCAGGATTGCAGCAATGGGATGAGTGTGGATGGGATGCTCTTTGGAGTGTCAGTATAGACCAAATTACCTGCTTCCACACTGTATGCATTCGATGATTTACGGTGGAGATGAAGAGAACTTTTCTGTCTCGAGGGTCATGTGCCCACAGAACATTTTTCTCAAGAGAGTGACATTGTCAGGGTCAATGAATACTTTTTTTAAGGCAGAGTTAGATAGATTCGTGACTAACAATGAAATCATCGGAGGATAGGCAGAAAACTGATGTTGAGGCCACAGTCAGATCTGCCACGATTTTATTGACTGGGTAAAGCAGACTCAATGGGCAGAATGCCCTTCTCCTCATTTATACGGGAGTACAATTAGTTGTGATATAACTGGAATCCATACCACAGTGTGCTTTAGGTCATGAAGAACCTCAGATGAGGCCAAGATGGAACCTAGAGATACGATGCAGATTAAGCCTGTGTCTGATGTAAGATACCATCTTGGTAAAGGATTTGAAGCCTATTTAGTGCTGACTGCCCAGAAACATGGAGAATTGCTCATTTCCACTTACAATAGATAAGTAGACAGGTAAGCCTATAGATAATTATTTTGTTGAAAAACTATCATGATTGGCACAAAATTCATAATTCATGACATAGTTTTAGATATTCATAAAAATGGAACTTAAATAAAATAAATAATGTACAATAAGTGTAAACAATTGCACAGTTATGATCACTTCAGTGTGTTAATCCCAGTATTTTGTAAAATGTAGGTCGCTTGAATTTACAGAATAAAAATGAAATGTCTGCAGCACTCCATATTTTGTATTCAAGTCCACAGATCACATGGTGTCAAGTTGATTTCAATAAATTCTTGATCATTTACACACTATCAATGAGTTTTATAAATAAATAGGTTGCAAATGTCAGCAGTCTGTTTTGTTCTATATCTTATTTGGGGAATAGTGCCTTTTCTCATTATTCCATCACCTATAGTCTTTGAGCAACAGGTTCAGTAGGTCCAGTTTCTGGTGCTGCTATGCAGTGGGTATGCCAGGGGTGCTTTTCACCAACAGTGTGTTGCCATCGGTCCCCCAAGCCTTTCTACACCATTGAGCAACCTCACGTTCGAATTTCAGTGCCAGCATAAAGCTAAGTATGTAAGACCCAATGTTTGCTTGACCGCATCAAATAGTATGTTCTTTCATTCATTCATAGGAGGCAGAGTAGAGATCGTACTGAGCCAGCCTGTGACTGCAAAACCCAAAATAAAATGCCCATTGTTAGGTTGGATTCTATAACTATTCAACACTTGCTTTTAACAACCTTAAGTACATGCGTAAGTACACAATTTAAAAAATTAGATGAGTTCATAACAAGACTCATTCACACTTGCTAGAAGTGACAGATATTTATGAATGAGGGCCCTATTCTCTGGAAACAGAAGGAATACTTTCAAACCTAACAGCTTTTCCTGGACACCTGGATAATTTCGATCTTCATTGCAATGCCTCTACTAATCAGGGTCGCAGCCAATTCCTAAAAAAAATTCAGCATCTTACGCTCCTATAGGATAAACTGTTACAATCATTTGGAATTTGGCATTCTTGTGTTTGTTCTGATGTTCTGATGTGTGAGAAACAAGTACATTCATCCACATGCCTCTCTGGCGACATTCATTTTCATGTGCATTAGGCAGTCCCACTTTTGCATCATCTTCCTTCGCCTTCATTTTTTGGGAGATTTGTTTAAGATAGGTGATGGCTTGGCTGCATTGTCTTAAATTTGCTTCTATTCATGATCTCAGCTGGTGATGATGCCAAGAGGTGTGGCTCAGGTATACCACAGCAAAGTGGAAATCTTGATTTGTTGCACTACCCATTATGATGAGTGCTTGAGCAGGGAAAACCACTTACTCCATGAGACTGAACAGCATCATAGGAGCAGGAAAGCTTGACGTTTCGGGCCTAGGGTCTAGGCCGGAAACGTCAAGCTTTCCTGCTCCTATGATGCTGCTTGGCCTGCTGTGTTCATCCAGCCCCACACCTTGTTATCTCGGATTCTCCAGCATCTGCAGTACCTTTTATCTCTACTCCATGAGACTGTTGGATCTGGGGAAATGTGATGAGGTTGTCACATGGTTTTTGTGCCCTATTTGGCATACAGATCCTTAAGAGGTCTGTCTGTCAATTTTGGCCCATTGTCACATATATTCACTTTGAATATTGCAATCGTTGGGTCTGTCATAAATGGTTGACGAACCCTTTAATTGTCTGACAAGCAGAAATTTGGAAAAGTAGTTGGTGACTAGTAGAAAATCATTGCTACGTATGGTGAATGAACCTGTAGTGATTTTGGATAAAGGGACTGATGGAATCTCCTGGGAATGTCCTTTGTGTAGTTGTGTTGGTGACTCTGGCCCTCCTGACACATCCTCCGTGTCTTCTCAATGTCATTGTTCATCCTTGGCCAATATGTAGTGTCCCATGCCAGACATCTTGTTCACTCAATGTCCACATATCCCTTATGTAGCTGTGACAATATGACCTTCAGATACAAGCACTTGTTTCCTTTTGAACATTCCACCTCTTGGTTTATTGCTCTATGGCCAAAAGCATCTGGGAGTGTCTGCCACCTCTTTTACCATGCCAGGCCATCCTTCTGTGATACCTTTCCATTTTTCCTTCAGTTGTGGATCATTAACTTCCTGAAGTTGACTGCATTGTGACAAAACCCAAGAGATTGATCTGAAACACATCTGCTAGCCCACTGTCTGTGATGTCTATTTATAAGTCCAGTGGGGTTTCTGCTTTCTTTCTCAGATGTGGTTTCCTGCCCAGTGTGTCTGAGTTCAGCATTTTGTAAGAAAGTTTGCAACAATTGCTGAAACCAGACCCATGTATTTACAATAGAAATTATGGCTGTCAAGGTGATGCACTCGTCAGTGCTTTAAGCAAAGTAATTTCCAATGGTTTGTGATTGGCTTCCAGAAAGAATAATTTACCAAGCAAGTATAAAATAGAGGAGAAACTCAGTAGGTCTGGAAACATCTGTGGAGTCAAACACAAAGAGTTAATGTTCAAGTCTGTTATAACTTCTTCAGAGCCAAAAGGGGCTGGAAAATGATGTTTTATTTACTTTTTTAAAAATGTTTTTTGACACTGGGGAGAAGGGTTGAATGGAAAAGATGGCAAATATGTCCAGCTAGTGTTAGTAAAGGAGTGACTGAGATTTAAAGAATATGTTAATGATAGGTTTGAGTAGGAGAGAACTGGTTAACTCAGCTGACAGCAAACCCAACAAGATACAAAATAGACAAGAAATTGGTAGCAGGGTGGGAATGGGAGGGGGATGGGTTGGGTTGGGGTTTTGATCATAATGCAGGACAGTGCTCTCATTCCCTCAGGAAGGCTTTCGGCACCATTGACTCTTGAAGTAATCTGGATGAGCAGTACAGCATTTTCCACTATAGCACCTTACAACCTCTGGACCCAACACTGAGTTCAACAACTGTAAGGCGTGAACGCAACCCTCTACTATGAATATAACACGTGCCCCTACCCCTGTGACTTGTCTGTGTATTGATGGCTTTGCTCTGAGAGCTGATGACCCATTTTCTCTAATCAAATCTATCGATAACACCTATTTTACATCTTAACCACTCCCTGTCCGGCTTTAGCTCTTCCTGGGAACATTCCCCAAATGCTCCACTCACACCTCCTCCTCCTCTGTCAGCAACATAGAACCCATAATCATCCAGCCTCCTTCAGCATTTTATGTTTTCATTCCAGATGTTCAGCATCTGCAGTATTTTGCTTTTCTTATGCGTGCACGCTTGCGACACCGTACACTAGACTAAATCTTTCAGGTTGAATGTGGGAATAATCGGATTGTTTAGAATCAGATGCAACTAGTTCATCATCTTCCTTGATGCACCCTCCTGGCCCTTTCTGACACCTTTAGACTTCCAGCATTATGTCCCTTCTTGGGTCATAGAGTAGGATGCAGATCTCTACTAGCAATGTTTGTTTGAACAATTCGAACATCTCGGATCCTCCAGCATCTGCAGTACCTTTTATCTCGAACATGCTTTGTTGGCTTTAACATACATCTTTCATTAAGGGTTCTCTAATGGCACTGTTCTGAGGGAACATTGATCCCATTTACCTGAATAGAAAGTTGATTTGACCTACATTCATCCAGCTTTCCTTGCTGTTGATGGGGGAGATCATTCATGACAAGTTTCACCATCAGTCAGAGTGTAGATATTGGCCCTACTCATCCTCAGTTTTGACATATTACTGCAATATCTTCAATAATACCAGGGGCACTTCAAAATACTTTCAATAATTTACGAGGGTCACAGTTTAAGAATACATGGTATGCCATCTAGGACTGAGATGAGGAGAAATTTCTTTATCCAGAGAGTGGTGAGCCTGTGGAATTCTCTGCCGCAGAGAGCAGTTGAGGCCAAAACATTGAACGTTTCCCAGAAAGAATTAGATATAGTTCTTAGGGCTAAATGGATCAAAGGATATGGGGGTGAAAACAGGAACAGGCTATTGAGTTGGATGGTCATCCATGGTCATATTCAATACTGGAGCAGGCTCAAAGAGCTGAATGGCCTATTCCCACTCCTATTTTCTATGTTTCTATTTTAATACCCAGGGATACTCTCTGCATTTCTCTCCACATGCTGCCAAACAGATCCTGACTGACAGGGAAACTGAAAAGTAGTATCTGGAAGCAGTATCTTCCAAATTGTGTTCTAAAGTAATACTTTCTTGAGATTTGTTGAGATTGGAATGAGGTTGGCCAGGTGGAACTCATTGAGTATGAGTCCCCTGACTGGGATTGTTAACTTGGGCCAACCAGAGAGCCCTGGCTGACAGATTTTAGCAGGAGTGTCAGGGAATTTCCTCGCTCTGGGTTAGCTGATCAGAGTCCATGTACTGTCCATGTGTAAATAAAGGGTGACTTGGTGATGGGATACCAGCCTCTGTGGAGTTATTTCAAGAGTCTTTTGCCAAATGAATTGGCCAGTAGCTAGATATGGCATCCAGCTTGGGAAAGCATCTAGTCTCTGCATATTTAGGATTCAGTTTCTCGAAAGATGAAATTTTACATGGACATCTCTTTAAAATAATGGTTTAGATACCTTGAATCCAAACACAACTTGACAGCAGGTAATAGAACAACAACAGTCAATGTGCTGATACATGACAGATAGCACCATTAAATTCCATAAAGTCCAGCTCACAGCTCAGCTTCACTTCTGCAACAACAGTGTGCTTTCTGGGGGGGATCAATTGACAGAAATGTGAAGTCAAAAGGCCCATGTGGCTCTAAATCTACCAGCGAAAAGTTATAGGCCAGAAGAGGCCCTTTAGGAGCAGGAATGCAACACCCACCCCCATCAACAAACAAGGAAGCCCTTGAGTTGTTGCAAATGCCCATGTCAGATAAAAGCTGAAATTCTTGCATTACTTTTCTGGATAACTGTTGTTTAGTTCTTAGGGATTTCCTGATATCGAGTGTACTGCTGATTTACCTCTCGAAGCTTCTACTGTCGTGTACATCAGTCCTTGCACAAAGGAAGTATTGTTATTTATGAAGAGCAGTCTGTTATGTTGCTCGTCGGCAGTTTGACCGTTTTGAATAGAGCCTTTATAATTTCTTGCCTATTGAATTAGACTCAATTATATTTACTTAGACTATGGGAGAGAGATGCAATCTAGTGTTACAAGTTAGCTTTTCAGTTCCATGTACTTTGTGCTAATGTGTGGCTTCAATAATAGAATGCAAGGTATGGAAGTATTGATGTATAAGGTTTGAGGAGAGGCCTTTAATGCTTTACCTTCATTCTGATCCTTTTCTTTGTTTTCCTCCTGCAACCAAAAGCCAGATGTATTTAAAATCTGGAAGAGATTCAACTCCAGTGTAAAAATAGTAACCATCCAAAAAAAAATATGGAATTAATAAAATATTCTTTGATGTAATTAGGAGGTGGAAGAGGTCAGATTACTCTGTGGTGCAGATGGGGCACATGATTCCTTCATGTTTGTGTCAAGCTGTATTCTGTGAGATTACAGTGGCAACCATGGCTCAGATCATAAGATGCCCACCTCTGAATCAGAAAGTCCCTTCAATTCAAGTTCGACTTCAGAGACTTGTGGGCAAAATGCCAGGCATTATACTGTTGGAAATGCTGGTGACACCCTGTAGGAGGGTGGGTTGACGAAGGGTCAGGTATCATTTCATGACCTCCTCCTGCACAGCCCTCATGGTAAAGCTGCCAGTAAACCCTGGCATTAACCTGGGGTGCCCAATGGAGACTGTCTTTAGGTTCATGAGAATGGTCCCAGGAATGAGAAGCTTAACATATGAGGAACGTTTGAGGACTCTGGGACTATACTCATTGGAGTTTAGAAGGATGAGGGGGGGGAATCTAAGTGAAACTTACAGAATACTAAATGGCCTGGACAAAGTGGATGTTGGGAACATGCTTCCATTGATATGAGAGACTAGAACTGGAGGGCACAGCCTTAGAGTAAAGGGAAGACCTTTTAGAACGGAAATAAGGAGAAACTTCTTGAGCCAGAGAGTGGTGAATCTGTGGAATTCACTGCCACAGCAGGCTGTGGAGGCCAGGTCATTGAGTACATTTAAGATAGAGATAGATAGTTTCTTGGTTATCAAGGGGATCAAGGGTTACGGGGAGAAAGTGGGAGAATGGGGTTGAGGAATTTATCAGCCATGATTGAATGGCGGAGCAGACCCGATGGGCCGAATGGCCTAATTTCTGCTCCTATGTCTTGTGGTCTTATGGCCTTCTCCCCCTCCATCTCCCTAGCAATGATCAGCGCCCTTTTGCTTAGTCAATCTCCCCACCTTTGCCCCTTTCCAATCAAGAGTGACTCCCCGCATTGTTAGCTGCCTCCTCCTCACAACCTAACTGGCCCCATCAAATCAGTCTCACTAACCCATATCCTGCCTCTAGCGACCACTCTTGTGGGTTTGGGATGTTGGGGTGGAGCCTGGCTGCAGTCCCAGAGGTGGGCATAACTTCCAGTGGCACTGCTGGGAATGGAGAATGGGTAATCATCTTATTTTCTCATTACTCTTCGAGTCAGAAGTCATGACCTGAGTTAAGTGGGAGCAATAATGGTTGTGAAATCAGGTTGTGGTATTGTAATTCAGAAGAGGTGGGCTCACCCCAATATTTTTAGTTTGGGATATGGTGTCACTATCAACTCTGTGAAAATCCCTGGCTGCTGTTTTTCAGATGGATGCCCCTTCTGCACTCACGGGTAGATATAAAAAATCCCACGCACTCCATTGAAGTAAAATTTGACTTTTCTTTCCAGTGACCTCATTAAAATTTATCTCCCAACCAAAATCATAGAATCACTAGTGTGGAAACAGGCCATTTGGCCCAATAAGACCACACCGCCCCTCTGAAAAACATCCCACCCAGACCCATTCCCCTAATTTCCCATGTTTAACCCACCTAACCTAAGCATCCCTGGGCACTATGGGCAATTTAGCATGGCCAATCCACCTACCCTGCGCAACTTCGGACTGTGGGAGGAAACCGGAGCACCCGGAGGAAACCCACATAGACACGGGGAGAATGTGCAATCTCCACACAGACAGTCGTCCAAGAGTGGAATTGAACCCAGGCCCCTGGCGCCGTGAGGCAGCAGTGCTAACCACTGAGGACAGATTATATGCACACTATTACATTGCTGTTTATGGAAGCTTACTGTGCAAAACCAGCTGCTAAATTTCCTAGATTATAACACTTCAAAAGGATGGATTCTTAAATGTGGGCAACATTGTTTGAGCTAACACTTATTGCCAGTGCCTAGTTACCCTTGACAGGGTGGTAGTGAGCTGCCTTCTTGAACCGTGGCAGTCTATGTGATGTAGGGAGACCCACAGTGCCAATTGGGAGAAAATTCCAGGATTTTGACCAAGTCGATACTGAAGGAACAGAGATATTTTCACAGAGCTAACAAGGTGTAGAGCTGGATGAACACAGCAGGCCAAGCAGCATCAGAGGAGCAGGCCTACTATCGCTGAGATATTTTAACATCAGGATGGGGAATGGCTGGGAGGGGAACTTGCAGATGGTGGTGTTCCCATGTATCTGCTGCCCTTAGTGAGCACATGTTCCAAATCTGCTCAGCTCAACCATCTCTAACTATTGATGATCTGAGCAAAATGCAAAGTCGAATAGATTGCAATTTACCGGGTTAATGGGAAACCTGGGTCTGTTGATGTGCGTGGAGTTTGTTGATCCAGGGAAGAATTGATGATCACCCACAAATCCTGCTCCACTGACAAGCCCTCGCTCCTACTGTTTTTCATGTGACCCATGTTGAAAGTGCTTGCTTGTGGAGATATGTTGTCACAAATGGCAGAAGTACAGCAAAGGCATGGTCAGAGATTATTGGGTTTTCATGTTTCGCAGTCAGCCAAAACATGTACACCTCTCCAGATTTCAGCTTCATTGTGCAGTCCATCCATAGCTCTACAAATGCTTCTTTTCTTTTACTATCGGATTTTGTGATTGATTCAGAGAACTAAACGGACCAAGTGCCCAGTCTACCACATTTGTTGAGGACAAGTAGAATTTTGACTTCTCCTCCAGTGCTTTGAGATGTTTGAGTATCTTGACATCAGTGATTGTGCGGACAATGCTAATGGAAATATCTCTGCCACCGTCTCTTGCTGAAGGCCGAGTTTTGACCTGATGCCTTGAAGTTTGCCTGTGATGATTGGGATTATCTAGTTCTTCCCCTGCATTTTAGTATTCAGGTCACCCAGATAGCTGACACTTTGATATAGGCTTGTTTAGCCCACCAGTAATCGTTAGACAGTCCCTCTTTACAAGGAAGTTCAGCCCCCATCTCTGAACTCAAAATAGTGAACGAAGGTGATTTAAATGGCTGTGGTGTTAAGTAATTCACGATTCTCACAGCTCGCTGTAACACTGCAGCTAACAGTGGTCGCGTTGTTTTGGCTACCGGTTTCATGGTAGGTGATGTGAATGTCAGGATTTTGCTCTTCCACCTTATTGTCAAATCCTTTGACTCCCTGATGGTAGACATTGAGTCTACTTGATGTTTTGATCTTTCAAGCTCTTGAAATTGTGATTATTTTTATTGCAAGAGATGGGTTTCTTGTCTGTAAAGCATGCCTTGACTTATTTGGTGCACTACAAAGTTTGCCAACGTTTCTTTCTGCCAATGAGACATTCAGGTAAAGGACAAATGGCACCTCCTGTCCATGAAAAACCAAAGGCCAGATAGCTCTAACTGCACTGTCTCTGAACTGTTCTTGCTATTCTTTTACTTTGAATTCGTATGTTTCATTGGCTGAATTAACAGAGGAATCATCTCTTTTGACGAGAAACTTATCCATTTCTGCTGAGAACCTATGACTTAGATCCTGCAAAACATATCAAGGGAGGTCAGTCAGTTCAACAATTGTTTCCATTTTAATGCACATATGTGTTTCCTCACATCCCATCATTATGAAATGTGATCACTGCACATGCTCATAGTGAGGGTTTGGTCCTGCTCATGAAGATAATAGACGCTGAGGCTCCAGAGGAGATTGGAAGCAGGAATCTGGCCTTAAGACTGAGAGCAAGTGGTGCTGCTTCCTAAAATATTCATGGCACACTTCACACCTCTTCATGGCACACCAGTTCAAAACCAATGTTCTACTTGGCCCTGACCAGGTACGCCCTGTACACACAAAGTAGAACAAATCCAACTTGACCAGTTACACTCGACCATCTGTAAAGTGATGGAAGGTGTCAGTAACAGTGCCATCAAGCAGCACCTGCTCAGCAATAACCTGCTCAGTGATGCCCAGTTTGGGCTCCCCCAGGGCCACTCAGCTCCTGACCTCATTACAGCCTTGGTTCAAACGTGGACGAAAGAGCTGAACTCCAGAGGTGAGAGTGACAGCCCTTGACATCAAGGCTATATATGACTCCAATCATTTCCTGATATCACATGGAGTGAATCAAATTGGCTGAAGACTGATATCTGTAATTCTGGGGTCCACTGGAGGAGGCCAAGAAGGATTACCTTCTGAGGAAGGGTCTCAAGACCCGAAATGTTAACTCTGTTTTTTCTTTCACAGATGCTGTCAGACCTGCTGAGCTTTTCCAGCAACTTTGTTCTTGTTCAGGATTACCCACATGGTGTTTCTGGTTGAAGATTCCTGCAAATGCTTCAGCCTTATCTTTTGCACTGGTGTGTGTGTTGTCCATCATTGAGGATGGGGATATTTTCGAGCCTCCTCCTCTAATCAGTTGTTTAATTGTCCATTACCATTCATGACTGGATGTGGCGGGATTGGAGAGCCTTGATCTGATCCATCGTTTAGTTCTGTTTATTACTTGCTGCTTAGGCTGTCTGGCATGTAAGTAGTCCTGTTTGGTAGCTTCTCCAGGTTGATACCTCATCTTCAGGTGTGTATGGTACTGCTCCTGGCATGCCCCCCTGCACTCTTCATTGAACCAGGGTTGATCCCCTGCCTTGATGGGATTGGTTGAGTGGAGGATATGCCGGGCCATGAGGTTACAGATTGTGCTGGAGTACAATTCTGCTGCTGTTAATGGCCCACAGAACCTCATGGATGCTCAGTGTGGAGTTGCCGGATCTGTTTGAAGTCTGTCCCATTTAGCACAGTAATAGTGTCACACAACACGATGGAGGTTGTTCTCAATGTGAAGGCAGGACTTCGTCTCCACAAGGACTGTGCGATTCTCCCCGGATGCTGTCTGACCTGCTGTGATCTCCAGCATTTTCAGGACTGTTTTCAGGACGGTGCGATGGTCACTCTTACCGATACTGTCATGGACAGATGCATCTGCAGGTGGCAGATTAGTAAGGATGAGGTAAGGCATGTTCTTCCCTCTTGTTGGTTCTCTCACCACCTGCCACAGACCCAGTCTAGCAACTGTGTCCTTTAGGACCCGACCAGCCTGATCAGTATTACTGCTGCTGAGCCATTCTTGGTGGGGGACATTGAAATCCCTCATCCAGAGTACATTTTGTGCCCTTGCCATCCTCAGTGCTTCCTCCAAGTGTTGTTCAACATGGAGGAGTACTGATTCATCAGCTGCGGGAGGATGGTATGTGGTAATCAGCAGGAAGTTTCCTTGATAACAAGGTGTGGAGTTGGAAGAACACAGCAGGCCAAGCAGCATCAGAGGAGCAGGAAGGCTGATGTTTTGGGCCTCCTTCCTGCTCCTCTGATGCTGCTTGGCCTGCTGTGTTCATCCAGCTCTACACCTTGTTATCTCAGATTCTCCAGCATCTGCAGTTCCTACTATCTTGGAAGTTTCCTTGCCCATATTTAACATGAAGCGATGAGACTTCATGGGTCTGGAGTCAATGTTGAGGACTCCTAGGGCAAGTTACGCCTGACTGTATATCAGTGTGCCACCATCTCTGGTGGGTTTATGTTGCCAGTGGGACAGGGATGGTGTTGGTTGTGTCCAGGACATTGTAGGGTCTATGTCAAACTGTTGCTTGACTAGCCTGTGAGACAACTGTCCCAATTTTGGCACTGGACTCCCAGATGTTCATTATTGTTAAAGGTATTACATAAATGCAAGAGCTTCTTTTGACTTAAACGTTGATGTCTGAAAGAAAAGGCATCTAATTCACACCTCACAGAAGTCATTTGTGACGAGGAAGAAGATAATTTTGTTGAATCCACTTGATTCACATTCCCTGTAAGTTGTTTAATGATGGAACTGACAGGGATGTGAAGTCAATATGTACCATTCTGAACCAATGATCATTGCTCAGTTGCCTGGGATTATTTTTCAGAAAGGCATTCATCTGGCACTTTGAAAACATAATGCATTTTCCACTCTAACTGGGCAATCTTTAACGTTAAATAATAACAACTGAAGTAAACAATAAGACATGAGCATTGCAGGAATTTCCTTTTCTGTGCTCATTAAAGCCCATTTCACCGAAAGAAAATGACTGACTATAAATAATAAGATGTCTTTAGTGACATAAAGTGCGGCACTTGTGGATTCTCACACATACATTCCCATATCCCGCAGGACTAGCAAGAGCTTTCAGAGATAAGATAATACAATAAAACTGCATGGTGATACCTTTCCCAGACAGCCTACAGTCACATTTTCTGCTCATATTCACAAAGGAATTTATTTTCAATGCACTTGAAATGTATTTTCATGCATTTAACTCAAGTTGAAGCACTTAATTGAAAGTTAGGGGATGGGCAAAACAGGAATACAGCACTAGTAATTTGCAAGTCGTTCCCCATTTGTGCCAAAGTCAATTGACTCCAGTGCCTAGAAATTATAATTGGTGTCACATGGGTCCTGTCTGCCAATGGGCAATATGAACTAGCAGTTCCCCCTATCACAGTCAGATTGTGTGCTCTCTGCCCAGAGGGTCTGCTGAAACTTAATTCTGTTTCTGGGTTTTTGTCAGTGGGGGTTTGCCATTGCAGTAGTCTCAGGGACAGGATAAGGAGTAAGGTAACCTTGCACTTAGAACATAGAACAGTACAGCAAAGTACAGGCCCTTCGGCCCACAATGTTGTGCCGACCTATTATCCTGCAAAGCTCAATCTACCCTGCAAACCCTACATTTTACTATCCTCCATGTGCCTATCCAAGAGTCGCTTAAAAATCTCTAAAGTATCTGACTCCACTCGCACTGCCAGCAGCGCATTCCACACGCCCACCACTCTCTGTGTGAAGAACCTACCTCTGACATCTCCCCTATACCTTCCTCCAATCACCTTCAAATTATGCCCCCTCGTAATAGTCATTTCCACACTGGGAAAAAGTCTCTGACTATCCACTCTATCTATGCCTCTCATCATCTTGTACACCTCTATCAAGTCGCCTTTCATCCTTCTTCGTTCCAATGAAAAAAGCCCTAGCTCCCTCAACCTTTCCTCATTAAAACCTGCCCTCCAGTCCAGGCAGCATCCTGGTAAATCTCCTCTGCACTCTCTTTAAGCTTCCACATCTTTTCTGCAATGAGGTGGCCAGAACTGAACAAAATATCCCAAGTGTGGTCTAATCAGAGTTTTATAGAGCTGCAGCATAACCTCACGGCTCTTAAACTCAATTCCCCTGCCAATGAAAGCCAACACACCATACACCTTCTTAACAACCCTATCAACTTGGGTCGCAACTTTGAGGGATCTATGGACGTGGACCCCAAGATAAGACCATAAGACCATAAGACATAGGAGTGGAAGTAAGGCCATTCGGCCCATCGAGTCAGCTCTGCCATTTAATCATGGCTGATGGGTATCTCAACTCCACGTACTTGCACTCTCCCCGTAGCCCTTGATTCCTTGCGAGATCAAGAATTTATCAATCTCTGCCTTGAAGACATTCAACGTCCCGGCCTCCACTGCGCTCCGTGTCAATGAATTCCACAGGCCCACCACTCTCTGGCTGAAGAAATGTCTCCTCATTTCCGTTCTAAATCGACCCCCTCTAATTCTAAGGGTGTGCCCACGGGTCCTAGTATCCCCACCTAACGGAAACAACTTCCCAGCGTCCACCCTTTCTAAGCCATGCATTATCTTGTAAGTTTCTATTAGATCTCCCCTCAACCTTCTAAACTCTAATGAATACAATCCCAGGATCTTCAGCCGTTCATCGTATGTTAGGCCTACCATTCCAGGGATCATCCGTGTGAATCTCCGCTGGACACGCTTCAGTGCCAGTATGTCCTTCCTGAGGTGTGGGGCCCAAAATTGGACACAGTATTCTAAATGGGGCCTAACTAGAGCTTTATAAAGTCTCAGAAGTACATCGCTGCTTTTATATTCCAACCCTCTTGTGATAAATGACAACATTCTATTCACTTTCTTAATCACAGACTCAACCTGCAAGTTAACCTTTAGAGAATCCTGTACCAGCACTCCCAGATCCCTTTGTACTTCGGCTTTATGCATTTTCTCACCGTTCAGAAAATAGTCCATGCCTGTATTCTTTTTTCCAAGGTGCAAGACCTCACATTTGCTCACGTTGAATTTCAGCAGCCATTTCCTGGACCACTCTCCTAAACTGTTTAAATCATTCTGCAGCCTCCCCACCTCCTCCATACTACCTGCCTGTCCACCCAACTTCGTATCATCGGCAAACTTCGCCAGAATGCCCCCAGTCCCTTCATCCAGATCATCAATATATAAAGTGAACAGCTGCGGCCCCAACACTGAACTCTGCGGGACACCACCTGTCACCGGTTGCCATTCCAAAAAAGAGCCTTTTATCCCAACTCTCTGCCTTCTGTCAGTCAGCCAATCCTCAATCCATGCCAGTAACTCACCTCGAACACCATGGGCCCTCACCTTACTCAGCAGCCTCCCGTGAGGCACCTTATCAAAGGCCTTTTGGAAGTCTAGATAGATAACATCCACTGGGTTTCCCTGGTCTAACCTACTTGTTACCTCTTCAAAGAATTCTAACAGGTTTGTCAGACACGACCTCCCCTTACTAAATCCATGCTGACTTGTTCTAATCCGACCCTGCACTTCCAAGAATTTAGAAATCTCATCCTTAATGATAGATTCTAGAATTTTACCAACAACCGAGGTTAGGCTAATCGGCCTATAATTTTCCATCTTTTGTCTTGATCCTTTCTTAAACAAGGGGGTTACAACAGCGATTTTCCAATCTTCTGGGACTTCCCCTGACTCCAGTGACTTTTGAAAGATCACAACCAACTCCTCTGCTATTTCCTCAGCCACCTCCCTCAGAACTCTAGGATGCAGCCCATCGGGGCCAGGAGATTTATCAATTTTTAGACCTTTTAGCTTTTCTAGTACTTTCTGTTTTGTAATGCCTACCATACTCAACTCTGCCCCCGACTCTCCTTAATTGTTAGGATATTACTCATGTCTTCCACTGTGAAGACTGACGCAAAATACTTATTAAGTTCTTCAGCTATTTCCTTATCTCCCATCACTAGCCTTCCAGCATCAGTTTGGAGCGGCCCAATGTCTACTTTTGCCTCTCGTTTGTTTCTTATGTATTGAAAGAAACTTTTGCTATCATTTCTAATATTACTGGCTAGCCTACCTTCATATTTGATCCTCTCCTTCCTTATTTCTCTCTTTGTTATCCTCTGTTTGTTCTTGTACCCTTCCCAATCTTCTGATTTCCCAGTGCTCTTGGCCACTATATAGGCTGTCTCTTTTTCTTTGATACATTTCCTGACTTCCTTTGTCAGCCATGGCTGTCTAATCCTCCCCCGGATAATCTTTCTTTTCTTCGGGATGAACCTTTGTATTGTGTCCTCAATTACACCCAGAAACTCCTGCCATTGTTGCTCTACTGTCTTCCCCGCTCGGCTCTGCTTCCAGTCGATTTTCGTCAGTTCCTCTCTCATGCCCCTGTAATTACCTTTACTTAACTGTTACACCATTACATCCGATTTTGCCTTCTCTCTTTCAAACCGCAGACTGAACTCTACCATATTATGATCGCTGCCTCCTAAGTGTTCCCTTACTTTAAGGTCTTTTATAAAGCCTGGCTCATTACATAGCACTAAGTGCTATGATCCCTCTGTTCCACCACACTGCCGAGAATCCTGCCATTAGCCCTGTCTTCTGCATTCAAATTTGACCTTCCAGAATGAATCACTTCACACTTTTCTGGGTTGAATTCCATCTGCCACTTCTTTGCCCAGCTCTGCATCCTGTCAATGTTACATTGTCCCTTACAACAGCCCTCCACGCTATTCACAACTCCACCAACATTCATGTCATCGGCAAACTTACCAACCTACCCTCCTACTTTCTCATCCAAGTCATTTATAAAGATCACAAAGAGCAGAGGTCCCAGAATAGATCCCTGCGGAATACCACTGGTCACAGGCTCCAGGCTGAATACTTTCCATTTACTATCACCCTCTGTCTTCTATTGGACAGCCAGTTTTGTATCCAGAGAGCAAAATTTCCCAGAATCCCATGTCTCTTTACTTTCTGAACGAGCCTACCACGTGGAACCTTATCGAATGTCTTGCTAAAATCCATACACACAACATCCACTGCTCTACCTTTATCAATGTGTTTTGTCAAATCCTCAAAGAATTCAATAAGGCTTGTGAGGCATGACCTGCCCCTCAGAAAGCCATGCTGACTATTTCTAATCAAACTGCGCTTTTCCAAATAATCGTAAATACTATCTCTCAGAATCCTCTCCAAAAATTTGCCCACCACAGAAGTAAGACTGACCGGTCTGTAATTTCCAGGATCATCCCTATTCCCTTTCTTAAACAAGGGAATGACATGTGCCACCCTCCAATCTTCTGGTACTACTCCAGTGGACAGTGAGGATGCAAAGATCATTGCCAAAGGGGCAGCAATCTCTTCCCTCACTTCCTGTAGGAAGCTTGGGTATATCCAGTCTGGCCCAGGGGAATTATCTATCCTCGTTTTTTTCAAAATTTCTAGCATATTCTCCTTTTCTAATATCAATCTGTTTGAGCATATCAGCCTGTTTCATGCTATCCTCGCAAACATCAAGGTCCCTCTCACGGGTGAATACTGATGCAAAGTATTCATTAAGGACCTCCCCTACCTCCACACACAAGTTCCCTCCACTATCCCTGATTGTCCCTACCCTCACTTGGGTCACTTTTGGTGTTACTTTGAGCCACATACTGTACAGTTAGCCAACTGAGCTTACCGGCTTCCTTCCTTCCGTTATATTGCAGCATTTACTTCACCCAATCCTTATAAAACTTGAGCACTTTCCTCTGAGACACATGGGACCAGCAACTGGATGATGGGGTAGCTTTTAGATCAGCTGTCTGCTATATACCCCGTTCAAATGTCACCCTGATTGAATCCTTTCCCTGTGCTCTTCTCCATGCTAACATAACCTACCACAAAATTCAGTATGTTGCATCTGAAAGTGATGCTGATAATCTGAAGATCCCAAACGAAAATTTGGAGAGATGTTTGAGTGGTGAGTCTTCAATTCAGGCTATTTTATATTTTAGCTCAATTGAAAATGACCCATGATAATACTGACCACATCCATTCCAGGGTTAGTAGAGTAGATATCTCATTTTAACTTCATTAAGAGTGATAAGACCGTGGTATTTTATGCCACGGGGATAACTAACCTCCGTGCTCTATGGTTTGTAATGTCTACTATCATGTCTACAGAAACTTGCCTCAGTTCAGTCCATAGATGAGATGGTGTGTATTAGTAACATCAGTTGGTCAGTAATTCAGATCCAGCCTAATGTTCTGTGAACCCTGCCATAGCAGCTGTTTTAGATTTCTTGCCACATGTTTGTAAAAAATATCATGAAAAGTGTTTCTTTATGTGTTATATGAAAAGTGTCGCCATGCTCCAGCACCATCTTGAAGCACTGAATACGATAAAAGATTTTACTGCAGAAGAGTTCATCTTTCCCTCTTCTTCTTGTTCCTCCACCACTTCTCCTCTAGATGCTGCTGGACGTCATCTTCAGTCACTGAAACGGGCTCACGGGTCTCTGTAATGGGCTCCGGGGTCTCTCTAATGGGCTTCCGCTCCTGCCACAATCACGACCACCACATCTGAGCTGAAGCCCTGGTCCTGGGGATGTACAAGTTCTATCCCTCCTGTTCCCCATCCGACGCTCCTTCAGATGCTGCTGCCAGGGATCCTTCGCCTTACCTTTCACCGACACTTCTGTTCCTTCAGGCACCTGGGCCTAGCTGCGGACCTGGAACCTTGTCTCAGCCTGTGGGTCAAGGGAGTCAGCGTAGAGCCTGCTCCTTGCTCGATGGGAGACCCCAGGCTGGCTTGCCCTTGGATCTGGAAAATGAAGTTAGTCTTAGCAAGGCTGCCCATTAAACTATAATTGAAAATCATTGGTTCATTAAGACTCTTGAAGAAGGAAACCTGCTGTCCTGGCCTAGTCTGTCCCAAAAATGACTCCAGCCCTACAGCTGATTGTTCACTGCTTTCTGAGATGCTTGGCAAGTCACTCAGTTCAAAGGTCAGGAACAACTGCTGACCTTGCCTCATTGTGAAAGAATGAATACAAATGCAATCACTCTCAGTGACCACATGCAAACTTAAATAATCCTATTCAATAAATAGTCAACAGCCACATGGGATCAAGCACTGAACAATTCAGCATTGCAGACATTTACATAGTGCATTTAACAAACTCAAGGAGCTTCACAGGTGTGATACTGTATATAATGTGATACTGAACCACTTAAAGAGATATTCGAATGGAGGACCAGCTGTTGGGAGAAAGCATCATAAGGAGTTTGTTAAAGAAGGTGACAAATTATAGAGGCAACAAGATTTTGGGAATAAATTATGGAACTCAGAGTCTGGCCACTGATGTTACAGCTACCACTAATGAAGTGATGAAAGTCGGAGTTGCTCAAATAGGTCAGAATTTGAGAATATTAGCTGGGAACTACTGTGGCCTCCTCATTATTACAGGTATAAAGTCATAGAGATGTATAGCACGAGAACAGACCCTTCTGTCCAACTTGTCTATGCCAACCAAATATCCTAAATTAATCTAGTCCCATTTGCCTGCATTTAGCCCATATCGCTCTAAACCCTTCCTATTCGTATACCCACCCAAATGCCTTTTAAATTTTGTATTTGTACCAGCCTCCACCACTTCCTCTGGCAGTTCATTCTATAATCGTACGACCCTCTGCATGAAAAAGTTGTCACTTAAGTCTCTTTTATATCTTTTCCCTCTCACCTTAAACCTATGCCTGCTCGTTTTGGACTCCCCAACCTGGGGAAAAAGACCTTGGCTGATCACCCTATCCATGCCCCACATGATATTATACACATCTATAATGTTATCCTTCAGCTTCCAATACTTCAGGGAAAATAGCCCCAGTCTATTCGGCCTCTCCCTAAAGCTCAAACCCTCCAATCCTGGAAATATCCTTGTAAATCTTTATGCACCTTCTCAAGTTTAGCAACATCTTTGTTCTGGCAGGGAGACCAGAATTAGATGCAGTATTCCAAAATTGGCTGAACCAATATGCTGTACAGCTGCAAGATAATATACCAACTTCTACACTCAAAGCAGTGATCAATGAAGACAAGTGTACTAAACTCCTTCACTACCCTGCCTACCTGCGACTTCACCTTCAAGAAACGATGAACTTTCAGCCCAAGGTCTCTTTGTTTGGCAACACGCTCCAGGATCTTATCATAAAGTGTGTAAGTCCTGCCCTGATTTGCCTTTCCTAACATGAATATATCCAACATGAATAAGATTCACAAAGTTTGATGGAGTTTTAAGCTTTGCTTGATGCGAGGGTGCAGTTATACCACAGCAGGTAAGATATTGGTTTGAGCAGACCTTGGGTGAAGCTCCTCAAATTTAGTCTTGTTCCAGACAGAATTCCCCAAATTATTTAGCTCCTGGATAATTAGTTCTCCTTTGGTATTTGCCTGTCCCCTCGGTCAGTTATAGCAAGGCTACTTCAAAAAAGAACACCTTCCATTATGAATACCTTTCTCCCATATGAACTTCTATTTTAAAAGGAGTCAACTTAACCCAACTTTCTTACATTAACAAGAAGAGTGAGTTTATTCATTATCAAACACGAGAATTAATGAAATACTCTTACAAACAGATTAGAAATTGGAGGTGAGTCAATAAAAGTTGAAAGTTTAAAAAAAAACAGAACATGAACCAGCTCCACAGAGGCCAGTATGCCAGCACCAAGTCACCCTTTATTTACATATGGCACACCCTTGACACTGATCCATCTCCCTCAGAGCAAGCAGAGCCTCTGACACTCCTGTTTATATCTGACAGCCAGGGCTCCCTGATTGGACCATATTAACAGCCCCAATCAGGGAAGTCATATTCAATGAGGTTCACCTGGCTGACCTCATTACAATCACCACAAACCAGATCCTGAATTGTTTGTGAAGAACAGATTAAACAATATAGGAGTCGGAATTGGATGGCACGGATAGCATTGCTGTTGGCAGTTAAGCAGTCAATTTTGAGACATTTGGAAATTCTGTTAATCTGATTCATTTTGACAGTGAATAAACTTCTTCCACGCTGCTATGATTCTACGGTCACTAAAATGGACTATCCAGTTCCTATCTTACCGTTGTTTGTAGGAGCTTGCTGTGTTCAAACTGGCTGCCACATTTCTTGCAGCAGGGACTGCACTTCTGAAAAACACCAGATTGTAAAGAATTTGGACATTCTTAGGACATGATAAGTTTGAGATAAATGTAAATTCTGACTTTCTTTTCACTTTTCAGTGTCTAGAACAGTCTATTAAAGACCAATTGAAGATGACGTGATTGGATACGAATATTAGAGTGCAACAGCAAATCTCTGCAGCTAGCTGTTGGAAATCACTCTTGATGTCTCTCGTCATTTTACGCCTTTTCTTTAGGTGGCAGTTTCTTTGAATGGTACTTGCCCAGCTTCCGTGAACTGGTCACCTCAATATTTGCAGTTTTGAACCTTAATTCATGATCTGCATCTCTGCTGCTGGTTTATAGCAACTGGGTTTGGTAGAATAAATGCTGGGACCAAACCATTGAAGAAGGTTCAACTTGGAAGATGGTCAGTTGAAAAAGGTCCTTGACTTTGCTACAATGGATCGGAACCTCATATTATTTGTAGACATTTCTTACCTTTAATTCCAAAATATATTTTCTTTTAAAAAAACTTTGCTATAGAAAAAGTGTTGGTGTAAATTAAATGACTGGCAAAGTCCTATGTAAAGCCAATAGAATATCACTATAGTAGTTTCAGGGAAGCTTCCAACAGGGGAGTGAGTTAACAAAAAGACGTAATGATGGGCAGGTATCTCTCCTTTCAGCAGAAGGTCACCTCTTGCAGACATGTCTGATTTATTCCTTAATGAATATGCAAAAATGAGCTGAAAACTGACCACAGCACTAGACTATGTGTGTTATTGTTTGTTATAGTTTAATGTGTGGACTAAAGTGCTGCGCGGAGCAGTTTTGAGAATATAAATTTTAAGCTCCCCTGTATTGCAGGTTAAACAAAGAGCAAGATTATTCCACGAGAGTAGGGAGTCTGTCATTGGGGAGAAAGAGAGGAAGATCACAAAGTTTGGGAAAAAGGTGCGAGAAGCTGGGGAAGCTGCAGGGATGGGTGTCTAAAGACAGTGTACATATTTAACTCATCAATGAAGCAATACTCAGCTGACTAGGAGTCAGGCAACCTGGAGTCACTGAGGTAATGAATTCCTTGCAAGATAAATGTAGAATCCTAGCTTATGGCTACATATATTCAGGAGCTACAGTATGGGGAGGGGTTATGAAATATAATGGATAATATTGTAGTGAACACTACATCAAGGATTAAATATAAATTCTGAGTCGTACAATATATCAATGTTTTCATGGTGTATTGTGGCTTTATGGTTAATGTTTGCAATTATTAAAAATATGGGTGAATTCTTCAAATTCCCCCTCTGTGAGAGTCCAAGTACAAAGGGTATAGAGAAGGGGGGTGGGGGGGGTAGTGGGGAAGGGGAGAAAAAGAGAGCCTGGAATAAGGAGAGGCACCGGAGCCAATGATCTCTGTCCTTGGCACAGGTTGGAGGCGCTGTTTTTCAGTCAAGTTATTAAAGCAAGGCCCCATCGACCCACTAAACTGAACATAAAATATTACACAGCATTGTTTGTAGAAGTGTTCTTCCCAGGGTCCTAGCCAAGATTTAATCCAAAACCATTAGTTTAAGAACAGAGATAGTGGGAACTGCAGATGCTGGCGAATCTGAGATAACAAGGTGTGGAGCTGGATGAACACAGCAGGCCAAGCAGCATCATAGGAGCAGGAAAGCTTGACGTTTCGGGCCTAGACCCTTTTGTTTTCATTTTTTTGAGGATAAAGTTATTCCAGTCTTTTCCCATAACGGAGATACCTCACAACTGGAACAAAGACTTTTTTGCTTTCTTTCCTCCTGTGCATTGTTGATTACATTTGGACTTTGCAGTTTCATTTGATTTGATTTGATTTATTATTGTCACATGTACCGCGATACAGTGAAAAGTATTGTTTTGCTTGCTATCCACTCCAATCATGCCTTACACAAGTACTTCGGGGTAATAGAACAGAATGCAAAAATTGGTGTTATAGTGACAGAGAAGGTGCAGAAAAAGATCAATTCTGATTTATGAGCGGTCCGTTCATAAGTCTGTGAACAGTACATGTTTTCAGACTTTTGAATTTCCTGCCCAATGCAAGAGAATATAACTGAGTCAGAAAGGGTCTAGACCCGAAACGTCAGCCTTCCTGCTCCTCTGATGCTGCTTGTCCTGCTGTGTGCATCCAGCCCTACACCTTTTTATTTCAGATTCTCCAGCATCGGCAGTTCCCACGATCTCTCTCACTCACTGATTATGTTGGTTGCTTTTCTAAGGCAGCAGGATGCATAACTGGAGTCAATGGAAGGAAGGCCGGTTTTCGTGATGGACAGGGCTGCATTCACAACTCTCTGTAATTTCTTGTGGTCTCAGCAGAGCAGTTGCCAAACCAATCTGTGATGCATCCAGATAGGAGACTTTCTATGGTGCATTTATAAAAATTGGTAAGAGTCTTTGTGGATATGTCGAATTTCCTTAGCCTTCTGAGGAAGTAGAGGCGTTGGTGTACTTTCTTGACCATAGCACTGATGTGAATGGACCAGGACAGATTGTTGGCAATATTTACTCCTCAGGACTTGACTTTCTCAACCACCTCCAACTCAGCAGGGGCATATCCTCCACTGCACTTCCTGAAGTCAATGATTAGCTCCTTTGTGTTGCTGACATTGAGGGAGAAATTGCTGTCCTTACATCATGCCACTGAACTCTCCAGCTCTTTCCTGTACACTGTCTTGTCGCGGTTTGAGATCCGACCCACTATGGTGGCGTCATCAGCAAATTTGTTAATGCCTGGCTGGAACATGCTGCAGTTTCTTAATGACTTTAGCTGCTGTATACCCCACTGTTTTGGCTTTGCCATTGTGTGTTTGTCTTTGTTGATGCCTGGCATTAATGGAAGCCGAAGTGTTGAATCTACTCAGATCCTAAATCTCTTTCAAGTTCATCTGTGGCTTGCGCACCAATCGTGCGGTGATATCTTGTCACCCATTACTCCTTTCTATGTGTTGTATTTCACAATGTCTGCATTCAATTTTAAATGGTTTTATTCTGTCCATTTATATATTTCATTTAATGTATCCTTTTCTGGTTTGCTTTCTCCATTTGCCTTCTCCGAACCTGCTCTCTCCTACTATGGTGCCATCTGCAAACTCGATCAATATCCTTCGCTTTGCAAAATCCAGGTCTTGAGTGTTCATTAAAGATCAAAAGAGTTGCATTTCCCTAGCCCTTGTCACGACCACTGAATCTTTCAAAGCACTTTTAGCTACACTTGGAATGCAGGATACACAGCAGTATTATTTGCACACAGTAAACTAAGTTGGAACCAGTCATGGTCCAAATATCGATTCCTGAGTCAGCTCACTTCCTTCATCCTCAAACACTTTAAGAATAACATTCTGGTGCTCCAGTGGAAGGCAGAGTTGTGTCCTGGGGGAATGGGCAGGGGGTGGGCCTGGGGGAAGTGTAGCATGTGGGGGGCATAAGGGGGCTTAGAGGTGGGGAGTGATAGGTTTGTAGAGCCCAAAGACTTCCAGAACCTTTTATCAAACTGTGGCATTTTAATGCAGCGCATCCAAGCTCTGAGCCTAACCATTATTCTTATTTGTTTATGGGCTGTGGGCATTGCTGGTCCAGCATTGCTCACCCATCTCCAATTGTCTAGAAGAGTCAAGCAAATTGCTGTGGGCCTAAGTCACAAACATGCTAGACTGGTTACAAAAACAGATTTCATTGCCTAAAGGACATAGGTGTGTCAGATGAGCTTTTATTATAAACAACTGTGGTTACATGGTCTCCTTTGAACTATCACTTTTCTTCCAGATATTTTATTGAATTCCAAATCATTTGCCATGATAGGATTGAAAACCATATCTCCAGAGCATTAGCTAGCGATTATTTAATTTGGATAAATGTGAGGTATTGTGTTTTGGTAATACAAACAAGGACAGGACTTATATAATTAATGGTAGGCCTTGAGTAATGTTGTAGAACAAAGGGGCCTGGTCGTCCAGGTACTCAATTCTTTGAAGTCTGCATCACAGGTGGACAAGGTGGTTATGAACAAAAACAGAAGTTCCTGGAAAAGCTCAGCAGGTCTGGCAGCATCTGTGAAGAAAAATCAGACCTGAAACGTTAACTCTGATTTTTCTTCACAGATGCTGCCGACCTGTTGAGCTTTTCCAGCAACTTCTGTTTTTGTTCCAGATTTACAGCATCCGCAGGTCTTTTGGTTTTTATTTAGGGTGGTTATGAACTGTTTGGCATGCTTGACTTCATTGCCCAGACCTTTGAGTACAGGATAACAAGGTGTGGAGCTGGATGAACACAGCAGGCCAGGCAGCATCATAGGAGGAGGAAAGCTTGACGTTTTGGGCATAGACCCTTCATCAGAAATCTTCATCCAGCTCCGCACCTTGTTATTTCAGATTATCCAGCATCTGCAGTACCTATTATCTCTTATCTTTGAGTACAGGAGTTGGGATGTTATGTTGACGTTGTACAGGATATTGGTGAGGTCTATTCTGTGGTACAGTGTACAGTTCTGGTCACCCTGTTTTAGGAAGGATTCAGAAAAAGAAAAATTACCAGGATGTTGCTGGGAATGGAGGGTTTGAGATATAAAAATAGGTTGGATTGGCTAGGACTTTCTTCACTGGAACATAGGAGGTTGAGGGGTGATCTTGTACAGGTTTATTAAATCATGAGTGGCATAGATAAGGTGAATGACAAGGGTCTTTTCCCCAGGGTGGGGGAGTTCAAAACTATGTGATGTATTTTTAAGGTGAGAGGAGAAAAATTTAGAAAGGACATGAGGGGCAACTTTTTTAGACAGAGAGTGGTTTGTGTGTGGAAAGAACTGCCGGAGGAAGTGATGGATACAGGTACAGTTACAATGTTTAAAAGACATTTGGATAAGTTCATGAATAAGAAATGTTTGGAGGGATATGGGCCAAGTGCAGGCAGGTGGGATTAGTTTAGTTTGGGAACATGGTCAGCGTGGAGTGGTTGGACCGAATGGTCTGTTTCCATGTTGTACGACTCAATGACTCTATTAATGCAGTAAGATTACCACTTCATCAGCACTTTTCCAGGGGTTTTGTTGGCTCCACTTCCACCAGAATATCTTAGAACACTTGCATCCTGTAGACGCCATTGTGTGGGACAGGACAGGAAAGAAGGTGAAAATGTTGAAGTGGTTGTGGTTCCCTTTTCTTTCCCAGCTCTTCAGACATCAGAACATGAGGTGACCCAAAGAGTAGGTGATGCTGGAAGGAGTTCCAACTTATTTCTGAAACGAAAGCAAACTAGGGAAGGTGCTGGAGATATGGAATAAAAACAGACAATGCTGGAGAAACTCAGCAGGTCCAGCAGCATCTCATCCTCATAGGACCCCTAGCAATGTGGAGGCAGGTCATTTGGCCCATCAAGTCCATACCAACTCTATGAAGATCTCCCATCCAGACCCACTCCCCTACCCTATACCTGTCTACTTCCAGTGGCCAATCCAACTAACCAACACATCCATGGACACTATGGGCAATTTAGCATGGCCAATCCATCTAAATTACTCATTTTCAGACTGTGGGAAGAAACCCAAGCAGACATGACAGAATGTGCAAGCTGCACACAGACAGTCTCCTGAGGCTAGAATCAAACCCGAGTCCTTGGTGCTGTGAGGCAACAATACTAACCACTAAACTACTGTGAAGGGAGAACAACAGAGCTATCATTTTGAGTCCACTGAGAATCATCTTCAGAAGTTCTTTATCAGCCCCTCATTATTGACTTTTCTCCTTCTCATACGTGGGAGGGCCAATGGAATTTCAACCCCATCATCACCAAAATCCCTCCCTATTCAGCCCAAAATTTTCAGGCCTTTCTTCTAAAGGGTGTTTCTGCCTCTGTTTAGCTTCATTCTTCAGTCGGATACATGATCATTAATTTAACATCTTGCTGCACAAATTATTACGAATGTAAGCACTTCTACGATTATTGTGTTTTCTAGCAACTCTTTAAATTTAATATGAAATTAGGGGAGCAATGAAGACAGTCCTGTGATCTGAGATAACAAGGTGTAGAGCTGGATGAACACGGCAGGCCAAGCAGCATCAGAGGAGCAGGAAAGCTGACGTTTCGGGCCTAGACCCTTCATCAGAAATGGGGGAGGGGAAGAGGGTTCTGAAATAAATAGGGAGAGAGGGGGAGGCGGATAGATGATGGATAGAGGAGAAGATAGGTGGAGAGGAGACAGACAGGTCAAAGAGGCGGGGATGGAGCCAGTAAAGGTGAGTATAGGTGGGGAGTTAGGGAGGAGATAGATCAGCCCAGATAGGATGGACATGTCAAGGGGGCGGGATGAGGTTAGTAGGTAGGAGATGGGGCTTGAGGTGGGAGAAGGGGATAGGTGGGAGGAAGTACAGGTTAGGGAGGCAGGGACAAGCTGGGCTGGTTTTGGGATGCGGTAGGGGGAAGGGAGATTTTGAAGCTTGTGAAGTCTACATTGATTCCATTGGGCTGCAGGGTTCCCAAGCGGAATATGAGGTACTGTTCCTGCAACCTTTGGGTTGCGTCATTATGGCATTGCACGAGGCCCAGGATGGACATGTCATCTGAGGAATGGGAGGGGAAGTTGAAATGGTTCGCGACTGGGAGGTGCAGTTGTTTAGTGCGAACTGAGCGTAAGTGTTCTGCAAAGCGGTACCCAAGCCTCTGCTTGGTTTCCCCGATGTACAGGAGGCCACAACGGGAACAGCAGACACAGTGTACCACATTAACATCTGCTTGATGTGGAAAGTCTTCTTGGGGCCTGGGATTGGGGTGAGGGAGGAGGTGTGGGGGCAGGTGTAGCACTTTCTGCGGTTGCAGAGAAAAGTGCCGGGGGTGGTGGGGCTGGAGGGGAGTATGGAGCGGACAAGGGAGTCCCGGAGAGAGTGGTCCCTCCAGAAAGCAGATAAGGGTGGGGAGGGAAAAATGTCTTTGGTGGGGGGGGGTCGGATTGCAGATGGCGGTAGTGTCGGAGGATGATGCGTTGGATCCGTTGGTTGGCAGGGTAGCATGTGAGGATGAGGGGGATTCTGTTTTGGTTGTTATTTTGGGGAGGGGATGTGAGGGATGAGTTGCGGGAAATGCAGGAGACACGGTCGAGGGTGTTCTCGACCACTGAGGGGGGAAAGTTGCGGTCCTTGAAAAATGAGGACATCTGAGATGTACGGGAGTGGAATGCCTCATCTTGGGAGCAGATGCGGCGGAGGCAAAGGAACTGGGAATCGGGGATGGCATTTTTGCAGGAAGGTGGGTGGGAGGAGGTGTATTCTAGATAGCTGTGGGAGTTGGTAGGCTTGAAATGGATATCGGTCTCCAGGTGGTTGCCAGAGATGGAAATAGAGAGGTCCAGGAAGGAGAGAAAGGTATCAGAGATGGTCCAGGTGAACTTAAGGTTAGGGTAGAAGGGGTTGGTGAAGCGAATGAACTGTTCGAGCTCCTCGTGGGAGCACGAGGCGCCGCCAATACAGTCATCAATGTAACGGAGGAAGAGGTGGGGGATAGGGCCAGTGTAGGTACGGAAGAGGGATTGTTCCACGTCACCTACAAAGAGGCAGGCATAGCTTGGGCCCATGCGGGTACCCATGGCCACCCCCTTTGTCTGTAGAAAGTGGGAGGAATTGAAAGATAAGTTGTTGAGGGTGAGGACGAGTTTGGCTAAGTGGATGAAGGTGTCGGTGGAGGGGGACTGGTCAGGCCTGTGGGACAGGAAGAGGCGGAGGGCCGTTAGGCCATCTGTATGGGGAATGCAGGTGTATAGGGACTGGACGTCCATAGTAAAAATGAGGTGTTGGGGACCAGGGAATTGGAAGTTTTGAAGGAGGTGGAGGGCGTGGATGATGTCCTGGACGTAGGTAGGGAGTTCCTGGACCCAGGGGGAGAAAATGGAGCAGCCCCACCACACCCGGCACTTTTCCCTGCAACCGCAGGAAGTGCTAAACCTGTCCCTACACCTCCCCCCTCACCCCCATCCCAGGCCCCAAGAAGACCTTCCACATCAAATAGATGTTCACCTGCACATCTGACAATGTGGTATACTGCATCTGCTGTTCCTGTTGTGGCCTCCCCTACATCGGGGAAACCAAGCAGAGGCTTGGGTACCGCTTTGCAGAACACCTACGCTCAGTTCGCTCTAAACAACTGCACCTCCCAGTCACGAATCATTTCAACTCCTCCTCCCATTTCTCAGACGACATGTCCATCCTGGGCCTCGTGCAATGCCACAATGATGCCACCCGAAGGTTGCAGGAACAGCACCTCATATGCCGCATGATAACCCTGCTGCCCAATGGTATCAATGTGGACTTCACAAGCTTCAAAATCTCCCCTCCCCCAACCGCATCCCAAAACCTGTACTTGTCCCCGCCTCCCTAACCTGTACTTCCTCCCACCTCAAGCCCCATCCCCATCTCCTACCTACTAACCTCATCCTGCCCCCTTGACCTGTCCGTCCTATCTGGGCTGACCTATCTCCTCCCTAACTCCCCACCTATACTCACCTTTACTGGCTCCATCCCCGCCTCTTTGACCTGTCTGTCTCCTCTCCATCAATCTTCTCCTCTATTCATCTTCTATCTGCCTCTCCCTCTCTTCCTATTCATTTCAGAATCCACTTCCCTCCCCCGATTTCTGAAGAAGGGTCTGGGCCTGAAATGTCAGCTTTCCTGCTCCTCTGATGCTGCTTGGCCTGCTGCGTTCATCCAGCTCTACACCTTGTTATTCTCAGATTCTCCAGCATCTGCAGTTCCTACTATCTCTGAAACTAGTCCTGTGATCTGGTCTGACCTTTATCTGATGATAACTTTGTATGTTTCAGTTACAATGGAGATCAGGGTCCAGGTTACAACTTGCTGAGAGCGAGGTGAAAAATATTCACATTTGCAAACAAACGTAACTAAGCTTTCTGTGGATAGACTTCTTCTCTCCAGGCTTTCGGATAGGAGAAGAGAAAGGGTGAGGAAGCACAGAGTCAACAGCTGCAGAAATTGTGGTTAGCAGAGAAGAAAGCTGCAGCTTCCAAGAAGAACATGGGATGGAGGAAGGTCTTTGGTTGAAGACAGATCTTGTGGCAACCAATAGATTCCAAAAGAGATCCACTGATGAGGCTCAGAACTAAAAGCAGCAGAGTGGACCTTACTGTTGGTGATTTGTTTGGGTATCCTCAACAAATTGTGGGCAGCACCTCTTGATGGTCACTTGACATTATGACTTGGGTTTGGAAATTGCTGGGAGCTGGAATGTCTGTGAACTGTTTTCTAATAGAGATGTAATCCTGTGGAGTGCATGTTTTCATGTACGTGTATGTAATATGGGGTTCTCGGTCACAATACGATGTTACTAAATGTTACCTTTTCAGTAGTTTAAGGTAATAGTTACCTGCTAAGTAAAGTTTAGACAATGGTGCTTTTAGATTTTTGTACATGCCACCCTCCCTACTTGGTACTCTACGCAAGTGTGACTCTATTACTACCTATCTGGCACTTTAACCCGCTTGGCATCTTACCCACTACCCACCAGGCACTCTACCTCCAAGCAACTAGTCACCATTGGGTGGCACAGTGACTCAGTGGTTAGCACTGCTGCCTCAGAGACCGGGGGTTGATTCCGGCCTCTGGCGATTGTCCGTGTGGAGTCTGCAGGTTTTTCCTGTGTGTGCATGGGTTTTCTCTGGGTGCTCTGGTTTCCTCAATCCAAAGATGTGCAGGTTTGGTTTGGCCATGGGAAATGTAGGGTTACAGGAAAGAGGTAGGGGTTGGGTCTGGGTAGAATGCTCTTCAGAGGGTTGGTGTGGACTCGATGACCAAATGGCCTGCTTCCACGCTGTAGGAATTCTATGATATTACTTCCCAGCACGCTAGCCTCACACTTACCCGATGTGCTTACCACAAAGTGCTACTAGACACTGATATTACAGAATATTGCAATGGCCTGTGGTGAAAAGGGGAAATGGCATGCCTTCCTCAGTGAGATTGCCATTTTTCAGAAATTCCACCCAATGTTTCAAATCTTTGAGTAGCCGCCTGATGTGATTTTAAGAAGCAAAGAGTTCAAACTTTTAGGTGTCCAAGACCCGCCTCATTGTGAGGATAGTTCACACAATGGTTTGGGGGAGGTGATGGCCTCAAGGTATAATTGCTAGACTATCCATTCTGAGATCCTGGTAAAGTTCTAGGGACCTGGGTTTGAATCCTACCATGGTAGACAGTGGAATTTGAATTCAATGAATACTGGAATTAAGAGTTTAATGATGACCATGAATCCATTGTTGATTGTCAGGAAAAACCCATCTGTTTCACTAACATCCTTTAGGGAAGGAAACTGCCATCCTTACACATTCTGGCCTACACATGACTCCAGGCCCACAGCAATGTGATTGACTCTTAACTGCCCTTTGGGTAATTAGAGATGGGCAAATGATGCTGGGCTAGCCAGCGACACCCTCATCATGTAAATGAATAGAAGAAAGATCACCTTAACAGAAGATTCACTGGGCATCCAGTCTAACTTTTTTCTTCTCGTGATCTACTGGCCTTGGGTACAGGGCATGGAGAAATGGCCCTCTTTGACTGTTCATTCTTTTCCTTTGAGCTAGGTCATTTTTCTTGGGATAATTGCTAGATGTTCCACTCCAAATACAATGCTATATGGACAGTCGTGGACTAGCTTTATCAGGGATTGTCCATTTTTGCAGGTTTTGCAGCATTATCCCTCCCCACTTACAACTGGATTATCTTGGGAAGTCTCAGAGCCACTAATTCTAGCCTTCTTCATTTCTGTGTAAAGGATTTATCCGTCCCAAAGCTGTCACGGACTGACATTCCCAATTATAAACCTGTTGAATGGAGGGTGTGTTTTTGCATGAACAGGTTAAGATTGGCTGATGCTGTGGGAACCTGGCTGCCATTTTAACCAGATGGACTGTGCAGTGAGTTCTTCATCAGGTGAAGACAGCGGCAAAGAAGATTGAGGCTAGAAAAGAACCAAAAAGACTTACTTTGTGGAGCTCAATGAGTTCCCTTGCTCCTGTTGATCCTGCAAGGAAACAAGAGATCTCCCTTGCATCTCCATCTTCTACTATCCTATTTGCAACACAACCCTGACTATCAACCACAGCCCCTCTTTGTAGTATTCATTGCAACCTATTGGATATGTAACTCCCTACCTCTTGCCTAACATTCCCAGTGTGAACAGAAGAAAGCCTGAGAGCAAGATTGGGTTAAAATAGCCAGTGGTCTCATTTCTGTAGCTTGAGATATCTATCTGCTCTTGATCCCTCTTAAAACCCTCATATGAAGTTAATGTTTTCACCCACTCCACTCTGCTCACTACTGCTGGACAGGTTTGGGGGTTAGTATCATGTCTGATGATTTATGAAGTCTAGTTTCTTGCCTCAGTAACTCAGAGGTACTTCTCTAGATATTAACTGATCATCTAACTTCAACGGACAGCAGTTTTCCTCAGAAAATGGGCTTGTTTTGAACCATTGATGCATTTCAGTGATGATGCACTATTCCATTAAATTAAGTAGCTCCTGCAGAAGGCATTATTCTCACCTGATGGTATTCTGGTGACTCACATAAGATTCAATTCTCATTTATTATAACATTAATTTGCATTTTTATAGTATCTTCACAGTGAAACATCCCAATTCACTTCGCACTAAACAACCACAGTGATGGTACAGGAGATGTAGAATTGGATGCCATCATTGGCTCTATCTCAAGGGTCTGGAATGCAAACAGGAGGGAATTATGTTACAGCAGTACAGAGTTCAATTTAGAGCCCACTCTGGAGTTCTGGGTCCATGACACAACAGGCACAGTGTCTGGGGAATATAGGGCTAAATTATGAGGACAGGTTACATTGACTAGACTCGTATCTGCTTGGATATGGAGCATGAAATGACAATTCAATTGAGAAGTTTAAGATAATCAGAGAATTGTAATGAAGATTTATACCATATCCTTTTTTCTCATTTAATTTTTGTTTCACAGTGAATGGTACCAGATTGTCTGGAAATTTGTTCATAGATATTTAAATAAGGCTTTTAATAACCTTGAGGTGTAAAGCTCAGCATTTTCAAAACAAGGATAGGAGAGAATAGTGTGGTCTGTTGCAGAGTAACAAGGTGTCATCTGGCACAGCAAAACTGACACAGTTGTTTTAGACGGACAGAATCATCCTAAAGTTTAGGGAGTGCACAGATTTCTTTCAGAGACAGATAAAAACAGGTTATGAAGAGAGAAAGGGCTTGTAACATCAGCATTGCAGTTTAACAGTCTTCATAACAGTTAGAGGAGAATAAAGGAGGTCCAATGTATCTTAGAATCAATAGTAGAAAAGCTCCAGAAACAGAAGTCTGTGTCATGGACTCAAAGCGATATACAGCATGGAAACAGACCCTTTGGTCCAACTCGTCCAAGCCAACCAGATATCCTAAACTAATCTAGTCATATTTGTCAGCATTTGGCCCATATCCCTCCAAACCCTTCCTATCAAACCTGATGCCTTTTAAATGTAGTAACTGTACCAGATTCCACCACTTCCTCTGGCAGCTTGTTCCATACACACACCACCCTGTGCGTGAAAACATTGTCCCTTTCCCTCTCACCTTAAACCCTGTGCCCTCTAGTCTTGGACTCTGCCATCCTGGAGAAAATACCTTGGCTATTCACCCTAACCATGCCCCTCATGATTTCATGCCCCTCTATAAGGTCAACCCTCAGCCTCCGACACTCCAGGGAATATGGCCCCAGCCTATTCCACCTCTCCCTATAGCTCAAACCTTCCAATCCTGGTAACATGCTTGCAAATCTTCTCTGAACCCTTTCAAGTTTTGCAACATCCTTCCTATAGCAGGGACATCAGAATTGAACACAGTATTCCAAAAGCAGCCTAACCAACGTCATGCACAGCTGCAACATGACCTCCCAATTCCTATACTCAATGTACTGGCCAATAAAGGCAAAATACCAAATGCCTTCTTCACTATCCTGTCTATCTGTGACACTACTTTCAAGGAATTATGAACCTGCACTCCAAGGTCTTCTTGTTCAGCAACACTCCCCAATACATTACTATTAAGTCTATAATTCCTGCCCTGATTTGCCTTTCCAAAATGCAACACCTCACATTTATCTACATTAAATTCCATCTGCCATTCCTCAGCCCATTGGCCCATCTGATCAAGATCCCATTGTGCTCTGAGATAACCTTCTTTACTGTCCACTGCATCTCCAATTGTAGTGTCATCTGCAAACTTACTAACCATACCTCCTCTGTTCATATCCAAACCATTTATTTAAATGACAAACAGGAGAGGACCCAGCACCGATCCTTGTGGCACACTGCTGGTCACAGGCCTCCAGTCTGAAAAGCAACCCTCCACTAACACTCTCTGTGGAAGAGGAGTTCAAGGAATAAGAAATTTAAAAATGTTCAGAAATGTTAGGAAGTAAGTGAGACGTGTCAGCAATTTGGTTAAGGCCCTCAGGAAGAGACATTAACTAAAGAATTAGCTTAAAATTAGTGCTGATCTTTGTCAAAGAGAAATAAAGTATAGCTATGTCTACTGAACAAGGGGTTTTAGAGCAGAAACGGAGTGACCCTTCACTGGGTCTTGAGTACCTGTAAGGTTGTTATTGAGGGTAAAAAGAATGAATCTTTATTTCTGGTATCTGTATTAAGGCCATTTCAATTAGTTCCTGTGCGGAGTAATTGAAATGTTGGTTTTTAATACTTTTTTTCTTACTTTTGTGAGGTTATATATTTTAAGTTCCTGTGTTACAAGTACATTGGAAGCCTCTTGTGAAAATTTTCACCACTGACTGCTAAATTAATTAACTTACAAAAGCAAAACATACCAATCCATAACTCTTCCTGGGATTGGACTTGTTCAGTGTTCCCATCAGTTGGAGCGAGAACAATAGATAGTTGGGAGATTCTGGAATAATGGGGATAAACTTTCAACTTCGAGCTAGGCCATTCATAGGAGATGTCAGGAAGCACTTCTTCACACTAAGTGTACAGGAAATCTGGAACTGCCACTCCAAAACTCTGCTGAGTGAAAGGAGATAAAACCAGGGCTTCCAGATACGATAAGCCAGGCTCTAACTGAATGATGAAGTAGACTGAATGGATTGAGTGGCCTCTCTCCTCTTTCTCTGTTCCTATGACATCCATGTCCCAGAACATCCATCATCTGACAATATGGTAGCAATAGAATCCCTACAGTGTGGAAACAGGCCATTCAGCCCATCCAGTCTGCTCCAACCCTCTGAACAGCATCCTAGCCAGACACACCCCCTGTACCCTGCATTTCCCAAGGTTAATCAACTTAGACTGCACATCCCTGAACACTATGTGCAACTTAGCACGGCCAATCCATCTAACCGGCACATCTTTGGACAGTGGGAGGAAACCGGAGCACCCGGAGGAAACCCACGCAGACACGGGGAGAATGTGAAATCTCCACACAGCCAGCCACCCAAGGGCAGAAAAGACCTTGGGTCCCTGGCGCTGTGAGGTACCAGTGCTAACCACTGAGCCACAGCTGAAAAAGGGGAAGCGCAAAAAATTGTGACATTTTATTAAATAAATGGGAATCTCTCTTTTTTACCAATGTACAAGCAGCCTCTGAGCAGTCACAAATTCAAGAAATACATTAAGTTGATAGAAGTTGATAGATATCCCCACTTGTGCGAGATGTTAAATTTCAGCCAGATTAGAAAAATGGTCAAACATCTGGAATTAATAACCTATACAGTTACAAAAGTAGCTTGCAAACACCGGGAACATTTTGCCAGCAGGCTGCTTCTAGTTTACTGTTTGCAGGGACACTTACCTCTCTGTCTGTATTTTCTGATGGCATTTTAATTGTGCTGTGAATAGTTTCCAGTTTAGTTGGGGAAATGTGAACATACTTATTTAGGAAGGACATTCATGTCTCAATGGTTTTTTGTAGCCTGTGGCGTGCTTTTCCCCCAGATATTGCTACCGGAAGGACTCTGCTTCCGTTAAAGATTGGGAGAAGTATTGAGTAAAGAAATAAAAGAATTGCATTTGGATAGCAATTTTCATGTCCTGAGGGCAGCCAGATGTAGAAACAAACACAGAAGATGCTGAAGAAATTCAGCAGGTCTGGCAGCAGCTGAGGAAGAATCAGAATTAAGAGGAGTCATCTCTCTCTTTTCTCTCCACTGATGCTGCCAGACCAACAGAGTTTCTGCAGAACCTGCAGTATTTTGCTTCTGTTTAAGTACCTAACGTGGAGCCATTTATGACACGGGAAGCCAATTAATGCACAGCAAGCTCCCAATAAATGGTGAAAGGATAAACAACCATATTCAGATAGTCTACAGGTTGTGAGCATGTTCTGTTCTTGAGTCTGAGTGCGGGTCGATTTGCACACAGGTTGGAACAAAATGCAGCTTAATGCAAAGGAGATGCTTGAAAGAACAGGAATTGCTCATATTGTGGATTTCAAAAATTACACCCGGTGGAAGATTGTGTTCGTAAGCAGGACGTTCATTAAATCATAGAATCCTTATAGTGCAGAAGCAGGCCATTTGGCCCATCGAGTCTGTACCAACTCTCCGAAGAATATCCTAACCGGCATCCTCCTACCCTATCACCCCACATTATCTATGCCCAATCGACCTAACCTGCACATCTTTAGACTGTGGGAGGAAATTCATGCAGATACAGGGGGATGCGCGAACACCATACAGTCACCCGAGGAATCAGACCCAGGTCCCTAGCTCTGTGAGGCAGCAGTGCTAACCACTGAACCACCTTGCTGCCACTAGGACCACAATTTGGGTTTTATCACTGAGAGTTGAATGTTGTCTACAACATGCACGGTACTTGCCTTCTCTTTGAATACTGTCACAGGAATTTCTTTATATCTACCAGAGAGAGGGCAGATGGAGACCTTGGTTAACATGTCATCTTATTTAAACTGGTGAGTAATGTGATTCAAAACGGCATGATTCTCAGCAAACCTGAACCCCCACGGTCTTACTTATCGTTGTGAGTTTTAAGCCCCAGCACTGTTAGGTGTAAAACAAAATTACATCTTTCCTGGTGAATGGTACCATTTCCTCACTCTAGCGACAATTACTGCAAGCTTCTCTGAGCTCATTTCTACACCAGCCACTTGTCAGACCTGCGTTATCAGGTAGACTGGGGCTAATAGGCGTACAGCTAAAGCTTCCTAATTATCATTTCAAAACAGGAACTTACTCCAGATTGAAAATAATTTAACTAAACCTCACAATGTAGCAGAGATGTTTCACAGTTAGGTAAGGAACACTATGGGCTTTGATCCCAATTATGCAGACTTGTCAATAAGGCGAAATGAATGGTAGATCAGGATTTATGGGACTCTTTGAGGTGCAAAGCATAACTTGAGTTAATTGTCTGATAAGACCAATGTTATACTTGGCTTGCTGTTGCGTTCTGATGTTGTGCGACATCATTCTAACAACGCGAATGGTCTTTCTTCTCGATGTGAGTTCTTGACGAGAATTTCTGAGATAAATCCCATGGGATCAGAATCTTTCCCAGTTTTCTGACTAGATTGGCACATGGAAATTTCAGGGAAGACTTTATGCAATGCTTTGCTATAAAAACTGGCCCAAGCTAATGGAATGAAAGCTCTCCTTAAAAGTCACTCACCATTGCCAAAAAGACATCATAGTGACTGTTTAATTATAGCTCAGCCTGTGGTGTCGGAAGATCGTTCAGACTGATTGAGAATCGAATCTTCTCAGTCTATTTTATGTATGCCTTGGATATTTTTGACATTCTAAACAGGGCTGGTTGTATATGTTAATAGTTGATTTTTTTCATCAGAAATAAGCGGAGAATGACTTTGGTTTGAAGGTGACACGCTTGTTCATGCATGTAACCATTAAATGACCAGCCTCAGGCTTTTACTGAGGTGTTATGACGGAATACAGTGATGTAGCAGCAATATCACTGGGCAAGTATTCTACAGAACCATATTAATGTCCTGAGGTCACAGGTTCAAATCCCATTATGGGAACTGAAGGAGTTTGGATACAATTGACTAATTTTTAAAACACACAATCTCAGTGATGCCATGAAACTATTGTTAGTTGTTATAAAATGGCATCTGTTTCAGAGGTGACCTTTTGGGAAGCAAATCCAGCATGACCTCACCTGGAAAAGCTCAGCAGGCCTCGCAGCACCTGTGGAGAGAAATCAGAGTTAACGTTTCGGGTCCGGTGGCCCTTCCTCAGAACAGTCCTAAGGGAAGGTCACTTGACCCGAAATGTTAATTCTGATTTCTCTCCAGAGGTGCTGCCAGACCTGCTGAGCTTTTCCTGCAAATTCTGTCCTTGTTTCTGATTTACAGCACCCGCAGTTCTTTCGGTTTTTACGACCGTACCTCGTTGGGTCTACATGTGAATCCAAATACAGTTCGGCGTTGTTGATTCTTAACAGCAAGGTCTTCAGGTGTGTCAAACTGTTGCGGAAATGTTAAAAAAGGAAGAAAACTGAACAGACCTCCCGGCATTGACTTAGGCACTGAAAATGACAACCTCATTGCTGAGGCAAGGCTGCAAAATTCAACCCCTGACCACACTCTGCTGTTCAATTAGATCATGGTAATTTGTATTTCAAATTAAGCCACCTCAGCTTCATATCCTTGGATGCCAAAAACCAACTAAAATATATCCATCTCAAGCTTCAAGTTTCCAATTGTTCAAACATCTCCAGCCTTTGAAGGGAGAGAGTTCAAAATTTCATTACCATTTGTCTTAGACAGACTCTGGAATTCTGATTACCAATCACATAAAGGATTAAAGGATAATGTTGACAAAGAGCATTGAATTGTTCAGTCAGCCGTGAATGGATTAAATGGTAGGGCATGTTCGATGGGCTGAAGGACTTACTCCTGATTCTATGCCCTCTGGCATGGAATAGAATCAAGCCCTAGTTGGATGGGATATTGAGGAATAGAGATGAGAATATTTAAATTGGAGATTCTCATCTGAGGAGTTGTTTGAAATCTTATCTCCAGCGAACAGTGATTGTCTCCCTGTCCACGAAGGTCTCCCTTCCATGCTTTACTCTCAGTGGGGTGGATCATTGAGAACTTGGGCCATGGATGGTTGTGACAGGGCTGAAGAAACAGTTGTATGCTGTTGTTGTTTGACCAGTCAAGGATGTTTTAACAAAATAGTATTGGGCGTGTTCCCCTTAACTCTTCAAGCCTTGGTCTTTGCCAATGCAATTTTTTTGTTTTAGATTTGGATTTCTCTTCATTGATATCTAATTAGAGATATGTCCTGGCCCTGAAATGTTCACTGCTGAGAAAAACACCCTCTATCTCTCTTCTTTTCACCAGTAATGCATTGTTAGAGATGGTGGTCTTGATGGTTTTGTTTGCTGCCTCCACCTTGACTCCCAGTGTCAATGTTATTCTGCTCAATAAGTTCAGTCTTATTTATCTTTCAATCCTCCTTGGATGGATTCATAGCTTGCATCGTCTGAAAACTTGAGCTCATTCAATACTCTGTTATCTGTGGCCCGACTTGCCTCAACTCCCATTCACTCATTCTCAATGTCCCTCAGTTCCACTGGCTTTCATTAACTCCTGAACTGCCAATTCCTGGATTTTAGAACTTTTCATCTTTGTTTTCAAATCCCTCCGTTGCCTCACCCCTTCCAATCTCTGTAAGCCTCCTCCAGTTCTAAAAGCTTCCTAAATATCTGTGCTCCTGGACTCTTCCACAATTCTGATTATCATTGCTCCACCATTGGTGAGCTTGCTTACAGCCATGTAGGCCCTAAACTCTGGAATTCCATTTCTTAAACCTGGAGCATACATCCTTAGAGTCATAGAGGCATACAGCATGGAAACAGGCGCGTCGGTCCACTAAGTCCACGCCGACCATAATCCCAAATTAAGTTAGTCCCACCTGCCTGTGCTTGGCCCGTATCCCTCCAAACATTCCTTATTCAGGCACTTATTCAAATGTCTTAAATTTTGCAACTGTACCTGCATCCACCACTTCCTCTGACAGTTCATTCCACATGTGAATGAACAGACTAACTGTTGTTAGTCTGTGCAAAAAAAGTTGCCCCTCGTGTCTTTTGTTAAAGCTTTCCCTTCTCACCTTAAAAATATGCCCCCTTGTCTTGAAATCCTCCACCCTAGGGAAAAGATACCTGCCATTCTATGTCCCTTATCTATGTCCCCTCATGATTTTATAAACCTCAGTAAGGTCACTCCTCAACCTCCCACACCGCAGTGAAAAAAGTCCCAGCCTATCCCACATCCTTCCTTTAAACTTTGTTTAAAATTTCGGTCCTTGATTGTCTCATAACACTGCTGTGAAACATCTTAGGTGTTTTATTATGTTAAAAATGCTGTATAAATGCACATATTGTTGTAAAAATCTTTGCCTACAAATCTCTCCTCTTTCCCAGCGTTTGAAAATGTTATTTCTAACATTAATGTTGATGCTTGGTTTTTGTGAAGTGTCAAGACTCCAAACAGTCTGAATGAGACTTAGCTCAATTGATCCTTCAGATCGATTCACAACCTCCAGGGATGTCACAGAATGACCCAACGATTACAGTGTGGAAGGAAGCCATTTGGCCCAAGATCACTTTGACAGAGCATTGTGCCAATCCCTCACTGTAACCCTTCAAGTCAGTAAGACGGAGCTCCACATTGATTATCATGGTCAACTGTTGTTAGTCTTGCAGGATAATTTGAATTAACTACAGAGAGAAGAAAATGAGACTAGTTGTTTATTTCCAATGGTGCTGTTCTCTCTCACGGGTAATATATTGAGGACTCGTGCCAACTCTTTGGTTTGGTGGACATACCAGCCGACCTTCAGTGGTGTTGCTAGCAGTGAGTTGAAGGTTATGCTCCCTGCCCATCCTACTTACTGTTTCTCTCTCACAACTTGGCACAGCAGGCAGCCACTGGGGTGGAATAATTGCTTTTACTTGACAGGGGAAGTGGTTTCATTGAAGCCAGCCCCTCTCAGCCAGCTACAATCTTAAATCATAGGAAAAAGACAAAGAAACAGGACATTTTTCTGGCATAGATTGTACAAACTGGGTCACAAGCTTCATATGTCGAAAAGCATGGCTTCAAAAATTACGATTTTGTTTCACAGATCTTTCTAATCTTTCCTTCGTAGCCAGAGGTACAAACCTAAGGTTTGAGCAAGATTATATTAATTCCCTTCTAACGTTGTCCTTCTGTACATCACAGAATGATGTATGCTTTTGGAGTAAAGCCCGAAAAATATAAAATTGGATGAAAGAGAAATGGCATGAGTTTGTATCTATACTTCATTGATATTTTCTAATCAACCTGTTATAGAGAGTAAAGACACCACCCTGGTCTTACCAGACATTAAGGCTGCTCTCTCATTATAGAAAGAGAGATGACAGATGATGGTCTAAGCTGAGGGTCACCACACCTTAAGTGAGGGGAGAAGTTAAGTCTTTCACAGTAACCTCTGCTGATGGGGGGAATTGAACCCATGCTGTTGGTAGCACTCTAAAGTTTCAGCAAGGCAGCAAAACCAAGCAGCTCCATCAGAGATGGTATGAAACACCTTTAGAACAGATAGGACTTGAACCTGGGTCTCCTAGATTACCTGACATTTTTATAAACCATCTCTACCGTGGCATTTAGTGCTTGTCTGCTTTCGATTAACTATATTCATAGTCAGGATTTCAGACTCTGAAAATTTGAAATGCAATGGTTTAGAACCTGCGGAATGTACCATCCTATCTGCAGCTTGTGAATTACACTTTAAAGGTGACTGTTCTCATTGCTCACTTTTTAGAAGGTGATCATGACTTTGTAGCAAACCCTCTGAAGGGGCATATCGTTAGAACAAGCAACATCTGAAACATTGCGATAGTGTTTGTGCAAAATGCAAATAAAGATTCAAAAGTGTATAAAATATTAATCATCGAGTATGCTACTGTAACATTAGAATGATTTAAATCCCTTCACCTTTAACAATAGTGTATAATGACTGATACATCAAAGATAGAAATCTGCTCATCATTTGTTTAAGACAAGCCCTAATTGCTCTTGAGAAGTTGATGGCAAGCTGTCTTCTACATAACTGTGTGGTGTGCCAGACTAGTTCAGTCACACATGTTGCTGTGGGCCTGGATATACATAAAGGGTCAATCTGGGGAAAGGTGGAAGGTTTCTTTTCCCAAAAGATTTTAGTGAATCACAGGGGATTTTGCTGACCATCCAGTAGCTAATCCACCACTGATGCCAACTTTCATTTCAGGTTTGTTGATTAAATATGTTAAATCTCAAAACTATTGCAAGAAGTTTTAAACACACTTCCCCTAGCCATCAATTCAAACTACAGGCTGCTAACCCAGTGAAATAACTTCAATCCTGGGTATCGAGGCTATTTTTGCAATGATGTTTCAATATTTTAAAGGTAGCCTCTAATTCTTTTCAGTAAGACTCAATAATAAATATATTTGTCCTTCTGTTAAAATACAGGTTTACGAGTAAGTTGTGTCTGTAACAGTGATAGGAGCACACCTCATTTCTAAACCATTTTCATCCTGGTAATTTTTTTCCTGAAACCTCTCCTATTTAATAACATACTTCCTTTAACAAGGCTATCTGAACTGTACACAGTACTCCAAAAGTGGCCTCACCAACATCCTCCAGAACCTCAACATGATGTCCCATCTCCTATACTCAAAGGTCTGAGCAATGAAGGCAAGCGTGCCAAACGCCTTCTTAACCACCCTGTCTAAATGTGACGCTAACTTCAGAGATTTATGTGCTTGAATGCCAAGGTATCTCTGTTCTACGACGCTACTCAGGCCCCTACCATTAACTGTATAAGTCCTGCCCTTGTTTGTTTTACCAAAATGCAATACCTCGTATTTATCCAAATTGAACTCCATCTGCCTGTTCTCAACCCATTGACCCATTTGATCAAGATCTCTTTGTAATCTTAAATAATTGTCTATATTGTCCACTATATGACCAATTTTGGTGTCATCCATTAGCTTACTAACCGTGCCTCCTATATCCTCATCCAAATCATTTATAAAAATGACAAACAAAAGTGGACCCAATACTGATCCCTGTGGAACTTCACTAGTCACAGGCCTCCAGTCTGATAAACAACTCTCCACCAACACCTTCTATCTCCTACCATCAAGCTAATTTTCATAGAATCCCTACAGTGTGGAAACAGGCCCTTTGGCCCAACAAGTCCACACTGAACCTCAGAGCATCCCACTCAGACCCATCCCCCTATAACCCACCGAATCTACACCTCCCTGAACACTACAGGCAATTTAGCATGGCCAATCCACCTAACTTGCACATCTTTGGACTGTTGGGAGGAAACCAGAGCACCCGGAGGAAACCCACGCAGACACAGGGAGAATGTGCAAACTCCACACAGACAGTCGCCTGAGGCTGGAATCAAATCCAGGTCCCTGGTGCTGTGAAGCAGCAGTGCTAACCACTGAGCCACCACGCCGCTCCAATTGTATCCAATTGGCAAGCTCACCCTGAATCCCATGTTATCCAACTTTACTAATTAGTCTACCATGAAGAACCTTGATAAAGGCTGTAGTAAAATATGTAAACAACAACAACAATGAAGAAATTAAACAACTCAGGAGATACCAGCAAGACAGACGATCATAAAATGAAGCCAGAGGGATCCAACCGACCCAGCTTCTATGGGCTCCCTAAAGAACACAATCGGGGGTCCCCCTCAGACCCATTGTCTCACTACCAGGCTCACCAACATATAGACTTGCCAAAGAACTATGACAGAAACGGTAATACTTAGTAGACGACACTACCCACTCCATCCACGCCTCCCGAGAATTCCTCAACATCATCACGGTCACCAGAATAGAAGAGGATGAGATAATAATATCCTTCGATGTAACAGCACTATTTACATCCATAAACATTGACCTAGCCAAAGAGACAATTGCGGCACTGCTGGACGAGTCAGAAAGGCAGACACCGCATGGCACCAACAGCATCAACAAGGATAGCCCCCTGAAACTGCTGGATCTGTGCCTCACAACCCACTTCACCTTCACCAGCCGTCTATTCAAACAATTAATGAAACACCAGTGGGATCCCCATTATCAGGACTGATTGTAGAAGCAGTAATGCAAAGGTTAGAAAGGACAGTGCTCCCCCAGTATACAACCCAAACTTTGGGTCCGATATGTAGATGACACCTTCGTGATTATCAAATGCACAAAACTAGAAGAAACCCATCGACACATAAGCAACATCCTCACTGGAATAAAACTCACAAAAGAAGAAGAGAACAAGAACTACCCTTCCTAGACATTATGGTCGAATATGAGAACAACAGGGAACTCCAGACTAGCATATACTGAAAGACCACACACACAGACCAGATCCTTCATTACACCAGTAACCACCACAATATCCATAAACGGAGCTGCATCAGGACATTATTCAAATGAGCCACAACACACTGTGGCAACCCGGAATTGCGCAAAGCGGAACTGGAGCACTTATACGGAGTTTTTAAAAGGAATGGCTACCCAAAAAGCACAATCTGCCATTACCTCTGTGACAGACTACAGCAAGACTCACTGATCACCCTACCGTATGTTGGAGACACATCAGAGATGACCACAAGACTTCTCAGACCCCTAGGTATCAGAGTAGCTCATAAACCAGCAACCATCCTGTGACAGCTACTGATGAATGTAAAGGACCCCATATCACAACCAATAACACGAATGTAATATACAAAATACCACGCAAGGACTGTAAGAAACATTACACAGGCAAAACTGGAAGAAAGCTGACAATAAGGATACGCAGATACCAACCAGCCACCAAGAGACACAACCAATTCTCACTGGTCTCAGTACACTTGGACAAAGAAGGACACAAATTCAACTGGGACAACAGAATAGTATAAGCATGGGTCTTGTTGGGAGGTGGGTAAGTAGCAGAGATAGAGTTAGGGTTAGGGTTAGGGTTGAGATATCTGAGAAAAGATGGTGGCACTGACTCTGACAGAGTGGAATAGGACATTGACCTTCTGTCTGCAGTGTTGGACAATCTGCCAGATAACTGACCCTGCTTGAACCCAGCTGGCAACCTGAAAGGAGGCTAAGCATGGTCTGGAGTCATGGTTTCCATTGCTAGTCCCAGGAGAAGAGGAATTCCCGAATCGTCACCCGGCCCCTCCAGCTGGATCACCAGAATTCCTGTCGCACAGCAGGGCACCGATTTCCCTGGTTTGCCATATCCAGGACAAATGTCAGGAGCCAAGCAGGGCAGGTCCAGACTGGCAGTGCTTGTCTGGGTGCACAACAGGCTTTTAAAGATGGCGCCAGTGCAACGGCTTGTCTGCCATCATGGTTAGATTTATTTGGTTATTATCCTGTGAAGTATTTCGATATGTTTTGCCACATTTAGGCTGCTATTTAAATGCCAGCTACTGCTGTTGACTATGGGACAAATGTTGCCAAAATTCCTCATTCTTCTTTAAATCTTGTCATGGAATATTCTTCATCCACCTAAACTAATAGACAGAGACATTGGTTAACATCCTGACTGATGGGCAATAAAGGGGAGAGTGAGTGCCAGAAGTTGTTGTACACATTGGTTGGAGGAACATAAATAGGAAAACAGTTAAACCTTTGCAGAGTGAATATAAGAGGTTAGGTAGAACGGCCTAAAAAGCAGAACCTCAAACATAGTAATCTGTGGGTTAATCCTGGTGCCACATTCTCATGAAAGTAGGAATAAAAACATAGGGCAGATAAATCAGTAGCTGAAGAGATGGTGCAATGTGCAAGGATTCAGATTTTTGGATCATTGGCATCTCTTTTGCAGCTGAAAAGACCTGTTCGAAAGAGATGGGTTTGACCTGAATTGGAAAGGGCCCAATATCCTGGTGGGGAGATTTGTTTGTTCTATTGTGGGAGCTTTTAAATTAGGAAGGAGGGTGGGTAGAGGAGTTCCTAAGTAGCAGTAAAAATAGAAAGGCAGATGAGGACTGTTCTGAGTCAGAAAAGAGCAACTTAATTAGAAAAGGCAGACAAGAGAATGTCAGAGAATGATGTAACTCTAAAGAATTAACCTGCATTTATTTCAATGCATGAGGTCTTACAGGTAAGGCTGAAGCATGCATGTACGGGAACATGGCACTGGAATGTCATAGCTATTACAGAAACTTAGCTGAAGGACAGGACTGGCAGCTCAATGTTCTGGGTTTTAAATGCTATAGAGAGGATAGAAAAGGAGGTAAGAGAGGACAGGGAGCAATGTTTTTCATCAGGGAAAACATTGCTACTGTAATTAGAGAGGTTAATTCTGAAGGAATGTCCAGTGAAGATATATGGGTAGAAATTAGAAATAAGAAAGGGAGGATCACCTTGATGGGATTGAACTATAGGTCTCCCCAATGGTCAGATGGAAATTGAGGAGCAAATACGTGGAGAGGTCTCTGTAAGATATATGTAAGAATAATTGGATTGTAATAGTAAGGGATTTTAACTTTCCAAACATTGACTGGGACTTAAAGTTTTTGAGAAGATTTGTAGCTCAGGTTGTGGATGAGGTTGTGGACTTGCTTGCCAAGCCAGTGGGTTTGGATGTAACCAAACACATCGGCTCGACAAGCAAGTCTACAGCCTCATTGACTGGGGCTGGCATTTAAGGGCTAGGATGGTGAGGAATTTGTTAGATGTGTTTAAGAAAATCTTCTTTGTCAATATGTAAGTATACCTACTAGAGAAGGAGCAAAACTTGACCTTCTCTTTGGAAATAAGGCAAGGCAAGTGACTGAAATATTAGTAGGGAAAATATTAGTTTGGGACTGGTGATCATAACTCTATCAGTTTTAAAATAGCTATGGGAAAAGATAAACCTTCCATAAAAGTTCAAGTTCTGACTTAGAGTAAGGCAAATGTCAATAGTACGAGGCAAGAACTTTCAAAAATTGATTGGAGTAGACTGCTTGCTGGTAGAGGGATGACAGACAAGTGGGAGGCTTTCAAAAGTGTGATAATGAGAGTTCAGAAGCATTATGCTCCTGTTAAAATGAAGGGTAAATCTGGTAAGAGTAGGGAACAATAGATGAATAAATATATTGAAGTTCTAGTCAAGAATAAAAAAAAATTAGATATAGACAACTGGGATCAAATAAATCTCTGGATGAGTATAAAGAGCATTCTTAAGTGGGAAATCAGGAGGGTAAAGAGAAGATATGAGATAGCCTTGTCAGATAAGGTTAAAGATAATCCAAAGCATTTCTGCAAGTACATTAAGAGCGAAAGAGCAACTAGGGAGATAATAGGGCCCCTTAAAGATCAAATAGGTCGTCTACGTGTTGAACCTCAGGAGATATGAGATACTAGATGAATATTTCGCATCAGATTTTAAAGTGGAGAAAGGAATACAAACTAGAGAGCTCGGGGAAATAAATATTGATGTTTTGAAAATAGTTCACACTACAGAAGAAGTGTTGGAGATTGTAAAAGACATAAAGGTGGATAAATCTTTGGGACCTGATCAAGTGTATCCCAGACCTTTGTGGGAAGTTAGGGATGAAATTGCTGGGCCCCTACCAGAAATACTCGTATCATTTATTACCACAGGTGAGATGCCAGAAGACTGGAGCCTGGCTAACATTGTGCTTTTATTTAAGACAGGCTGTAAGGAGAAGCCTGGGAACTATAGACCTGTGAGTTTGACTTCGGTAGTGGGTAAGTTGCTGGAAGTGGTTCTGAGAGATAGGATTTACATGCATGTGGAAAGGCAAGGAATAATTAGGGATAGTCAGCATGGTTTAGCGTGAGGATAATCGTGTATCAAAAACGTAATTGAGTTTTTTGAGGAAGTAACTAAAAAGATTGATGAGGGCAGAGTGGTAGATGTTGTTTAAAGTTTTTGAGCAGATTTGTAGCTCGGGTTGTGGATGAGGTTGTAGACTTGCTCGCCGAGCCGGTGTGTTTGATTGCAAACGTTTCGTCACCCTGCTAGGTAACATCGTCAGAGAGTCTCCAGTGAATCATTGATGTTCTGTCCCGTTTGTTATTTCTATGCCTCGGTTTGCTGGGGTGGTTGGCGTTCTGTTTCTCAGTGGTTTGTATATCAGGGTCTAATTCAATGTGTTTGTTGAAGGAGTTCCGGTTGGAATGCCAGGCCTCCAGGAATTCCCTGGCATGTCTCTGTTTGGTTTGTGCGACTATCGATGTGTTGTCCCAGTCAAATTCATGTCCCGCTTTGTCCGTGCAACATGCAAGGACTGTGAGAAACATCACACAGGCCAAACGGAGAGAAAGCTGACAATAAGGATACATGAACACCAACTACCCACCCAGAGACACGACCAATTCGCACTGATCTCAATACACATGGGCAACGAAGAACCAAAACTCATTAAATGGGTTGTCAAAACAAGAACAGTATTACCTTCATCATGATCAGCACTACATTCCAGACTTATTATTTTAGAAAGGCTTACTGCTCGTTTAGTGGGATTTGGACCTATGTCCCCAGAGTATTACCCTGACCAATTGAATTACCAGCATAATGACATTACCACTATGCTATTATTTTCTCCTGAGCAATGGGCTCTTGGTTAATCCTTTAGTACGGATGCTATTTCTCATTTATCCAGTTCCTTTTATCCCAAAGTTAGCTGGAATTAGGTGTCACTAGCTTTTGAGGAATCTTGCCCTGAGTGTACTTAGTGGATTGGTAATAATGCTGACCTGTTCTTATAATACCCTTGGCTTCGAGTATCATATGGTTTTGCATCCTGTGTAGAGAATGAAGAAGGAACTTTAATGGATTACAAAAGTGAATTATCTACTTTGGGGAAAACCTTTAACATGAACATAGGGGAAAAAATCTTCCTGACTTGACAATCATGTGAAGGGCTGAAGTCAGTGTGAGCAGTAATCAAACGCACCAAATAATACTTGGTTCGAAAATGTCAGCCTCCGTTTCACCTTTGGAAATCAATATACATAGCAGGAATGGTTAGTAAGTTTGCAGATGACACTACAATTAGAGGTGCAGTGGACAGAGAAGAAGGTTCGCTCAGAGTACAATGAGACCTTGATCAGATGGGCCAATGGGCCGAGGAGTGGTAAATGGAGTTTAATTTAGATATATGTACGGTGCTACATTTTGAAAAGGCAAATCAGGGCAGGACTTATGCAACTTAAAGGTAAGGTCCTGGGAATGTTGCTGAAAAAGAGACCTTGGAGTGCAGGTTCATAGCTCCTTGAAAGTGGAATCGCAGGTAGCTAGGATAGTGAAGGAGGTGTTTGGTACGCTTGCTTTTATCGGTCAGTGCATTGAGCATAGGAGTTGAGAGGTCATATTGCAGCTGTACAGGACATTAGTTAGGCCGCTTTTGGAATACTGTGATCAGTTCTGGTCTCCCTGCTATAGGAAGGATGTTGTGAAACTTGAAAGGGTTCAGAAAAGATTTACAAGGATGTTGCCAGAGTTGGAGGGGTTGAGCTATAGGGAGAAGCTGAATAGGCGGGGGCTATTTTTCCTGGAGCATCGAAAGCTGAGGGGTGACCTTATAGAGGTTTATAAAATCATGAGGGGCACAGACAGGGTGAATAGGCAAGGTCTTTTCCACAGGACAGGGGAGTCCAAAACTAGAGGGCATAGGTTTAAGGTGAGAGGAGAAAGATATGAAAGGGACCTAAGGGACAACTTTTTTACACACAGGGTGATGCATGTATGGAATGGGCTGCCAGAGGAAGTGGTAGAGGCTGGTACAATTACAACATTTACAAGGCATCTGGATGGGTATTTGGATAGGAAGGGTTTAGAGGGATATGGGCCAAACACTGGCGAAAGGGACTAGATTTTTTTAGGATATCAGGTCAGCATGAACTAGTTGGACCAAAGGGTCTGTATATCTCTTTGACTCTAATAAACATAAAAAATAGGAGCAGGGGTGGTCTAATCAACCCTCCAATCCTGCTCCACCGTCCAACAGGATCATGGCTGATTATTGAACTCGTATTCTGTTCCCTGTTTCTCCCCATACCCTTTTCATCTCTTTAACCCTAAGAACTATACTGAACTCCTTCTTGATCATTAAACTAAAAGGTGATGGGAGCAGTATCCCTCAGCATATAGATTTGGTTCGTTTCGTCAGAACTGTCTTCTGAAGATTTCAACTTCTGAAGACTTGGCTGTGGTCTTTTGCCTGATGTTCTGTAATTAGTGGCAAGAATGAGCTTCCTATCTGAGCGTACAGAAGAATGATCTCATGTCAGAAATATCCATTTCTTCATTTCAGCCATCATCCGCGGCATAGGATTGTGACAAGCGCTTCGATTATTATCTGACTGAGACAAAGCAATAATTGTGGAAATTGTCCACAAAATAAAATATCCAGTTTCTCTGCTTCAATCCTAATTATTGGGCAAGCTTCAAACTACATCACTTCAAACAAATTGGCAGAAACTGGATTTGGTTAGAAGTTATGGTTCTGTTAGTTATTACACTATAATCAGACTGATTAAGTTCAGCCCATTATTGTAGTCCCTGTACACTCTTGACTGTGTGGCCAAATTTCATCGAAATTCCATCTACAAGTTCGCCAATGACACCACCGTTGTGGGCCGGATATCAAACAATGAAAGAGGCAGAAAACAGGAAAGAGACAGAGTGCTTGGGTGGCATGGTGTAAAGATAACAATTTGTCTCTCAATGTCAGCAAAACTAAAGAGCCGTCCATCGTCTTCAGGAAGCAAGGTGGATGACTTGTCTCTAACTACATCAAGGGTGCTGAGGTGGAGATGGTTGAGAGCTCCAAATTCCTCAGAGTGACAATCACCAACAATCTGTCCAGATTCACCCACATTGATACCTCTTCTTCCTCAGGAGGCTAAGGAAATTCGGCATGTCCATAAGGACTCTTGCTAATTTTTATAGATGCACCATAGAAAGCATTCGAGCTGGGTGCATCACAGCTTGTTACGGAAACTGCTCTTCCCAGGACCGTAAGGAAATAAAGACAGTTGTGAACACAGCCCAATCCGTCACGCAAGCCAACCTCCCATCCATTGGCTCCATCTATACTTCTCGCTTCCTTAGGCAGGCAGCCAACATCATCAAAGATCCCTCCCACCCCAGTTATAATCTCTTCCAACCTCGTCCGCCAGGCAGAAAATGCAAAAGCTTAAAAACACGCACCAGAGATAATAGGTACTGCAGATGCTGGAGAATTCAAGGTAACAAGGTGTGGAGCTGGATGAACACAGCAGGCCAAGCAGCATCATAGGAGCAGGAAAACACGCACCATTAGGTTCAAGAACAGCTTCTTCCCAGCTGTTATTAGACTGCTGAATGGACCTCTCAAATTTCACATCTAATGTTGATCTCGCTTTTTGTGCACCTTCTCTGCAGCCATAACTTTTTATTTCTCACTCTGTTCAGTTGCCCTATGATCTTTGTATGGAATGATCTGCCTGTACAGACTTTTCACTGTACCTAGGTACATATGTGACAATAATGAATCAAATCAAATCTATTCAGATATCAGTTAGAGGGAGATTCAGGACTGGAAGGGTTGCTGAACCTCCTACGTCAGCCATGAATTTAACCCAGAGCATCAGGGGGCCTGAACACTGCCAGGTTTGGAAGTTGCCAGTGTTGGAGCAGCTGGGTTTCCTGCATTTGGAATATTGTGTTCAATTCTGGTCACCACACTACCAGAAGGATGTGGTGGCTTTGGAGAGGGTACAGAAAAGATTAACCAGGATGTTGCCTGGTATGGAGGGCATTAGCCATGAGGACAGGTTGGAGAAACTTGAGCTGTTCACACTGGGACGACAGAGGTTGAGGGGCAACCTGATGGAAGCCTACAAGATTACGAAGGGCATGGACAGGGTGGACAGTCAGATGCTTTTTCCCAGGGTGGTGTGTGTGTGTGTTTGTATGAATGTGTGTGTGTCTGTCTGTGTGTGTGCATGTGAGTGTGTGTGTGAATGTGTGAGTGCAT
>JAHRHZ010000048.1:5392636-5404597 GCA_024137785.1 Ginglymostoma cirratum | reverse complement strand
TGGAAAAACTCAGCAGGTCTGGCAGCACCTGTGAAGGAAAAAACAGAACAGAGGAAGGGTCACCGGACCCGAAACATTAACTCTGTTTTTTCCTTCACAGATGCTGCCAGACCTGTCGAGCTTTTCCAGCAACTTTGTATAAAAACAGAAAGTGCTGGTGACTCTCAGCGGGTCTGGCTGCATCTGCAGAGAGAGAAGTAGTTAATTAGAAAAAGGGATACACAGATCAGTCTCAGGATCACTTGTAAAGAGTGGCTAGCTGAATGTTAAAGCCACTGCTGTGGAGGTTACTGGGAGCATTGATGTTGGGAGCTTGCATTTGATTCTTGATTGTGTGGTTGGTTGAGATTCCTTTCTGACCATTTCTGCATTCCAGCATTAGACTAAGGAAGAGCCCTTCGTCGCCCTGCTGTCATTTGTCTTACTTGCCGGCTCTCAGAGTGAGATAGTCCCTTCACCTGAAACACAAAGTAAACTAGGGGGATAGTTCTTTGACTGTGACCTTCAGAGCATGCTGGTACACAGAGGTACCTCAGCCCACTCAGTCTTCAGCAGAGTTAACACTGGCCCTTTAGCCCCTGTCCTTGTGTATTCTCGAAAGGGAGAAACACAAAATGTGTCAGCAGCTCAGAATATAATCACAGCAGATGAAGTGTTGTTGCTTGAAGTTCCCTTTGTACCTTCTGGTGTGACATTCTGTGTGTCCACCTCTCCAGGCAACCACCAGACATACATCCGTAGCCAATTTTTGTTTTTGGCCGGGTCAGCTCTTTTACAAAACACACAAGTCACAAATAAGCATAATACTTTGGGTCCCTGACCCATGGTCATGACGAGCTGATAAATAATTTCAGGTTGAGCTCTCTTGAGCTAATCAGTGTCAGACATATGCCAGTTTATGAACTAAGTTCACATTTAGGTCTGTGTGAAACAGGTGTGGGTTAGCGCTGCATGTGTAACTTGATCTGTTAACTCCGGTTGTGGGGATCCAGACAGAAACTTGTGCTTTGTACTCTCAATGCTGTTGTACTGGGTCTTATGTGGAGGCCTCACAAACAAAAAAAAAGCACAGATAGGTTTTTTTCTGAGTTATATTTCAACGCAGTCAGAAAAGAGGGGGAGAGCACCATCGTTCTCCTGGGTAACTGCTGCTAATTCAGGCTATCTCCTTCCTCCCCTTCCACTACAACAGTATAACAAAATGCATGATAACTATTTTGCAGCTCATTTAACACTCCACCACATTTTCCCTTCCTTTCACTTTAAATGTTTGCAACCAACAGTAAAAACAAACAGCATCATTTGGCTTATCCCACCGCTCTCATTTAACCTAACACTTCCAACTCAGCTTTTAACACCTTCCACTCATTTTTAATCTTTTCTTGAACTGTTCTAATTCTTTAACTGATGAAGGGGCGACACTCTAAAAGCTTGTAATTTCAAATAAACCTGTTGGACTATAACCTGGTGTCGTGTGACTTCTGATTTTGTCCATCCCAGTCCAACACCGGCCCCTCCACATCATGGATAATTTGTTTGGGTGACCATACGCACAGAAGAAATCATTGGAAAATGTTTTGAGATTAAAATGGTTCTCCACACAAGTGTAAATTGTGTAATAGTTTGAACGTTGCTGACAAATACTTTGAACCATAGGATCCTTACAGGGCAGAAGCAGGCCATTTGGCCCATTAAATCCACATTGGCCCTCTGAGGAGTATCCCACCCAGAACCATCTACATGACCCTGCATTTCCCATGGCTAATCCACTTAGCCTGCACATCCCTGGACACTAGGCAATTTCCCATGGCCAACCCACCTAATCTGCACATCATTGGATTATGGGAGGAAACCAGAGCACCTGGAGGAAACCTATGCAGACACAGGGAGAATGTGCAAACTTCACATGGATAGTCACCCAAGGGTCAAATCACACCCAGGTCCCTGGCACTGTGAGGCAGCATTGCTAACCACTGAGCCACTGTACCACCCTGTCAGAGTTTTGGCTCAGGGATGATTCAGGGGTCCATCAAACTTTTGATGGGATCTGTTTGCAGGATTCCCTTCATTCCTCATGTGTTTAACAACTTTTGCCAGCATGGAGATGAGGGTCCAGGCAATCATCCACTTGCAGCACTCCCATCCTTATACACTCCACTGTGGGAGTGGGTGGAATAAAAACCAGACCACCTACACTTCGGTGGAATTGGACCCCTGCAGAAAGGTTCATGGTCTTCCAGAGAAGGAATGGACCACAGGAGAACATGGATCAAATAGGGACTCAAACACAAAGGCACCCACTTATGGAATTGTTTCATTGGCAGGTGTTGAAATACAGAGAAAAATACACCCATTTTAATAGTTAGGAGTTGTATTTTAAGCTAGATGTAATGTTTTTTACTGCAGTGATTAATTACAGACCTTTGTTCTGCAAAGATTAGTTGACCATTTTATCAATCAACATTGTTTAAGTGCTGAGATGCATTAACATAGTTTTTCTATTTGGAAACATGCTCCTGTGTATTCAAATTTGAAGGCAAAAAGAACTGCTTGTGATCTGAACTTCCAGAAAAAGTGGCAGATACAGCTACAGTTACAACATTTAAAAGATATTTAGCTAAGTTCATGAATAGGAAATGTTTGGAGGGATATGGGCCAACCACAGGCAGACAGTTTATTTTGGGATTATGGTCAGCATGGACTAGTTAGACTGAAGGGTCAGTTTCCATGCTGAAGAAGAGTCTAGGCCTGAAACGTCAGCTTGGCCTGCTGCGTCCATCCAGCTCTACACCTTGTTATCTCAGTTTCCATGCTGTATGGCTCTATTACCACGTGATTAAATGGGCAGAATCCTCTTAAATGAAGCTAGGAACCTCTCGGAGCTTTGACTTAAAAAAAAACTCCACCCTTGAGGACTATATCAGCTGATCTGTTGTAACTTAGCAAAGAAGGTCATCTAGTTGCTCAGTTTAAATAACCTCCATTGTTTACTTTTTGCAGTGTTTGCTATTAGAGGCTGAGTGCTTTATAAGTGTTTGACTGATCCAGAACTATGTACCACAGCAGGAGGAGGTTATGTTCATATTTTGACAGACAATTTTAAGAGGTTATTAAAGGATTATTAGTTGTATTGATGCAACAGGTGTTTGTTTTCATTCCTGATTTACAGCATCTACAGTTCTTTTGGTTTTTATGCAATAGATGTTGCTTTTTACAAAAAGTGGAACACTTGAAGGCGTTTTTGGAATGTGATTTTTGTTCTCAGTATGAAGTGTGAAAGAGTAGGAGCTCGATTAAATTAGAAATTTATTATTTTCCATCTCCTTTTCACATTAAGTTTATGGATGACACCAAAATCGGTGGTATAGTTGACAGTTAAGAAGGTTATTTAAGATTACAAAGGATCTTGATCAATTCAGTCAATGGGTTGAGAATGGGCAGATGGAGTTTAATTTTGATAAATGCGGGGTATTGCATTTTGGTAAAACTAACGAGGGCAGGACTTACCCACTTAATGGTAGGGCCCTGGATAGTGTTGTCGAACAGAGACATCTAGGGGTTCAGGTACATATGTCCTTGAAATTTGCCTCACAGCAAGACAGGGTGATGAAGAAGTCGTTTAGCTTGTTTTCCTTCATTGCTCAGGCCATTGAGTATTGGAGTTGAGATATCATGTTGAGGTTGTACAGGATGTTAGTGAGGCTACTTTTGGAGCATTGTGTACAGTTCTGGTCACCCTGCTACAGGAAATAGCAAATTAATAATATATTATTAAATTGGGGAGGGTTCAGAAAAGATTTACTAGGATGTTACTGGGAATGAAGGATTTGAATTATAAGGATAGGCTGGATAGGCTGGGACCTTTTTCACTGTTGTGTATGAAGTTGAGGAGAGATTTTCAAGGTTTATAAAATCATGAGTGGCATAGATGGAGTGAATAGCAAAGATCTCCTCCCTAAGGTGGGGGAGTTCAAAACTAAGGGGCATATTTTTACGGTGAGAGGAGAAAGATTTAAAAGTGACCTGATGGGCAACTTTTTCACACTGAGGGTGGTTTGTATGTGGAATGGACTGCCAGAGGAAGTGATAGATGCAGGCACAGTTACAAATTTTAAAAGACATTTGGATAGGTACATGAATAGGAAAGGTTTGGAAGGATGTGGGCCAAGCACAGGTGAGTGGGATTAATATAGTTTGGGAAAATTGATCAGCATGAACAAGTTTGGATGAATGTTTTGCTTCCGTGCTGTAGGAATTTGTGACTCTACATTATTTTTGATATCTGTCCATGGAATAGACTGTGAATGACCATAGAAGGTGCTTAGGTGGCATGGAGAGAGAATTGGGGTAAGGGACAATGTGTGGCATAGGGGTATGGGGTGTCATGGAGGTGGATGAAGGATAGGAGGGAGAATGCAGGGAGAATGGAGAATATGAGGGAGCATGGGAAAATGAGATGAGGATGGTGGGAGCATGTGGCTTGAGGGCGTGACATTCACCATTAATACTGGTCTGCTCTGGTGTGTAAGCATCACCATCCCCTGCTGCTTTGGCTCTGGAGGCACCAGACAAGCTCTTCCAGTCCCCGGCTCCCTGCCGTGAGCAGGCTTTATGGAAAATGGATGCACTGGTTTGAAACGTTCCTGCCTTGACCTTTCTGCCTTCTCAACAAAAAACTAACAGCCACTTTATGGATGGACCCTTTGAACTTTGTGTAAAATTGGGACAATATTCAAATGATAAACCGGTTATGGTGCAAAGGAATGATCATTTTGATATCACCCATTTTATACTGCACCAAAGTTTAAAGGTCAGCAAAAGCCTTTGATAATCCTTTGACCAGGAGATTCCGTGTATGAATTTTCTCCTTGCTGCAAACTGAAGCCTAATCTGATGCCTCCACTATGTCACATAGGACAAATAATGAATTTTATCTTGTTGGAACATAAAGGGCTAGAAGGTTTGAGCTATAGGAATAGGTTAAAAAGGCTGGGGCTACTTTCCCGAGAGCATCAGAGGCTGAGGGACATGGATAGGGTGAATAGCCAAGGTCTTTTCCCCAGGGTAGGGGAGTCCAAAACTAGAGGATATTGGTTTAAGGTGAGAGGGGAAAGATTTAAGAGACATAAAGGGCAACTTTTTCATACAGAGAGTGTGTGTATGGAATGAGCTGCCAGAGAAAGTGGTGGAGGCTGGTACAATTACAACATTTAAAAGGCATCTGGATGGGTACACGAATCGGAAAGGTTCAGAGGAATATGGGCCAAATACTGGAAAACGGGACTGGATTAATTTAGGATATCTGGTCGGCGTGGATGAGTTGGACTGAAGGGTCTATTTCCATGTGTATAACTGTATGACTCTATGATCTGATCACTATTCTTCAAAATATTGTGAAACTGACAGAATGTTTTCTGATGGATCTTATTATTCATGTATTGAATGTATCCCATCATTTTTCTCTATTTGAGCTTGTTAACTGAAACGGGAAAAGGACTGGTTTTAAAAAATACCGTAAGGTGGATTACTGACACTCATTGGGAGTGATGTTTACACTGATACCTTGTTGAAGCAGAGGGGGAGTTTGGTTGCTGGTGGGCTGGCAGCAGGGAGTGTGCATAAAGTGAGATTTGACTGGTAACAAGCAGCTGATTGGCTTGTGGATTTGTGATGCGTCACGAGCCACCTGCTTGCCAACAGCAGTATGATTGGATCCTGGGTAGATGAACAGCTTGTGAGTATAAACAACATTGGTTGAAGCTTTCAGACCTCAAGAAGGGGAAGTGGTATGTTGCTGCAGGAGAAGATACCTGAAGCTTGAAGCAACAATTTATTGTCGCTCACTAATTGCTGTAAGTTGTTGCGATACCATTGTAAGACTCCTAAGAGTACTAGTGGGTAATTCAGTCCATCTGCTTTGATTTGATTTATTAATGTCACATACACCAAGATACAGTGAAAAGTCTTGACTGCATGCAATCCAGACAAATCATATCTTACATAAGTATTTCAGGATGATAGAACAGAATGTGAAATATAGTGTTACAGCTACAAAGAAGGTGCAGAGAAAGATCAACTCTAATAAAGGAGATGTCTATTTTTAAGTCTGATAACAGCAGGGAAGAAGATGTTCCTGAATCTGTTGGTGCTTGCTTTCAACCTTTGTATCTCCTGCCTTGTGGAAGTGGGTGGAAGACAGTATAACTGAGGTGGGAGGGGTCTTTGATTATGTCAGCTACTTTCCCAAGGCAGTGGGAAATGTAAATGGAGACAGTGAAAGGAAGGCTGGTTTCTGTGATAGACTGAGCTGTCTCCACAACTTTCTGAAATTCCTTGTGGTCTTTGACAGAGCAGTTGCCATACCAAACTGTAATGCATCTGGATAGGATGTTTTCTATGGTACATCTACAAAAATTGGTAAGAGTCATTGTCGACATGCTGAATTTCCTTAGTCTCTGAGGAAGTAGAGGCATTGGTGTGCTTTGTTCACCATAGCGTCACCATGGCACTGCCAACCGAGAAGATCACAACTGATCTGATAATCCTCAATTCCACTCTCTTCTCTGTTCTCCATAATCCTCAATCCCATTAATTATTAGAAATCTGTCTACCTCATCCTTGAAAATACTTAATGATCCAGATTGAACTTCCTTCTGCAGTTAAGAATTACAAGATTCACCAGCATTTGAGAGAAAAAAAAATCTCACCTCTGTATTGTCTGGATTCAACGCATCATTCTCTGGCACTTCCGTCACCTGCAATCTGACGCCACTACCAAGGACATTTTTCCCTCCCCACCCTTATCTGCCTTCCGGGGGGACCACTCTCTCCATAACTCCCTCATCTGCTCCACACTCCCCACCAGCCCCACCACACCTGGCACTTTACCCTGTAACCGCAGGAAGTGCTGCACCTGCCCCTACACCTAACCCCTCACCTCCATCCCAGGCCCCAAGAAAACCTTCCCACAGATGTTCACCTGCACATCTGCTAATGTGGTATACTGTATCTGCTGTTCCCGACGTGGCCTCCTCTACTTCGAGGAAACCAAGCAGATGCTTGGAGTCTGCTTTGTGGAACACCTACGCTCGGTTCATGACAAATGACAACACCTCCCGGTCGTGAACCGCTTCAACTCCCCCTCCCACTCCTTGGACGACATGTCCACCCTGGGCCTCCTTCAGTGCCACAATGACGCCGCCTGAAGGCTGAAGGAACAGCACCTCGTATTCCACTTGGGAACCCTGCAGCCCAATGGTCTCAATGTGGACTTCACAAGCTTCAAAATGTCCCCATCCCTGACCAGCCCATCTCGTCCCCGCCTCCTTGACCTGTCTGCCTTCCCTCCCACCTACCTGTCCCTCCCTGCCCACTGACCAATCCCCATCCCAACTCCCCACCTACACTCACCTTTACTGGCTTCATCCCTGCCTCCTTGACCCGTCTGTCTTCTCTCCACCTATCTGCTCCTCCATCCACATTCCATCATCGCCTCCCCCTCTCTCTATTTATTTCAGAGTGCCCTTCCCCTCCCCCATTTCTGAAGAAGGGTCCAGGCACGAAATGTCAGCTTTCTTGCTCCTCTGATGCTGCCTGACCTGCTGTGTTCATCCAGCTCTACATCTTGTTATCTCATCTCTGTATTAATTGGGTAACCCCTTACTGTAAGTTATGAACTCTATTTGTAGAATGTTCTACAATGGAGAACAACTTCTCTGCATCTTTTATCCAGAGACTTTATAATTTGTGAACCAGTCACTCTGTGCCTCCTGTAAGGAAGTAAAAAATTCTTGGAGAAGAGAGACTGAAGATCAGCAAGTCCTGACAAGCCAATTGATTGCCGCAATGAACTCTGTGGACTGGGCTCATCGAACTACCTTCCCAGTCTTTCTTTCCTCCCACAATACCAATGTTTCTTTACCTGTGTCTGTCTGTTGGACTTGAGAGTGGGACGTTCAAGTTTTAGTGAGTAGAGTTACATATTAGCCGTTCATAACTGTTTATCTGTAGCTAGTATCTGTTTAGTTGTAATAAATGGTAATTATTCTTAAATGCAGAAAGCTGATCCGCGCTTTCTGTCACTCTGGATCTAAATTTCGTGGAAATTGGGGAATTTTTTACGTGCTTGAAATCCAACTCCAGGAACAGCAAGGCTTGATTTCCAGCATGCTGTCCCAGTGAAACTCAGGTTAAACTCTTAATTCAAACGTTTTTATGATGTATAACATTTCAATGAAATAAGGAAAAAGGCAGCAGAGAAGACAGCTTCCAAATAGTTCTGTCGTCATCTGGTGCTGTTATAGTAAGACATTGGTAACATAGAATTTCAACCCCACTGCACGCAACACCTCCCATTACAAAAGCCAAATACTGTCGATGCTGGAAACCTGAAATTAAAACTGAAACTGCTGGAGAAATCCCACAAGACTCATAACATCTGTAGGGAGAGAAACAGAGTAAACATTTCAAGTTTGATATGACTCTTCTTCAATTTCAACCGAGAAGTTAACTCTGGTTTTCTCTCTCCACACTGATGTTACTAAACCTGCTGAGTTTCTCCAGCACTTTCTGTTTTTATTGAACACTTTCCTTAGTACCCTCTGTTACAAAGTAAGAAAAATACCAGAATCTTGAAAGTTTGTCGAGTCATTTCTGAACATCTAGTCACAATGAAAAGCTTCTGTGAGAATGAAACTCTAGATTTCATCTTGACCCCACCACAGCGTAAGGACTGCGGATGGGGGGACGGGTTGGAGGACGACACAGTACCAGCCTGGATGGCACAACAGAAGATTAAAAAGGCATCATTTACAAGTGATCAAAGCTCTTCTGCTTTGAAATCCTTCTCGGAGCAATGAAACAAAATGAATTGCAGATGTGAATGCCTTAAACAAATGCAGTCTGGCTAAACAGGATTTGACTTAATTAGAGTAGGGTCCTCCTGGGGGGATGGCCAGGAAAGATAATGATTCCCCCTCTCTCTTGTAGCAACAAATTCAGATACATTGTTGGCAGAAAGAAGCATACCTGTTTTTCCAGACAGTGAACTATTTACATGTCACCAATAAAAAGAGTGTAGTCATCTTCCCTCCTGAAAAGAACGAGATTCCAAGGAGAGTATATAGGAAATTAGGCAAGAATTTAAAAAGGAGGTCCTTAAGGGTAGTAATATTTGGATTAGTCCTGGTCCCTTGAGCTAGTGAAGGGAGGAATAGGGGGATAGAGCGGATGGCTGAGGAGCTGATGCAGGGGAGAAGGATTCACATTTTTGGATTGTTGGAATCTCTTCTGGAGTAAAGGTGACCTGTATAAGAAGGACAGATTACACCTGAGTTGGAAGGGGACTAATGTACTGGTGAGGAGATTTGCTCGAGCTGCTTGGGAGGAATTAAAGTAGTAAGGGGTTGGTGGAGGTTGGGTGTGGAACTAAGGAAGATAGTGGAGAAAGAGATAAGTCTGAGCATGGTGCAGTTGGGAAAAGGAGCAAGTCAAATAGTCAGGGCAGGCAGGAACAAAGCAGAGAACGAGGTAGGACTAATTAATTAAATTGCATTTATTTCAAAGCAAGAGGCCCAACATGTAAAGCACATGAGCTCAGGGCATAGTTGGGAATATGCGACTGGGATATCATAGTAATTACGCAGATTTGGCTCAGGGAAGGACAGGACTGGCAGCTTAATGCTCCAGGGTGTAGGAAGCATAGAAAGAGGATGCAAGGCAGGAGGGGGAGTGGCGTTTTTGACAAGGGATACCATTACAGCTGTACTTAGTGAGGATATTCCTGGGAATATGTCCAGAGAAGTTATTTGGGCGGTACTGAGAAGTAAGAAAGGGATGATCACCTTTTTGGGATTGTACTACAGACCATCCACCCCCCACCACCACTTCCCTGCTTCCCACCCGCCTCTAACAGTCAGCAGGAAATTGAGGACCAAATTTGTAAGGGGATTTCAGTTATCTGTAAGAATAATAGGTTGGTTATGGTAGGGGATTTTAACTTTCCAAACATGGACTGGGACTGCCATAGTGTTAAGCCTTGGATGGAGATGGATTTGTTAAGTGTGTACAAGAAAATTTTCTGATTCAGTATGTGGATGTACCCACAAGAGAAGGTGCAAAAATTGACTGATTCTTGGGAAATAAGGCAGGGCAGGTGACTGAGGTATCAGTGGGGAAGCACTTTGGGGCCAGTGAATATAATTCTATTAACAGTAAAATTGTGATGGAAGTGGATAGACTGGATCTAAAAGTTAAAGTTCTAAATTGGACGAAGGCCAATTTTGATGGTATTAGGCAAGAACTTTCAATAGTTGATTGGAGGCAGATATTGGCAAATAAAAAGGGCAGCTGGAAAAGTGGGATAATGAGAGGCCAGAGACAGCATGTTCCTGTGAGGGTGAAGGGCAAGGCTGGGAGGTGGAGGGAATGCAGAATTGACTGAAAAAATTGAGGTTTTGGTCAAGAAAAAGAAGGAAGCAGATATCAGGTATGGACAGCAGAAATGGAGTGAATCCCTAGAAGAGTATAAAGGCAGTAGGAGTACCACTTAAGAGGGAAATCGAAAAGGGGACATGAGATAGCTTTGGCAAATAGGGTTAAGGAGAATCCAAATGGATTCTACAAATAATTGAAGACAAAAGGGTAACAAGGAAGAGAATAGTACCCCTTAAAAATCAACAGGGCCACCTATATGGGGAGCTACAGGAGGTGGGGGAGATATTAAATGAGTATTTTGCATCAGTGTTTACTGTGGAGAAGGATACAGAAGATATAGAACATGGAAAAATAAATAGAAACATCTTGAAAAATGTCCATATTACAGAGGAGTAAGTGCAGGATGTTATAAAATGCATAAAGGTGTACCCTAGAACTCTGTGGGAAGTTAGGGAAGTGATTTCTGGGCCCCTTGCTGAGATGTTTGTATCGTCGATAGCCGCAGATAAGGTGCTGGAAGACAGGAGTTTGGCTAACATGGTGCCATTATTTAAGAAAGGTGGTAAGGAAAAGCCTGGTGAGCCTGACATCGGTGGTGGGCATGTTGTTGGAGGGAATCCTGAAGGACAGGATTTCCATGTTGTTTGGAAAGGCAAGGACTGGTTAGGGATACTCAACATGGTGTGATAAATCATGTCTCACCAACTTGATCGAGTTTTTCAAGAAGTAACAAAGGGAACTGATGAGAGCAGAGAGGTGGACGTGATCTATCTGGACTTTAGTAAGGTATTCAACAATGTTCCTCATGGTAGACTGGTTAGCAAGGTCAGATCATATGGAATACAGGGAGAACTCGCTATTTGGATGCAGAACTGGCTCAAAGGTAGATGACAGAGTTTGGTGGTGGAGGGTTGTTTTTCAGACTGGAGACCTGTGACCAGCAGTGTGCCAGAAGGATTAGTGCTGGGTCCACTGCTTTTCGTCAATTACATAAATAATTTGGATGTGAACGGAGGATGTATGGTTAGTTAGTCTGCTGATGACACCAAAATTGGAGGTCTAATGGACAGTGAAGAAGGTTACCTCAGAGTACAACAGGACCTTGATCAGATGGGTCAATGGGCCGTGGAGTGGCAGATGGAGGTTGATTTAGATAAATGTGAGGTGCTTCATTTTGAAAAGGCAAATCAAGGCAGGACTTACACAATTAATGGTAAGGTCCTGGGGAGTGTTGCTGAACAAAGAGATCTTGGAGCGCAGGTTCTTAACTTGTTGAAAGTGGCATCGCAGATAGACAGGATAGTGAAGAAGGTGTTTGGTGTGTTTGCCTTTATTGGTCAGTGCATTGAGTGTAGGAGTTGGGAGGTCATGTTGCGGCTGTACAGGACATTAGTTAGAGATAAAAGGTACTGCAGATGCTGGAGAATCCGAGATAACAAGGCGTGGGGCTGGATGAACACAGCAGGCCAAGCAGCATCAGAGGAGCAGGAAAACTTGACGTTTCGGGCCTAGACCCTTCATCAGAAA
>JAHRHZ010000048.1:5355788-5387636 GCA_024137785.1 Ginglymostoma cirratum | reverse complement strand
TTTCCTGCTCTTGTGATGCTGCCTGGCCTGCTGTGTTCCTCCAGCTCCACACTGTGTTATCTCTGACTCCAACATCTGCAGTTCTTACTATCCCTGAGGTCAGAATTGGATGTTTGCAGTTATATGTTGGAGCGCTCTGTGGCTCAGTGTGATTCCAGAGATTAGGAGGAAATTAAGGAATTCTGAAACACAGATGAGGATACGAAAATTGAAGCATTGCTTAATCAAGAGCCATTGAGGGTCATTGACCATCAGATTGATGTGTGAACAGAAATCGATGGCGAGTTAGGACAGGGGAGCCAAAGAATTGGATGACCTCAAGTTTGTGGGAGTGAAATGTGAGACACTAGTTATGAGCGTGTTGGAATTGTCAAACGTTGAGGAGGTAGAGCCAAGGATGTGGACTTCAGCAGCAAATGAGCTGAGTCAAGGTTAGAATCAGGCAGTTTTACAGAGGTTCAAATTGTCAGTCTTACTGATGGTGAGGAAATATGACTGACAGTCTATCTTGGGCTCAGGTAGAGAATCATTGCGATGAACTGCCCATGTCAACATCAGCAAGCTGCCATGGCTGGAGGCGGTTGCTAAGGGACAGGAGCTGCGATGTGACTAAAGACAACTGTGAATATTTGTTCTTCAATCATAATCACAAAAACAGGTCATCGTTCTGTGATCAGTTTGGCTGCACACCATCTTTCCTACCTCACAGCAGTGACTGTAATTCAAAAAAGGTAGCTAGGCTGTGAACAGCTTTGGGATCTCCTGTGTCATAAAGATGTTATAGGAAGGCAAACCATTTATCCCAATAATCCATTCAAGGAAAGTTCTGCACACTGGGTACTGAATGTCATACGGACTGACAAATTTGATAAGCGTGGAGGTGTTAATACGAGTCACATGGAAATGGCCACTGTATTTTCCAATGATGCCAGATGTTTATACATTTCCCTTAACTGTGACATTTGTGTAGAAAGCGTGCAGTTATAATCCATCAGAGCAGGCGCGCAGGAGAGCTCAGCTTCAGCTTGTTCCTCATTCCCGTGGGGTGGCCAAACCTGTCAGAATCATGGAAAGGCCTGGCTTATTGATTTTGTCTATGATTGGTGCCTTCAGTTGCAGCTGTATGGAAGAGATAATTTGCCATTGACTGAGTAACGTGTTCTGTGCTGTCTACTGTAAGCAGCAGTGTGGCTATGCTGCCCAGTTACCTGAGTGTAATTTACCTTGACTGCATATGGGAATGTTTGAGAGTTGATTGGGAATGGCCACTGCATTTTCCAATGATGCCAGATGTTTATACGTTTCCCTTAACTGTGACATTTGTGTAGAAAGTGTGCAGTTATAATCCATCAGTGCAGGAGAGTTCAGCATCAGCTTGTTCCTCATTCCCTTAGGGTTGCCAAACCCTAATTCTCAGCCATATCTGTGAATTGTTGTCAGTGTTTAATCTTTCTAAGCTGCACCGTCGGTTCTCCTGTTTGATCCTGTTGCTCTAGTTCTCAATCATATTAGTTGTTTTTAATCTGCTGGATTTGCAGAATCTTATTGGACCATATTTTCCAGATTAAGTATCATAGTTTGATACCTGTAACCACAGCAGTTAACATGTCATCGATCAATCTCACTACATGGCAGCTTCTATACATTAGTTCTTTACAGAAGTCAGTACTACATTGCACCTTATATATGATCATCTTTATACATTGCAGTTTCTAGATTAGCAGAGCCTACACATTGCTGGCTACATAAACTGTACTCTCTACACACAACAAACTCCAATAACACAGCTTACCCATGTTTGTGCCTATTGACTGTGGCAGGTTTTTTTCTGATTTGGCACTTAGAAACCTGACTTCTCCTTGAGCTATGTACTCAAACCTCTGTGTTTCTTCATCTGTTGGGTACAATGAATTGCCTTGGATAAATGTCTGCTCCTATCACTCACTAGTGTATGCCCGCCCCTCGATCTGTAACTTGCCACTCTGTGCCATCTATGCAATCCATCCCGATCTCACTGTAACCCCAGCTGATGTCAACTTGCAGGCACTGCCTAGCTTGGGGCTATGTCTGTGTTTAGGTGAGTGAGTCCCATTCTGGCTGCTACTTGGCCAGTTGACTACACACAACATGTACGATTTAGATTTAGACCTTATTGTCCTGTGTATCAAGTACAAAAGCGCAGGAGTACAGTGAAAAATTTTCAATGTCGCTACAAAAGGTGCCAACTTAAGTACAAGTACCTAGGCACAAAAACTTAGGAACAAAGTAGAAAGATGTTCAAACATCATCAATCTTTGATAAAGTTGTGCATTCTTAAAATGGTATCAAGCCTTTGGCAAAGTTTGTGACTCACTTTCCAAGTCTGAACTCAAGGCAGTTTTACCTGTTATATGCACATTGTACATATGGACTAGACAGATTTTAATTAGTTTGAGTCATTGGCCCTTTCATTGATCTGAATGAGTCTAGCACAGTGGAGTATACAGTATTACAGCACATATATCTTACATTGAACTCCCTGCTGTCTCTCACTAATTATCTAGTTTTGGTTTCTGCCACACTGTGTAATTAAGTTGCTGGAAGTGCCAAGCGAATTGAGTCTTCCTTTTCTAGGAGACATATTGTTTTGACAGATCTCTTCCTTCATGCTGCAAATGGGTTGCATTGTACTAATTATCTTTGAGAATTTGACTATTTAAGGAAGTCCGTATGGATTGTGGTTACTATCTGATTCATAGAGAGATTCTTAGAGGCAGCAAGTTCAGTTTGGCGCAGCCAGTGGGTTTGAGATGAGGTCAAAGTGCTAAGCTGAAGTTACCATTACAACATCCTTAGCAAGATTGAAAAAAGTATCTCCATTGCATTATAGTTACTTCAGGTGAGCACAAAGGTCCATTCGGATGCTGTGCAAAATGTACATAGAAAGTTAATGGAGTTCAGAAAACCTAAGAGCCTGATAGTCAGAGACTCATACGACATGGAAACACCCTTTGGTCCAACTTGTACATGCTGACCAGGTTTCCCAAGCTAAATTAATCCCATCTGCCTGCATTTGTCCCATATCCCTCTAAACCTTTCCTATTCATGTGACTGTGGAAATGTCTTTTAAATATTGTATCTGCATCCGTCACTTTCTCTGGAAGTTCATTCCACATCCAAATGATCCCCTCTGTGAAAATATTACCCCTCCAGTCCATTTTAAATCTTTCTCCTCTCACCTTAAAGTTATGCCATGTGGTTTTGAACCCACATACTACTGTGGAAAGATCTTTACTATTCACTTTGTCTATACCCTTCATGATTTTATAAATGTCTATAAGATCACCTGTCAACATCCACGCTCCAGTAAAAGGAGGCTCAGCCTGTTCAGTCCTGGTAACATCCCGGACAGTGATCAACTGAACTGTGCTCTTGCCAACTAAATAGCAAGAGAAGTAAAAAGGATTTTAACTTAACTAGTGGGGCAAGTGATCAAATTTGTAGGAAATCAAAGAGTAGAGTTAAGGCCACAAAAGAAAGCTATTAATATGGGAAATAATAAATAGGCTGTGACAGGAAAGGATAGAGAGTATGTATCTTAAGAATGTATCAATAGGTAAGTCTAACGTTTACAATGAGAGTAAAAGAATGAAAATAAAGGCTCTGTACCTGAATGCACACTGCATTTGAAACAAAACAGATGAACTGAGAGATCAAACATAAATAAAAAAAGCACGATCTCGTAGCCATTACAGAGGCCAGCTGCTGGATGACCCAATTGGGACCTGAACCTTGAAGGATACTTTTAGGAATGACATGAAAGTAGGAAAATGTGGAGGAGTGGCTCTGTTAGTTAATGATGCTATTGGCACAATAGGGAGGGATAAACATAAATTCAGGAAACCAAGAATTGAAGGCAGTTTCTGTAGAAATGAGAAAAGCGAGAAGTCACTTTTGGAAGTGGTGTACAGATAGCCCAACAGTAACTAGATGGCAGGGAGATGTACAGGGAAGACATAGTGAGAGCCTGTCAGAAAGACAGTCTTGATCATGGGAGATTTTAATCTGTACATCGACGAGAAATGTCAGATGGACAAAGCTAGCCAGACGAGGAATTCATAGAATGCATCAGAGGGTTTATTCAAACTGCACTTCTCTGCCAACCAAAGAGCAGGCTATGCTAAACCTGGTATGGTGAAAAGAGTTAGGATTAATTAATGTTCTAATACTGAAAACACCCCAAGGGCACAGTGATCATAATGTGATTAAATTTTACTTTCAATTTCAGGAACAGAGGAGTGGGTCAAAGATTATTTAAAAAAAATTTAAACAAGGGCAGTTATGAGGGCATGAAATTCAGAGCGGCCTTAAATGAAATGACACATTATATTAAAGGATAGATCAATAGGGATACCGTGGCAGATAGTTAATATATAGAAATATCTAACTTTTATAAGAAAAATTCCAAGGGTTGAACCTACCATAGAAACATAGAAGCAGGAGCAAGCCATTCAGACCTTTGAGCCTGCACCATCATTCAATATGATCATGGCTGATCATACCATCTGTGGTTAACTACAAATATTAAGGATAGCATCAAACTTGAAGAAAAAGCTTATAATTGTGCAGACAGATGGTAGGTTAGGAGTTGGAGCACAGTACGAAAGTACAGCAATGAAGGAAATTAATAAACAGGGAAAAATTAAAGTATGAGAGAAAGCTACTCAGAAATTGTCTTGGATTGCAGGCTATGCAAGTGGTTCTTTTCATATTCAGTTGAATGCTCAAATAGTTAAGAGAAGGCTTGACAATAGCAATTTGCTTCAGCACAAACATTTGTTGAGCAATAATAAAAGATGAAAAAGAAAGGAACATTTATTAAATAAATGAAATAAGTGAAAAAGAGAGGAATCATAGAATAAGCCTCACCCTCTTCTGGCCATCAGCGACCCCTCGAGCAAAGGCTGGTTTGGAGGTTGAGCTTGTTCCTGGCATTGTTCATGATTTTGGTCCGAGGCGAAGTCCAGTGATTTCTGTTTTACAGTGTAACAAACAGCCAGCACAAAGAAAGCAGATACAGAAGACAAAACACAGCTACAGAAAGACAAGTTGCAGGTGCCATCTTCGGCCCATAAAGGAACGTTAACAAGACTCATCCAAGGTCATGCAGTTTATCGAGTATCATCAACAATTTTAGCCATTTGGCCCATCTATGCAAACTATCTTCTCATGCAGCTGTCAAATATTATCATTAACTTTAACTTTAAGCCCTTCGGCCCATCATATACAGAAACATAAAACCAGGTAGGGAGAGTCACTATAAATAGTTATAAAAGACAAGTTGACAAAGTGAGTAATGGTCCCATAGAAAGTGAGACTGGAGAATTAATAATGGAAAATAAAGAGATGGCAAATGAATTGAACAGGTATTTTGCATCAGCTTTCATTGCGGAGGGTACAAGTGACATGATAAATCAGGAAATGAAAGAAAAGGTTGAATTCAGGAAAATCACAATCAGCAGATGTGTGGAACCAAGTAAATTGTTTGAGATGTGGGCTAACTAGTGCCTAGGTCCTGATGGGCTTCATCCCAGTGTCTTCAAAGAAGGAGCAAGTGAGATAGTTAATGCACTGGTTTTAGTTTTCCAAAACTCCCATGATTTGTGGATGGTCCCATTAATTTGGAACACAGCGAGTGTAATTCCTTCATTCATGTGGGGAGAGAGGCATAAAACAGGAAACAACACTTTAGATTCAGTTCTGCCATAGGGAAATGTCCTAAGCTATCGTTAAAAGATTCTAGTGAAATTAAGTGAATAGTTTCTCAGGGAAAGGTAAACCATTAGATACGTAGTCTGAGTAACTACTCAGCAGATCTCACACACCCCAAACTACAGTCCCTTTTCACTCCCCCAGACCATGGCCGACACCCAACTGATTCAGATCCACCCTGCCCTTCTGTCCCACAAAACGGTCAGCTGAACTCCCAAGATAACAAGCATGGGGCTGGATGAACACAGCAGGTCAAGCAGCATCATAGGAGCAGGAATACTTGACGTTTTGGGCCTAAACCCTTCATCAGAAATGGGGGAGGGGAAGAGGGTTCTGAAATAAATAGGGAGAGAGGGGGAGGCGGATAGAGGATGGATAGAGGAGAGGATAGGTGGAGAGGAGGCAGACAAGTCGAAGAAGCGGGGATGGAGCCAGTAAAGGTGAGTGTAGGTAGGGGGGTAGGGAGGAGATAGGTCAGTCCAGGGAGGACGGACAGGTCAAGGGGGCGGGATGATGTTAGTAGATAGGAGATGGGGGTGTGGCTTGAGGTGAGAGGAAAAACAGGTTAGGGAGGTGGAGATGAGCTGGGCTGGTTTTGGGATGCGGTTGAGGGAGGGGAGATTTTGAAGCTTGTGAAATCCACATTGATGCCATTGGGCTGCAGGGTTCCCAGGCTGAATATGATTTGCTGTTCCTGCAGCCTTCGGGTGGCATCACTGTGGCATTGCAGGAGGCCCAGGATGGACATGCCATCTGAGGAATGGGAGGGGGAGTTGAAATGGTTCGCGACTGGGAGGTGCAGTTGTTTGTTGCGAACTGAGCGCCGGTGTTCTGCAAAGCGGTCCCCAAGCCTACGCTTGGTTTCCCCGATGTAGAGGAAGCCACAACGGGTACAGCGGATGCAGTATACCACATGGGCAGATGTGCAGGTGAACCTCTGCCTGATGTGGAAAGTCTTCTTGGGGCCTGGGATTGGGGTGAGGGAGGAGGTGTGGGGGCAGGTGTAGCACTTCCTGCGGTTATAGGGGAAAAGTAACTCCCAAACCAGACCAGAAACCCTTATACCCATCACCTGTGCTCTCTTCCTTGTGGGATCCAATATCACTCACTCACACTGACGACTCAGTACACTGTATCACTTACCTGGACCCCTTGCCACTTTGCAACCTGGCATCCTATCCACTTGGCACCTTATCCCCTTCTCAGTTGACATCCTACCAGTTATTGCCCTATACCCTCTCCATCTGGCATCTTACACGCTACTCATTGGACATCCTACTCCAGGCATCCAATGCTTCTCCAGTTGGCACCCTACCTAGCAGGCACTCTCTACTCTATTCACCTGTAACCCTACTTCATGGCACCCAAACCCATATCCAGCTGGCACTCCAATTACCTGGAACCTTCCTCACCTGGAAACCTACTTGCCTTGTACTGCACCCCCTACCTAACAGTTAAAGTGCCCCTTGGCACTCTACCCAGCAGGCACCCTACTTACCTGATACCCTACACCATTTATCCATTCAGCATCCTATCCTCCTGGCACCCTAATATCCAATTTATTGCAAAACTGTCTCTGCAATAGCAGCTCTCAAAGTGGCCTCAGCCCCTTTACCTTTCAGATACCAGCAGCTGAGTGCAATGTAAAGCAGCCTCGTTTGCCTTCTTCCAGAATTCAGCGTTAAGAAAGAACTGCCAGAATGGAAGTGGCGCTTCAAACCTCTGAAGGAGCCCTGAGTGGGATCTCCTCGCAGAAATGTGGATCTCCTTTCTTCCATAAATAAAAAGAGCGTAGTAACAACCATTTGATTGATTCTTGGGCAGGCGAGTGCCTTCTTAGCTGTGGACAATGCAGCAGAACCATCAATCCTGCAAAGAGAAAGCTTCCATCTCACAGAATCCCTACAGCGTGGAAACAGGCCATTGGGCCCATTGAGTCTACACTGGCCTCTGAAAAGCATCCCACCCAGGCCCACTTCCCCATCCTATCCCTGTAACCCTGTGTTTCCCATAGCTAATCCACCCAACCTGTGTATCTTTGGATTGTGGGAGGAAACCAGAGAACCCAGAGGAAACCCATACAGACACGGGGAGAATGTGCAAACTCCACACAGTCACCTGAGGAATCAAACCCAGTCCCTGGTACTATGAGGCACCAGTGCTAACCACTAAGCTACTCTGTCTCCCTCTCTCTCACTTCCGTGTGAAGTTAAAGAAAATTCCAAGTCAATGGTGACTCCATCTCATCTTTCTCTGCAGGGTGCACTTTCTGTAAATCCCCTGTTTAAAGATACTGAGGAAAAACCCTTACAGAGGCACTGACAGAGCAAGTTCTCAGCCTGTGAATGAAATTAGAAGGCACACAACACCAGGTTATAGTCCAACAGGTTTATCTAAGATCACAAGCTTGCGGAACGCTTCTCCTTTTTCAGGTGAAATGGACTTTGGCCACCCCAGTCCAACACCAGCATCTCCACATCAGTGAACTGAGAATTGGTGTAGGCACAATTTTATATCATCAGCAAAGAGTCATAAGAAATTGAAAAAAGATCCAAAAAACCAAAATAGCTCTTCAACATCTGTGATCTGGACTCTTGCCAGACCCGTCCTTGTCCGACTTATTCTTTACCATCCCTGCCCATAATATTTATGACTTGTCTCTTTTAGTGTCTGCTTTTTTTATGGGTATGCGAATTTTAAGAAAGAAATAGAGATTAAACTTGAGAGGTTTAGCTTGGCAAATCAAGCTGTCTATTGTTTTATAGAAGTGTAGAGCTGGATGAACACAGCAGGCCAAGCAGCATCAGAGGACCAGGAAGACCCAAGGGTCTAGGCCTGAAACATCAGCCTTCCTGCTCCTCTGATGCTGCTTGGCCTGCTGTGTTCATCCAGCTCTACACCTTGTTATCTCAGATTCTCCAGCATCTGCAGTTCCTACTATCTCTGTCTATTGTTTTATATCGTTTTTGGAAAAAATAAAGTTTAATTACAATAAATAGGCAGTTTCTTTTTAATTGAAAATGAACTCCTGCGCTTATTATTTTAATCTGAACGAGGCAGGTAGGTAAAATTGAGTAATTCTGTCATTTAATCAAAATTGTAATTTTTGACTATTCCTGAAATAGTGGGATTTGATTTCCACTGCACTATCCCTGTGAGTCATGTCAATATGAAAAAATAATTGTTGACCCATAGGGGAAGTAATCTTGGGTGAGATGTTTTATACAGAATTGGTTCTGAAAGGGTTATTATTGAAGTTGCAACCTAATATTGTCACACGGTTTTCAGATGGAGAAACAGGCTGTCTTGCATGAGATCCTGGTGGAGACAGCTCTCATATCCCAGTTCCTGAAAGTTGAAATTATACTTCACTATTTCATGTTGATTTACCTTTTGCATTCATGTAATAAACAATACCTTGCTATGTATGACAAGGGCCGCTTCTTAGAATCACAGAATCCCTACTGTGTGGAAAGAGCCATTTGACTCATTGAGTCCGCACAGACCCTCTGAAGAGCATCCCATGCAGACCAACCCCATCCTATTCCAGTAACCCCACATTTCCCTTGTCCTAACACAGCAAGCCTGTAGCTTCCTGGACAATTTAGCACGGCCAATCCATCTAACCTGCATATCTTTGGACTGTGGGAGGAAACCAGAGCACCCGAAGGAAACCCACGCAGATACAGGGAGAATGTGCAAACTCCACACAGACAGTCACCCGAGGCTGGAAGCAAACCGGGGTCCCTGGCACTGTGAGGCAGCAGTGCTAACCACTGAGCCACCATGCCGCCCGTTCATGTTAACACTGTAGATATTTCTAATCAACCCGATCAGAGAAGCTATTACAGACCAATGGATCAGGTGGGACTTGAACCCAAGAAACTACCACTGCACCACAAGAGCCTCTCATTTAGATGCAATAGCTGTCTACCTACTATTTTCTACCATTGACAATTAGACAGACCCTATACCCAGCAAAGAAAGGAGCATTGGGAGGGGCTTGTTCTGCCGTTCTGTCCATCTGCCCCTCCTAAGTGGTTACATCTGTGCTTGGGTGTCCATTGTGAGGGGGCATGTAATGTCTATGGCACAATGGAGGCCTTCAGAGACAGTGAGCATTATCGGGGCTGGACAGCACCACCCTCTAGACAATGATGTATTGAGTTGATTTTGGTCAGTTTCCATTCTATTTCTATAGGTTCCTGTTTGATTTTTGTTTCTGTTTAACCCGTTAATGTTTATTTTCAGAGGAGAGTAGAAAGCAGGACCGGTGGCTGTGAACTGTCCCAACCACAAGCCACCAGTGGTGGGTAACCAGAGACCAACCTGACTCTTTCAGTTGATCACAACAGATGCTCAGGAAAACCGATTCCTCTCAAAATATCACTTTCCTGGAAGCATTGCTGGAGCTTTGGAAACATTTAGATGCCACAGCATTGCTGCTGCCTCTATAGACAGTTTCAGAAACACTGATCTCTGAAAATAGCACTCCGCCGAAATGTAGCATTTGTTCCAATTGATCTATGCTCCCATGAATGTGTGGCCAGAAACTAAAAAGGTTTTCAAAACTAAAAAGCTTTTCCAGCTGTGATTGAGTGCACTCTGAGATCTGCACTTGAGCACATTGATAATGCACTTTGTACATTTAATACATTCATGGGATGTGAGCCTTGCTGGTGAGGCCAGCATTTATTATCCATCCCTAATTGCCCAAAAGGCAGCTAGGAGCCAACCACATTGCTGTATGCCAGACAAGGACTGCAGATTTCCTTCCCTGAAGGATATTAATAAACTAGCCAGGGTTTTATTTTAGGACCATCACTGGGGTAACCATTAGCTCTATACTTCATATTTTTATTGAATTTAGACTTCACCATTTACCATGGTAGGATTCAGAGCCATGTTTTGGATTACTAGTCTGGTGATGTCACCATTACACCATCACGTCCCCTTATCACTCAGGAATTCTTTGAAAACCCCTAACAACATGCTCACTTTAGCCGTATGGGTCCCGTCTGACAGGGCTTTTTCAGAATAAAGCCACCTCGGTGACAACGCTGCTTCCTCTCAGAATCAACTCAGACTCAATCCAAATAGTTACATTCCTTAGTTTTACCACTGATCAGTTTATTTTGTCATTTATCACCCACCACCACAGCTTCATAATCAAGAGGGGTTCTGTCTTAGCTTTGTTCCGAGAATATTCTGTAACTTTTATTGAATTGTTTACTCAATTCAAGATTTAGCCTCAAATTATACTTTTGTGTCTGTCAGGACAATGAAAATGAGACGGCTGTATTGCAATATCCGAGAGTCTTTCTCCATTATATGATCTTTCTCTGATGCAAGACACTCCCCCATACATACAATCTACACTTGCACTGTGTCCACCCTTCCAATCTATTCCAGGCTCATCATTCTGAACATTCAATGAATAATGAAATTTGCCAGCAACTTTGCCTGTACATCCAGCAATTGTCACTGCCTTCCATTCATAGGACACCTCCAGAATATATGTCAGCTGAGTACTAACTCTGTCCTGTCTTTTATAATCATTAACAGTACCATGATCCAGACTTTGATCTGCTATAGTCTGTGCATCAAATAACACATAAACACTTGAATTACAAGGTGTATCATTTACCTCTGCCAACTACTCAGAGTCTGCCACTTCACATTTAATTCAATCTGCCATGAGGCATTTTAACAGGTTGATTTCCCTGTTTGGTAAGCCTGCTTTACTGCCTTACTGTCACAACCTTACTTTGTCTGAAAGTGTTACTAAACAGCCTTACCAAAATTAAAGGCAAAGTTTAACGGTGGGGGGGGGAGGGGGGAGAAAAGTCTTTACTGATTGGATTCATACCTGACACAAAGAACAATGTTTGTTGGAGGCCAATCGTTTCAGCTCCAGGACATCTCCGCAGGAGGTCTTCAACATAATGACACTTCAGTTGCTTTCTCAATGACGTTTCCTCCACCATTCGCTCAGAAGTGGGGGGCGTTTGATAATGATTGTGTATTATTAAGTGTCATTCACAACTCTTTGGATGAAGCAAGACCTGGGCAATGCTCAGGCTTGGGCTAACAAGTGGAAGTAACAGTCGATTCACACATGCGCTGGGCAATAACCATCACCATCTAGTGAGAAGCTAACCATTTCACCATGACATTCAATGGAGTTACCATCACTACGTCCCCCGTTGTCAGTATCCTGGAAATTACAAAAGACCAGAAACTGAACTTGACTGTCCACAAGAACAGGTCAGAGGAAGGGAATTCTGTGGCATCCTTCTGACTCCCAACACCTGTCCACTTTCTGAAAGGCATAAGTCAAGCAGTGTGATGGAAAATGTGCCTTTTGCCTCCAAAAGAACAAACAGAGAGAGGCAGAATAGAGACACCTAGAGGTTCATGTATACAATTCTTTGAAGTTTGCATCACAGGTAGACAGGGTGGTTAAGAAGGTATTTAGCACGTTTGCCTTCATTGCTCAGACCTTTGCGTATAGGAGTTGGGACATGACATCAATGTTGTACATGACATTACTATACACTCTCCTGTGTCCGATTCTGGTTGCCCTGTTATAGGAAGGATATTATAAAATTGGAGAAGGTTTAGTAGAGATTTACGAGGGTGTTGCTGGGACTGGAAGGTTTGAGTTATTAAGGAAAGGCTGGATAGGCTGGGACTTTTTTCACTGGAGTGTAGGAGATTGAGGGGTGACCTTATAAAAGGTTTGTAAAATCATGAGGGGGGGTTGGATAAGGTGAATGACAGGTGTCTTTTCCCCAGGTTGGGGGATTTCAAGATTAGCGGGCATATTTTTTAGGGTGAGAGGAGAAGGATTTTAAAAAGGCACGAGGGGTAATTTACGTACACAGAGAGTGGTTCGTGTGGGGAATGAACTTATGAAGGAAGTGGTGGATGCGGGTACATAGAAGGTTACATTGTTTAAAAAAACATTTCAATAATTACATGAATAAAACATATTTAGAGGGATATGAGCCAAGCACAGGCAGGTGGGACTAGTTTAGTTTGCAATTATGGTTGGCATGGACTGGCAGGACTGAAGGGTTTGCTCCCATATTGTATGACTCTACGACTCTATTGGTACAACTCCAACAACACCCAGGAGGTTTCACACCTACTTGACTGGCACACCATTCTCCACCTTAACATTCACAGCTTCCACATTTGGCACATCTACTAGATGCAATGCTGTAAGACACCAGCACCTTTGATAACACCTACCAAACCCATGCCTTCTACCACCTGGAAAAGTAAGGGCTACTGACACAAGGAAACATCATTGCTGTATGTTTTGCTCCATTTTACACACTGTCCTGACTTTGAATTATATTGCAATTCCTTCACTTTAGCTGGACCAAAATCCTGGAGGTTCTTCCAACACATTCACCTATAGGTTAGATTGCAATTCTTCGAGGAGGTGTCATCTCACCACCTTCACAACGGCATTAGTGATGGTCAATAGTTGGTGATTCTCCATGAACGACTATAAACAATGATTCCATAGCAGCCCATTGTAATCCATTGCTTGCCAAGTACTCTAAAAAAATAGTCTCACACAGACCACAGTGTAATTGTTCATCAGTGAGCAGCTGTAATATTGTACAATCTCTTTTTCTTGTGTTCATTCTGAACAGTGGGAATAGATTCAGAAGGTTGGCTGCAATCCAGTTCCCAAAGCGCAGTTTGTTTCTGAAGCAGCCAACGTTGGAACAAATGAAGCCACTAGAATGAATGTTTCAATTTGTTTTCACCAGCATCTGGGAACAGTATTGACTGCAGTCTGTCCACTGTCAGTGTTCTGCACTCCACCTCCACCTGCAACCTCCCACCTACCATTTTGGCTCCTTTAACCCTTCCCTCTTGATGCATTGCCAAAGTAGGTAGGTAAATAGACAAACCAATCAACTCTACACACCTGGAGAGAAACTCAAGAAGATTTAACTTAATAATGCTCAAAATAAAATTGGACACTTTGATCACGTTCAAATTCCTTCAGATGCAAGTGATGTTAGGAGCCTGTCCCACTCACGCCAGATTTCTGCATGTCTGAATTCAATTGATAAGTTTGCACATCAGAAGCAATGTTTCTTTTTTGCAAATACTAACTGGCAAAGCATCCTGGTGAGGTCCACACAAGACTGCAGGGAATTCTCGGCAGTTCTGTTCACAAGACATTTTCAGATGATGAACTCTTACCTGTCGCAGGTTGCAATCTTTCTTATGAGATGAGAAATAAATACCTTGTCTCCTTTTCAGGTAGATATATCCAATCGCAGTGGATAGTGCTGGAGAAAATAATTACTTGAGCTATTAATGGCATTAAAAGCCAACAAATCCCCTGGGCATGCGGGCGTATATTTCAATGATTTAAGAGAGGTGGTGGCAGAGATTTGGATGCTTGCGTTCTAATGTTCCTCAGATTTTAAAACAGATCTAAACAATGTACAAAAATTTCATGGTCTGAGGTGAGGAAGGAGACCGAGTCTGATGGTTGGTGTTCAGCCTCTACAAAGCTGTAAAGTGGCTGAGTCACAGGTAAAACTAATCATGGGAGAATAGGGAGCAGCGAGTTCAAAGGGCACAGGATGAGTGAAGCGGAGAACAGACAACAAAGACCAACACACAGAGGAGAAAGAAGCGATCTTTTAGTTTTTGTGTGACAACAGCAAGAATAGGAGGCAGAACCATTGCATTGATACTCTGGTTATGTTTAAACAGATTCAAGTGGAAGCAAGAAATTGATCAGGATGCTGCCTGGGCTAGAGGCCCTGAACGATGAGGAACAATCGGATAGACTCACGCTGTTTTCATTGGAGCAGCCAAGTTGAGATGGAGGTGTACAAGATTATGAGCGCCACAGATAGACTGGATAGGAAGGACCTATTCCATTTGGAAAGGGGTCTAAATCAGGGGGGATAGGTTTTAAGGAAGAGGTTAGAAGGCCAAGAGGAAAATTGAGGAAAATATTCTACATTCAGAGGCTGGTGGGACTCTGGCAGTCACTGCTCGAAGTAGTGATTGCATCAGAAACTCTCACAACATTAAAGCAGTGTTTAGATGTGACTTGTGTTGCTGAGGCCTTTAGGACTTGCGGCCAGAAGCTGTAAAATGGTATTGGTGCAGTCAAATCTCTGTTACCCAGCATTTACGCTTAAATGTCCAGGAGTATAAGAGGTCAATGCAGCTTAGAACAGCCATACACAGCATTGAGGAGTTTGGGGATGGTGCTGTAGCCAACTGCATTCAAGGCTTAAAGGACTAGGCAGGCTAGTTCCTGAAATTCATTGCGACTGGCAGCTTAGAAATCTTCTGTAATACTGTTCTGTTCTAGTTTTTTTGCACCTGAGAACGGGGTCACTAATGATTGCAGGAGGCTCAGTATTAAACATGATCAATATTAATTAGGTACAAGACAGAGCACCTCAGGAGGCTGCTAGGCAGAAACTAGTCAATGCAACCACATGATCTTGCATCACTTCTAAAGATAATGTAGACTGTCTTCTTAATATAATCACACAAACCCACCCCACTCCCTGCTTTACTACACAGCTAAAGATAGAGGAGCTTGTGGGAATGGATTAAGGAGATGACTTCCAGTAGAGGTCACTTGTGCATTCTAGAGTGTGTTTATAGATTTATATATTCATACAGCACAGAAAAGGCCCTTCAGCCCATCAAGTCTGTACTGACATAACTACCACTAAAATTGCACTAATCACAATTTCCTCACTTGCCCCATATCTCGGGACTTTATGATATTTGAAGAGCTCATGCAAATATCTTTCAAAGGTTACAAGGTTTCCAGCGTCCACTACCTTCAAGTGCATTCCAAATACACTGAGTGAAAAAGGGTTTTCCCAAATCCCCTCTGAATCTCCTGCCCCTTATTCTAAAGCTATGCCCCCTTATGACTGACCCCTCAACCGAGGGGAACATCCACTCTCTATTCACCCTGTCCGTGCCCCTCATAGTCTATACATCACAATCATGTTCCTCCCTCAGTTTTTTTCTGCTCTAAAGAAAACAATCCAAGCCCATCTAATCTCTCCTTGTAGCTCAATTTTTCCAGCCGAGACAACATCATGGTGAACCTCCACTGTACCCCCCTCTAGTGCTATCACATCCTTCCCGTAGTGAGGTGACCAGAACTGTACACAGTACTCCAGTAATGGCCTGACCAATGCTCTGTCCAACTCCGACCTTACCTTGATATTATACCGTATGCCATGATGAGGACAGGAACCAGCAGTGCAATATGAATACCAGCCGGAACAGATACTAGTCAGCTGAATCTGTTGTCTGCCTTAAGTTTTCAAGGTTGCTTCCTTTTTACTTCATGGGATTGGCAATGTGGGCTATAACAGGGGAAATAGTCTGGTTGAGAAAGACTTAAGGTACTTTCCTCCCCAGTAGCATTGTGGCTGTGCCCATAGCACGTGGACTACAGCAGTCCAAAAAAGCAGTTCACTCCATTCTTCTCAAGGGAATCTCAGGATTGTCAGTACGTGCTGGTCCAGCCAGCAATGCCCCCAACCCAGGTGACAAGCAATACAGGTAATAGAGATCATGTAGACATAGTGTATCTGGACTTCTAGAAGGTATTTGATAACGTGCGACTCAAAAGGTCAATACACAAGGTAAGATCACGTGTTTCGACTAATACGTATCTTGTGAGGGAACAGCATGTAACTCAGGCTTAAAGGCCAAGTGTTTGTGTTTGCCCAGTTAATGCCTAAGTTTAATAAGAAAGAGGTGGACACCTGCTTTACCTCTTTTGAAAGGTTAGCACAGTTTCCAAAGTGACCAATTGAACAACTCTCAACCTTGTAACAGAGCAGGTTTTTAAAACATCTGTTCATAAAAACATAAGAACTCGAAGCAAGTGTTGGGATAATTTGTTATCTTGGGTAGAGGATAACCAACAGCCAGCAAGGAGTTGGGATAATGGGTCATTTTCTAGTTGGCAAGATATAATTAGAGATGTGCTAGAGGGTTTGGTCCTTGAGCTCCAACTACTTACAATCTATATTAATGACTTTAATGTAGGGATAGTAAGCACTATAGTCAAACTTTCAGATGACACTAAAATTGTTGGAAAATAAGTTGCAATGAAGAAATTTTAAAAATTTACAAATCCATTTGGATTGGTTAGGCGGATGACCAGAATTTGGCAGATGAAGTTTTACATAGATAAGTGTGAGGCTATCCACCTTCGTTGGAAGAATACAAAGGTAACTTATTATCGAAATGGAGAGAAACCTCGTAGTGCTTTGGTGCAGAGGGATCTGGGTGTCCTTGTGTATGTATCACAGAAAGCCATAATGCAGGTATTGCAGGTAGCAAGGAGGGCAAATGGATCTTGGCATTTATTGATAAAGGATTAGAGTATCAAAGTAGGGCAGTGTCGTTGCAACTGTACAAGGCATTTGTGAGACTGCACCCACGGTGATACATAAAATTGTGGAATCCTTCCTTGAGGAGGTATTCAATTCAGAGGAGATTCATTGAATTGATTCCAGAGATGAGGTGTTTTCTTATGAAGAGAGATTGGGCAATTTAGGCTGATACTGTCTGGAGTTAGAAGAATGCGAGGAGATCTAATTGAGGTCTATAAAATGCTGCAGGGGATTGACAAAGTAGTTCTGGACAGGAGTTTTCCTCACCTGGGGCAATCTAGAATGATACATCCTAGTTTTGGGGTAAAGGATAGCAGATTTAAAACAGAGAAGAGAAGAAATTACTTCTCTCATACAATCATGAATCTGTGGAATTCACTAACCACAGAGTGCAGTGGGTGCTCGGATATTGTGGGATAAGTGAGGAGATAGATAGGCTTTTAATTAGTAACAGGTTAAAAGGTCATGGGGAGTGGGCAGGAAAGTGGATTTGAAGCTGAGATGAGATCAGCCATGATTGTATTTAATTGTGGAGCAAGCTTGAGGGGTTGAATTGCTTACTCCTGCTTCGAGTTCTTATGTCCTTATGAATGGATATTTTAAAAACCTGCTCTGTTACAGGGTTGAGAGTTGTTCAGTTGGTCACTTTGGGTACTGTGCTAACCTTTCAAAAGATGTAAAGCGTCTCTTCCTTATTAAACTTAGGCATTAACTGGGCAAACATAAACACTTGGCCTTTAAGCCTGAGTTACATGCTGTTCCCTCACGAGATCTTGAAAGCACTTCAAGCAAATTGGGTTATCTCAAATGGAAATCTCTCTCTTGGAATCTCCTCTCTCCTTCCTTTCTCTCTCTCTTCCTTTTCCTGCCTCCTCTTTTTTTCCATTTTCTGGAATTCCAGTTATAACCTTAGTGGTTCACCTGTTTCACATCTGCTTCTCTCCCTAGTTATTTCATCACTTAGTTTGCAATTTCTGTTTCTCTGGCTTTTGCCAGAACTCTAAGTGTCTACCTATCCCTTTTAATTCTTCGAAGGCAAGGATTTATGTTCCTTATATGCTATTTTATCCTGCTGTATGAAAGCATGAATAACAAACATCTTAATCCATCATCCAACCATGCAAGTGAAGAATCCTACACAATCACTGGCTGGAGCTACAAATTCCCAGCTGGATCACTGAGCTTGAATTGGTGTCCACTAGTTCAACCACATCCAATAACTAAGCTTTCATTACTCTGCTAACAGATGACTATTTTGTTTTATCGTGTGTTTGAGGGGACAAAATGACTACGGTTTGTTCAATGTTGGTATAGAACATGGTTCTCGCAGTGGGATCAATGCACTGTCATAACTAATGGTCATCGTCTAGACTGAAGTCAGTTACGTGCCAAAGTACCCATTAAGATAGCAAGCAAGGAGGAAGAAGAATTTACATCAGGATAGATTTGTGTGAGAATATTTGCTCATCAATCATTTGGAATAGATTAGTATTTTGAAAACTGTTTACGTTGGAGATTGGGGGGAATTTTTGGCACTGCTAGTGGTTGGAATTCTCTTCCCCAGGCAGCAGTAATAGCTGGGTCATTGGACATATTCAGGGCCGAGTTAAACATATTTCTCTTTGACAGGGGAGGCAGACAGGAAGAGGGAGTTAAGACCACATCAGATCAGCCTTACCTCATTGACTGGTGGAGTCCGCTTAAGGGGCAAAATGGCCTATTCCTGCTCCTATTTCTTACACTCTTATGTCTTCATGCATTTTGTAAAAGTCAACACTGACTTACAGAAGTAAATATTGAGAGAGAAAGCTAAGTCAGGGAAAGAGGCTTGTTTGCGTAAACTAGCTCTTCAGTGTTACCTAAGGGACATGGCTGACTTGTTTATGATACTGAGCTATAGACTGCCCAATAAGTGATTGGTCATATCAGCTCTCATTTTAAAATTGAAAAGTTGTTGTGACTGACAGAGAAGTGGGAGAAGGAAAGAAAGCAGTTATCCATTTCCTAGCTAGATCGTATCATGGCTGAGGTCTTCAACTATAGATGAACTGAGACCTGGGTAGAGTCAGGCAAAGTCCCAAAACTGGAAATGGTTGTTGTTCATGATTGTGCAGGTTTATGGTCAAAAGTAGAGTCAAACATGGCACCGACATTGTGAACAGGTCAAAACTGTTCACTAAATTGTTACATAGGCTGGTCTTCTTTATAATGTTCTGTTGTTTTCTTAAAATTCATTCACAGAATGTAGGCGTCACTGGCTAGGTTGGTATTCATTGCCCATCCAGAGGGCAGTTGAGAGTCACCCGGACTGCAGCAGGTCTGGAGTCACATATAGGCCAGACCAGGTAAGGATAGCAGTTTCCTTCCCTAAAGTGAACCAGATGGGTTTTCCTTACAATTAGCAATATTTCCTTGGTCATCGTTAGACTTTTATTTCCAGATTTCTATTGATTTCAAATTCCACCTTCGACCATGGCCCCCAGAACATTACCTGGGTCTGCAGATTATTTAATTAACAATCATACCATTAGGCCATTGACTCCTCTTGACAGGAAAACGATAAAACGCCTTAATGCGAGTCAGAGTTATGTAGCATTTGTTTCCATCCTTTGGCCAAAATCCCCATGGAGGGCAACAAACTTGAAATAACTCCATGAAGACTAGTATCTTGTCACCCAGCCACCTCTTATTTACACATGCCTGGTACATGACAGCGACCCAGCTAGAGCAGAGCTGGTTTCTAGATTGAATAGAACCCCTGATACTCCTGTATATATCTGTCAGCCAGGGCTTCCTGATTGGACCAGGTTAACAGCCCCAATCAGGGAACTCATACTCAATGGATCTACCTGGCTGACCTTGTTCCAATCACGACAAAAATGATTAGTTTTCCTTTGGTTTTGAGCTATTAATCCATTACTGCTTTTGCTACTTACTAACCCTCAGTTTAAAACAGAGATTGACCGTGAAAATGAGATGGCAGTATAAGAAAGAGACAAAGGGTCCTTTAGATTGAATGAAATGTCACATATCTGGTTTTTTTTTGTAGATCCTAACATCATGAAAGCCAAGATGCACTTTAAGTACCAGCTGAAAAAAAAATCAGCTATGAAAGAAAACTGGCATCCTGGAGACCCTATCGTTAAGTTCCTTTCAGACTTCACAAACTAACAGACCACATGATTGGTGTAAGTGAGAAATAATTACATTGATCCTGTAGCAGACAAATGATGAAACTAAATGTGAGGAAAGCTTGTTTCATTCGCTGGGGTAAGGAGGTTCTCTTAAACATTGAGAGGGAAGGTAATTGAAAAGTGAATAAATAAATGCAGCAGACAGGGACAGATTCGCTGAGTGTGTGTGTGGATCACCGTTAGATCCTAGTATGGGCCCATTGGTCAGCAATCAATAAAAAGCATCTAGAGGAAGAATCATAGAATCCCTACAGTGTGGAAACAGGCCCTTCGGCCCAACAGGCCCACACCAACCCTTGGAGCATCCCACCTAGACCCATCCCCGTATAACCCACACATCCCTGAACACGCTATGTGGTAATTTAGCATGGCCAATCCACCTAACCTGCACATCTTTGGACCATGGGAGAAAACCAGAGCACCAGGAGGAAACCCACACAAACACGGGGAGAACGTAGAAACTCCACACACACAGTCGCCCGAGGTTGGAACCAAACTTGGGTCTGTGGCTCTGTGAGGCAGCAGTGCTAACCACTGAGCCACCATGCCGCCCTAAAGCAAAGTTATGAACACAAAAGACCTGAGGAGAAAACCTTGTATTTACATTGAGCTTTTCTTGACATGAGGATATTCCAAAGTGCTCAGTACTTCTTTTAGAACTATCATGGAATCACAGGATTGTTTATGGTGCAGGAGGAGACTGTCGGGCCCATTCTGCCTGCACTGTTCCCTCAAACCAGCATCACCTTCTGTTGCCAATCTCCTGCTTTCTCCCCATACTATTGTACATTATTTCTACCCAATCCAATGCCATCTTCAATGTCTCATATTGAACCTGCTCCACCACATTTCCAGCTAGTGCACTCCGTAATCTAACCACTTGCCGAGTGAAACAATCTGTTTCTCTTACATCATCATTGCTTTGTTTTGCAAACCACTTTGTCATTGCAACCAATGGCAAACACGGCAACCAATTTGTACACAGCAAGATTCCACAAACAGCAATCTGATGATGGCAAGGTAATCTGTTTTCTGAGTGTTGACTGATGGTCAAGTGTTGGCCAAGATCACAGAACTCCCCAGCAATTCAAATCTCGACAGGGGATTGGCTGTGCCAACTTAAGAAGGTGGGTCCTATACTTGATGTGCCATCTGGTTTGATGGGTCTGCTGCTCAACCCAGGGAAGGAATGCAGGGAGAGCTAATGAGGAAGCAGTATGTCATCTGAACAAGCAGTGACTTGCAAAAGACCTGGCCTGACCTCTCTCATCTCTTGTTGAAATTTGTTTCAGTTGATTTGAGACAAAGAGGCATGAAAGGATTGCACAATCTTTCATTTTTCTCTCTGTACAATTCTGTAATCTTTTGCGTTTAAAACTTCAGTGTAGGAATAAAATTCAAAATGAAGATCAGACATTGACACTGGGTTTAGAAGGGAGACTCCCCGACACATTTCAAACTCGTCTCCTGAATATCATCTTATAACACTCTAACTACTATTCCTGAATCAGCTAATGCTGTGTACACATGTAACCAGTGGTGCTTTGAATGCAAGGTATGGTCACCGCTTTCCTTTCCATTCCAGTGTATTTTCCCCAGTTGTTTGGGAATACGTTACAATGTTCCCTGTCTCTTAAAAAAGATCTGCTCACGCTCTTTTCAGTTGTGCTCAGAAAATAGCAGTAATCCCAAACTCATATAAATGTGTAAAAGCACTTGTTATGAATTCCCTTCTCCAATGCGTAACCTTGTGTTCGATCGCTCTTATACAAAGAACAAAGAGCAAAGAAAATTACAGCACAGGAACAGGCCCTTCGGCCCTCCAAGTCTGCACCGACATGCTGCCCGTCACAACCAAAACCCCCTACCCTTCCAGGGACCGTATCCCTCTATTCCCATCCTATTCATGTATTTGTAAATATGCCCTTTAAAAGTTACTATCGTATCTATTTCCACTACCTCCCCTGGCAGCAAGTTCCAGGAACCCACCACCCTCTGTATAAAAAACTTGCCTCGAAGATCACCTTTAAATATTACCCCTCACAGCTTAAACCCATGACCCCTGGTAACTGACTCTTCCACCCTGGGAAAATGCTTCTGACTGTCCACTCTGTCCATGCCCTTCACAATCTTGTAGACCTCTATCAAGTCGTCCCTCAACCTCTGTCGTTCCAGTGAGAACAACCCAAGTTTCTCCAACCTCTCCTCATGGCTAATGCCCTCCATACCAGGCAACATCTTGGTAAATCTTTTCTGTACCCTCTCCAAAGCCACCACATCCTTCTGGTAGTGTGGCGACCAGAATTGAACACAATATTCCAAATGCGGTCTAACTAAGGTTCTATAAAGCTGCGACATTACCTGCCAATTTTTAAACACAATGCCCCAGCAGATGAAGGCAAGCATGCCATATGCCTTGTTGACTATCTTCTCCACCTGTGTTGCCACTTTCAGTGACCTGTGTATCTGTACACCAGATCCCTCTGCCTATCAGTACTCTTAAGGGTTCTGTCATTTACTGTATATTTCCATCTGGATTAGACCTTCCAAAATGCATTATCTCTCATATTTCTGGTTTAAACTCCATCTACCATCTCTCTGCACAAGTCACCAACCGATCTATATCCAGCTCTATCCTGTGATGGTCGTCATCGCTATCCGCAACCTTTGTGTCATTGACAAACTTACTAATCAGACCAGTTACATTCTCCTCCAAATCATTTATATATATTACAAACAGCAAAGGTCCCAACACTGATCCCTGAGGAACACCATTAGTCACAGCCCTCCATTCAGAAACATACCCTTCCACTGCTACCCTCTGTCTTCTATGACCGAGCCAGTTTTTTATCCATCTTGCAAGCTCACCTCTGACCCCGTGCAATTTTACCTTCTGTATCAGCCTCCCATGAGGAACCTTGTCAAAGGCCTTACTGAAGTCCATGTAGACAACATCCACTGCCTTAACCTCATCGATCATTTTCGTCACTTCCTCAAAAAATTCAACCAAGTTAGTGAGACACAACTTCCCCTTCACAAAACCACGTTGCCTCTCATGAATATACCCATTGATTTCCACGTGGGAGTAAATCCTGTCTCGAAGAATCCTCTCCAATAATTTCCCTATCACTGACGTAAGGCTCACCGGCCTGTAATTAGCTGGATTATCCTTGCCACCTTCTTAGACAAAGGAACAGCATTAGCTATTCTCCAATCCTCTGAGACCTCGCCTGTAGCCAGTGAGGATACAAAGATTTCCCTCAAGGCCCCAGCAATTACCTCCCTTGCCTCTCTCAGTATTCTGGGGTATATCCCATCAGGCCCTGGGGACTTGTCTACCTTATTCTTTTTCAAGACCCCTAATACCTCTTCCTTTTTGATCTCAACACGACCCAAACTATCTACACACCCTTCCCCAGACTCATCATCCACCAAGTCCTTCTCCATGGTGAATACTGATGCAAAGTCCACATTTAGTACCTAGTCCATTTCCTCTGGCTCCACACATAAATTCCCTTCCTTGTTCTTGAGTAGGCTAATCCTTTGCCTGGCTACCCTCTTACTCTTTATATATGTATAAAACACCTTGGGATTTTCCTTGATCCTATTGGTCAATGGATTTTCATGACTCCTTTTAGGCCTCCTGACTCCTTGCTCAAGTTTCTTTTGACTTTCCTTGTATTCTACCCTTGCATCATGTTTTCCCAGCCTCCTAGCCTTGATAAATGCTTCCTTTCTCTCTCTCATTTTCCAAGGTTCCCTAAATTTGCCATACCTTTCCTTCATCCTTACAGGAACGTGCCGGTCCTGAGGTCCCAGCAGCTTACATTTGAAAGCCTCCTACATACCATATGTTGATTTGCCCTCAAACATCTGCCTCCAATCTACATTCTTCAGTTCCTGAATAATATTGTTGTAATTAGCCTTCCCCCAACTTAGTACCTTCACCTGACAGCTACACTTATCTTTATCCATCGGTACCTTAAAGCTTACTGAATTGTGATCACTGTTCCCAAGCTGCTCCCCTAATGAAACATCGACCACCTGACCAGGTTCATTCCCCAATACTAGGTCCAGTACGGTGCCTTTCCTCATTGGACTATCTACATACTGTTTCAAGAAGCCCTCCTGGGTGCTCCTTACAAACTCTGCCCCATCTGAGTACCAAGCACTAAGTATGGGAACTAAAAACACTAACAACAACAACCCTGTTACTGATACATCTTTGTATCCTCACTGGCTACAGGCGAGGTCTCAGAGGATTGGAGAATAGCTAATGCTGTTCCTTTGTCTAAGAAGGTGGCAAGGATAATCCAGCTAATTACAGGCCGGTGAGCCTTACGTCAGTGATAGGGAAATTATTGGAGAGGATATGGACTAGGTACAGAGGGCACCAGGGAGGCAACACACCATCCTGGAGTCTCTTTTACATCCACAGAAGCGCCTCTCTGTACCCCTAACTGTAGAATCCCCTATAACAACTGCTCTGGTGCTCTTTGTCCTTCCCTTCTTAAGAACAGAGCCAGCTGTAGTGCCACTATGCATTATGTTTCATGTTAAGTCCAGCTGCAATGGCTCCTCTTCATAGAATCCCTGTAGATGGCCCATTCAATACATCGAGTCCACACTGACCCTCTGAATGGCATCCCACCCAGACCCGCACCTACCCAATCGCTGTAACCCAGCATTTCCCATAGCTAATCTACCTAATTTACACATCTCTAGACACTATGGAGCAATTTAGTACAGCAAATCCACCTCAGCCACGTATCTTTTGGCTGTGGGAGGGAACCGGAACACCCAGAGGAAACTCACACAGACATGGGGAGAATGTGCAAACTCCGCACAGATAGTCACCCAAGGGTGGAATTGAACCCAGGCCCCTGGTACTGTGAGGCAGCAGTGCTAACCACTGAGCCACCCTACAACCTTAATGTTCCCATATTAAGTTCCCATATTCCCTGTGGTGTCCGCCAAGGATCTATCATTTGCCCTCTCCTAATTCTCACCCGCAACCTGCCCCTCAGCAACACCTTTTGCTCCACATGGCATGCTGTTCATTCCAAGCTCTACATCCCCATCACTTACTGCTTTTGATCCTTCCACTGTTGCTAAATTGTCAGACAGCTTGTTTGATACCCAGTCCTGAAAAAACAAACTTCCTCCAATGAGAAATTTGGAAGACTGAAGCCACTTCCTCTGATCTCTGAGGTAAGTAAGTTGTGTGGAGGGCAATAAAGATTCTGAAAAGAGATATGGGCAGGTTAAGTGACTGGGCACAAATTTGGCAGATGGAGTATAATGCAACAAATGTGACCTTGTCCACTCGGACAGAAAGAACGGTAGGGCAGAATATTATTTAAATAGAAAGAGTTTGCAGAACTCGGAGTTTCAGAAGGTGTCCTGGTACACAAGTCACAAAAAGTTAACATACAAGTGTTCAGGAAGGCAGATGGGATGTTGTTGTTTATTGCAAGGGGAATGGAATACATGTAGAAGAAAAAGCCAAAAGAACTGTGGGTGCTGAAAATCAGATACAATGACAAAATCAGAAATTGCTGGAAAAATGCAGAAGGCCTGGCAGCATCTGCAGAGAGAAATTGCTAACTTTGTGTCTCTCTCCACAGTTTTTCCTGCAATTTGTGCGTTTATAAAGGTAGGTAGGTTTTACTACAGTTGTATGGAACATTGATGAGGTCACATTTACAACACTGTGTAAACTTTCAGTCTCCTTACGAAAGAATGTGATTGCAGAAGTCATTTAGAGCGGTTCAGTTTAATAACTCTTGGGATGAGGGAATTATCCTGTGAGGAAAGGTGGGGAAATCTAAGTCTACATCCACCAATGTTTAGGAGATTGAGGGATGATCTTAGTAAACCACAGAATATCCTGAGAGGACTTTAGCGTTAACTCTGATTTCTCTCCACAGATGCTGCCAGACCTGCTGAAAGGTGACCTTATAGAGTCTTGAGGGGCATGGATAGGAGGAATAGCATGTTCTTTTTCCCCACATTGGGGAGTCCAAAACCAGATGGCATAGGTTTAAAGTGAAAGGGAAAAGATACAGAAGGGGCCTAAGGGGCAACTTTTTCTGTCAGAGGGTGCTGCCAGAGGAAATGGTGGAGGCTGGTACAATTATAACATTTAAAAGGCATCTGGATGGGTACATGAATAGGAAGGGTTTCGAGGGATATAGACCAAATGCTGGCAACTGGGACTAGATTAATTTAGGCTTTTTGGTCAGCATAGACGAGTTGAACTGAAGGGTCTGTTTCCATGCTATACAACTCTATGACTAGATAGGGTGGAATCTGAGAGGATGTTTCCCTTTCCTCCCCATCCCGCTTCCCAAGACAACTCAGGATCTTATACACTTCAATCCAATCATCCCTCATTCCGTTAAACTCTGGTGAAGACAAGTCCTGCCTGTTCATAAGACTAGCAATTCATTCCAGGTATCAATCTAGTATACCTCCGTGACCTTGCCAGTCTCAGTCATATCTCAGTCATAATGTCATGGAGGTACCTCTGACCAGTCCTGTGTTGGTATTTTCTTGTTGTTGATGCTGCCTGTTGGTTTAATGACAAAATGTTAAGCCAGCATCTTTTTGCAAATCCCAGTCAACATTGTTTCATGTTCATATGATGTGGAGTTCCATGTTAGAGATGCTCCCTTTGACCATGACTGAATTGACCAAATGTAATGACGATCAGAGTATGTGGAATTTGGCTGGTTGGAGGAATTATAGCTCCAGGTGCTGTCGTTGTGTGACAGGACTTTAAAAATGAAATTGTGGGGAGACAGGCAAAACTCAGATAAGCATATTCTCAAATCTGTGGACAGAAAATGGTCTGTGAAACTTAAACTTCCCATACCCGTGACTCCTTAATCTGTAGCTGGTGTATAAAACTCTGGGAAGGAGTCTCTATTGATACCACATGCACAACAGTACATCCAGAATTTGTGGCTAGCTTATATATTCAATGATCTTTAGCAGTTTGAGTTTCAGTCCCCATAGTTGATGATACAAGTTTATGAGTACCTAGCTAGCGTTAATGTAACTATGGATTTAGGTTCTAGTGATTGAAGGTCAATACCAGTCCTAGCCATCAGCACCATCTCATCACAAGCAAAACTTTGATGTTTACATTTTCCCTGAATTTGCTTATTTCCCATGCAGAAATCTAAATTATGTCTATCAAACTCAGAAGTGTCTAAGATGTCTACCTTTGATTGCATATACGTGGCAGGTTTGATTATACAACCCATAATCATCCCCTACTCCTCTTTTCCTGCTATAACTGCTCACTAATCCAGGTCTCATCCCAGAATGCAAGGATAATTCTCAGCTTCTTTGGCCAACTGCAACCCAGCTTCTTAAATTCTTATCCCCGTGTTACTTTCACCCTTGGATTCCTTTATCACTAATATGGAGTGCATCAGATCAATTTTTGTCCCTTCCATTAGCTCATTGATCCAATCTTCCCCTCAGCTTCTCCACTTCCTTGATTCTGAATTTTCAAATCTCTCTCCTGCCTCCCTTCTCTCCAATTTCACCTGATCCTGTAGACTTGCTTGCTGAGTCAGTGTGTTTGGTTGCAGACATTTCGTCACCCTGCTAGGTAACATCATCAGTGCGCCGCTGGTAAAGTGTTGGTGTTCTATCCCGCTTGTTATTTATATGCCTCGGTTTGTTGGGGTGGTCGGCATCACTTCCAGCTCTGCAATCAAACCCACCGGCTCGGCGAGCAAGTCTACAACCTCATATACAATCCGAGCTACAAATCTTCTCCCAAACTCTATTCATCTGATCCATCAAACCTCCTCCTGCACCTTTGAAATTGTTTCTATTAAATCTACTGAGCATCCGACTATTCTTTCTGGTTCCCCTATTAACTAATATTTTTGATGGTCCTCCATCCTAAGGTACTACCCTTTCAAAACTGCTATTATTACTCCAAATGTCAAACACAGAACAAGTGGCCCTTACATCCTCACAAACCTTGGCTCTATCTCCTATCTTTTTCTCCTTGGTCCAAAGGCTTTTAACATATTGTTGTTTCCCAGATCTATGCTTACCTTTCCTGAAACTCCTATTTGTCTAATCAGGAACCCCCAGCCTTGCCACTGTACAGAAACCGCTCTTACCAAAACCACAGCTGACATCTTATGTGGCTATGGCAAAAGTGAACTTCACTTCATATCCTGCTCAACTCGTCTATAGCCTTTGACATTGTTTGCCGTTATATCACCCCCCCATACTGTCATTTATCTATTTAGTAAAAATCTTACCCTATTCCATTTTTAACAATCAACACACAGCTAGAGTATCATGACAAAGGCTTCTCTTCCTTATTTCTCATCTACATGCTGCTCATCGTTTCTATTATCTGAAAGCGCAATTTTTGGAAATTAGAATTTAAAATAGAAGCAGTAGGATATTGGTTAGTCCTGTGAAGGCATTTTTCTTTTTAAAAAAGATCAAAAAGTCAAGTGGCCACTGACCTAAATACTTCATTGCTTAGAAAGCATGTGACTGCAGTCAAGTGCCTGTGACAACCCCTGTGATGTTAATTGGTAAACTATTTCTACTCTCGAGTTTAAGACAGGCACAGAAAATAGAATAAAACCATTAGTTTTGTTTTGGCTTCTGTAGGGAAGAATCAAGTTTTTCAGTTCAGTTCAGAAGGAACGAGAGTTCAGTTCAGAATGGAGAAGCGTTTACTCCTAGCAGAATAATTAAGTTCAGTTCCAGGAATCTGCTACTTCAGCAGAAGTGTTTTCCAGTTTGTAAAGTTTCCAAGCTGGGAGAACACATATAGAAATCTTTAAGATACCAGAACTGAGAAAGTTTCGATGCCTAGAATTACGAAAGCTTCATGGCAGTGGATTCCAAAAGGACCATTAAATTATCAACACAATCCACAGAATTAGTTAAATGGATATCTAAAAAGTCGAGATATGAGGATAACTTCTCTTGTTATGAGTAGGAGCAAATTCATGCAGATGTGGGAATCTGAACAAAAAACAAAAATTGCTGGAGATCACAACGGGTCAAGCTGTGTCTTTGAAGAGAAAGTAAGCTAATGTTTCAAGTCTAGATGATTCTTCATCAGAGCTGAAGTGAAGTGTAGAGGGGACAGCATTTATGCAAAAGTGGGGGCAGGGGGTGGAGTGCTGGGGGAGAAAGGGTGTTGATAGTTTGGATTAAGTAATCAGAATGTGAGAATGGCAGAACAATGGTGTGTCTAATTGCCAGACTGGAAAGAACAGACAGTCCCACTGAAGTGTGGGGAGGGGAAAGGGGACATGGTGACAGAGAATGCAATCAGTAAGGCTAAAAGAATGGGAAGGAATGGGTATGGGTTCACAATCTGAAGGTGCTGAACTCAATTTTGAGTCCAGAAGGATGTAAGGTGCCTAGTCTGAAGATGAGATGTTGCTCCAGTTTATGCTGATCTCTGTAACATAGAATGTTGAGAAACAGGTTGAAACTTTATGTTGCTATTTGTGTTACAATCTTTCTAAACTGCCTTCTGTATTTATTACATTTGGGCATGTCTTTTTTTTTCCTTCTTTCCGTTGTAATAAACTTATGTTCTGATATTAATGATCACTTGCAGCCCTGTGTAAATAAGTTTCAGAATCTAACCACCAGACTGACTAACTGCAAAAATTAAGCATATGATCCATCAAGCAGATTTCACTTTGGGATCTGACTTGTTCAGTATGACCATCAGCTGGTATCATGTCAGTTTCCATATTTGCTGATGATCTCATTTTGACCTCATCACATCTTGCAATACCTCCTGTTATGGACCAGACCAAACCCCTTCAAAATATCTTAAGAAGGTAGCCTAGACCCCAACCATTACTCATTTTAAAGGCAAATGTAATATGCTGTGTTCCAGATGCATTTTGATTGGGCAAACTTTCTCGACATTAACTGAACGCAACTTATTTAAACACTATAATTAAATTAATTAAGTTACAACAAAAGAAAGAGGAATTTAGAATAGATTAACTTTATTGGAAAACTTATCAGAAATATTCGATACAGTAACTATTATTAGTTAACTGTTCCAATATGGCAACATCCCATAAACACACCCTTCGGCAGAAAAGCAAATTCAGAAACACAGCTTTTGTTTCACATGCAACCTTACAGCCTGGGAAGAGAACCCCCAGCTTTTGGCTGTAATTGCAAGGGGGAAAATAGCTTTCACCTCTTCAAGCCTAAAACATCAACTGCATAAAGCTAGAAAACTAAAAACTAAAAATATTGGTCTGCGAGAGCTAGCCACACCCAGCCAGGCTGGTTCTATTTTTCCAATTTGAAAAACAAAACCAAGGCCTCACAAGCTGTTTACTCTAATGGTTTTGATCAACAGCTCGGCACTTCTCACTTACTGCCTCTCTTCAAAAAAAATGGACAAAACAACCTCTAAAAGCCACAGCATCGTCACACTCCATTGTCTCAAAATTATTTGTCTATTTGTCCAAAATTCATTACTAATAAGAAGAAAGTTCCTTCAACCGAATATTGGGAAGGCTGAAGCCATTAACTGCATCCTCATCATTACAACCTCAATCTTTTAGCTACCATCTTCTCCTTGCCAACTGTCTGGGCCTGAACCAGACTGTTCATAGCTCTGGTGTCAAATTTTCACCTGAGTTGAGCTTCTGACCATGCATTTACACCCAAACTATGACTGCCAACTTCCAAATCCATAACACTGCATTAGCTGAAATATTCATTTATGCCTTTGCTATCTCTAGACCTGGCTCTTCCAATGCATTCGTCACTGACTTCCCACCTCCACACTCCTGTCAAGGCACTCAAAAATCTGTTACCTGTGTCTTCCCCTTTCAAGAGTACTGAAGAAAAGGGATTAAAAGTTAGTTGACCCCTGTGCGCTGGTAGCAGAAGATGTGGAATTGCCTGAGGAACTCATGCATACCAGACTGGGTTTGAGAGCTATGAAGGTCACATGCAAGAAACCCATCACTAGTTACCCCTGCCTTGCAGGTAAATGAACCCTTCACTCTGAGTTGAAGAAGCGAGGTAGCCAATAAATCAGCCAAAAGGAAACAGGACAACATTTTAATTAACCTGCAAAGTTGAGTATCTCAAAATCAACTGCTTGACACTCAATGTTCCACTATCTGCTTAGAGTCCCTAACTGTGTGGAAACAGGCCATTAAGCCCAACAAGCATGGGGCTGGATGAACACAGCAGGTCAAGCAGCATCATAGGAGCAGGAAAACTTGACATTTCGGGCCTAAACCCTTCATCAGAAATGGGGGAGGGGAAGAGGGTTCTGAAATAAATAGGGAGAGAGGGGGAGGCGGATAGAGGATGGATAGAGGAGAGGATAGGTGGAGAGGAGGCAGACAAGTCGAAGAGGCGGGGATGGAGCCAGTAAAGGTGAGTGTAGGTAGGGGGGTAGGGAGGAGATAGGTCAGTCC
>JAHRHZ010000048.1:5320690-5355388 GCA_024137785.1 Ginglymostoma cirratum | reverse complement strand
CCCAGACCCGAAACATCAGCTTTCCTGCTCCTCTGATGCTGCTTGGCCTGCTGTGTTCATCCAGCTGTACACCTTGTCATCTCAGATTCTCCAGCATCTGCAATTCCTACTATCTCTGAATACATTCTAGGGTAAAAGCAGCAATTTTTTTAATGTTATCTTGGTATGCCCTGCTCCCTTTGGCATTATCAGTCTCTTGGGCATCACATTCCTGCCCTTGCTGGGGGTCTCTGTTTACAAGTGGCCACTTACTTCATTGATGAACATCTCCCCTTCAATACCCAGCTCCTTCTCTCAGTGAAGCTATCCTGCTTAACGACAGGATCACTGCACACACCATGCTGTTCAGTTGATGAGAAATCTAGAGTTGGTATTTCCTCATACAAACCTTTTTTCATTCATTGGGCAAGGGTGTCACTGGCCAGGCAGCATTTATTGCCCAGAAGGCAGTTCAGAGTCAACCACATTGCTGTGGGTCTGGAGTCACATGTAGGCCAGACCAGGTAAGGATGGCAGTTTCCTTCCATAAAGGGCATTAGAGAGACAGATGGGCTTTCCCCCCAACAATCATCATTAGATTCTTAATTCCAGATATTTATTGAATTCAGATTCTTCCATTCACTATGGTGGGATTTGAACCCGAGTCCCCAGAACATTATCTCGGTCTCTGGATTAACAGCCCAGCAATTATGCCACTAGGCCATTGCCTCCCCATAGACTGATGTATACTGTGACATTAGTCTAATACTGTTCACAGAGATACTTAACATAGTTGTTATATGGAAATCCAGAATTGCTTGTAACCCCATGAGGGAGCAAAAGCAAATCTTAGGTTTAAATAACCACTGCTGGGATGCAATGATATTTTGTAAATGATAACCAGGAAAGATGCTGATTCTGAGAATGTGTCTTGTACCTATAACTATATATGACATTGATTGCATTAGCCTCCAGTTTCATGACGATTTAGATTAACTTTAGTTGCTAAAGTACTAGAAAATGTAACCTCTAGTGACCTGCTGGTTACAGTAATCACATTGAACAATCTCAGATATAGTGATGTTGAACTTGTATGAGTCACTTGTTAGACGTCAGCTAGAGTACTGTGTACAGTTTTGGGCGGCACATTATAGGAAAGATGTGAACACATTGGAGAGTGCAGAAGCGATATACAAGAATGGTTGCAGGAATGAGAAACTTCAGTTCTGACGATAGATTGAAGAAGTTGGGACTTTTCTCCTTGGAGGGAAGAAGTCTGACAGGAGACTTGATTAAGGTTTCCAAAATCATGACCAGGCTGGACAAAGTAGGTAGGGTGAAGCTGTTCCCATTTGCAGAAGGGACAAGGATGAGAATACATCAAGTTAAAGTGGTGTGTGAATGAAAAAAAGAGTGATTTGAGAGAAAAGTTTTCTCACATAGTGAGTAGTTAGGGCATGGAATGCACTGCCTGAAAATGCGGTGCAGGTAGGTTCAATTGAGGCATTCAAGATGGCATTTTTTTTTAGACAGTAATGGTGTGCAGGGATACGGGGAAGAGACAGGAGATTGGTACCAGATTACAGAGCCATGCTAAATAGGAGAACTGGTGTAGGCACAATGAGCCAAAAGGTGTCCATCTGCACCATAACAATTCTGCAACTCTGTAATGCTGGAAGAGTAGTGGTACTTGCCCGAATGAAAATTTGCACATGGCAGCTAAGGTTACAATGTGAGGGCGGCACTGCAGAATGTTTTAGGCAGATTCCCCACATAATTTCCACAGCTATGGCTATTTCCACTACAATGATTTCCTTTGCTTTACTTTACGGTGGCTCCAATATGGCTTGAAACTGATTGATAGAGGGAAATAAACATGAAAAGAGGAAAGTCACATGGGTTAATCACAGCAATAGGCGATCAGTCTCAGATTCATGAAGCTGCATTTGCACGTAATCTTTAATGAAAGAAGTGTTACTGTGTAATTATATTAGATCAGTTGGAAACTGGGAGTTTCAATTTGCTTTATCAATGTAGAAAATAGACAACCGTGACAGAAATTCTTCTGAAAGCCTCAGCTGAACTAAACATGAGTATGCCACACTGGATTATTTCATGTCCTTGGTCAGTTCTCAATAACAAAAAAGTGGACACTATTATTCCTGGAGGTGAATACTGGAGGATGGTAGTTAATACAACAAACCATTTGAAAGGTTGATATTTTTTGTTAAAATGCAGTTATTTTCCTGCTCAGCCCTTAATGTTTTGACCCACCATTGACGGCTGTGCCTCCAGTTGTCTAACCTTAAGCTGTGTCCTCCATATATCTCTGTTTCCCCTCAACCTCCCGTACCCAAAGCAGAAACACTAGTAAAACTGCATGTGGTGGGGTTAATGACTGAAGTGAATCTAAAGAGGCAGAATGCACTGTAAAGCTTTTCATAGTTCAGAGTGCATATTTCAACTCAGCGGAATGGCTTCCCTATATGTAGAGTAGACGCGAGTGGATCAAAGAGTAGAAAATATGACATCCTTATTAAAATAGGGTGTAAGGACATTAACAGCAGGGAGATCAGTTGAAGATGTGTAAGGTTTTGCAAACCTAATTCAGGGAGAAAACGCAACAAGCACTTGGAGAAGGGTGAGTTAGTTAGGTTAGCCAGCATCGATCTGAGAATGCAAACCATGTTTGAGTAACCCAGTTTAATTTTCTGGTGAAATAATAGAGAAATTTGGTGGAAGCAACACACTGAGTGATGCAGGAAGGTGACGGCATGGTGCTATCATCATTGAGCTGTTAATATAGAGACCCAGGTAATGCTTTAGGGATCAATGTTCAAATCCGACCACTGCAAATGATTAATTTTATTTAAAAAAGAAAATCTGGAATTAAGAATCTAATGAACACCATAACACCATTGTTAATTGTCGTAAAGACTCCAGCTGACTCACTAATGTCCTTTTGGGACAGAAATCTGCTAACCTGACTTGGTCTGGCCTATATGTGCCTCCAGGTCCACAGCAATGTGCCTTCTGAACTAGCCTAGCAAGCCACTTGTTTCAAGGACAACTAAGGATGGGAAAAGTGCTGGCCAAACCGGTGATGCTCATTTCCCGTGGGCTAACACAAAAAGATGTCATCCATCTACATTTTGTTGAACAAAGTACCAGAAAATGTCACTGGGTCAAAATCCTGGAATACCCTCCCTAACAGCACTACGTGTGTCCCTACCTTTGGGCGGCCAACTGAAGAAGTTTAAACTTTGCTACGATCTTACTTGAAGTACAATTACTTGGTGTACAGTTAGCTACTTCTGTTTCAATAAGTCTAAATGGATGGACCCAATGATTTACATCACAACACTACCTGTGGCTGGAGGTCATAATTGCAGGCGTTATATTGCATTTCCAATGGAAATACAATAGAATGGCTCAGTTGTGATTCAAAGATTATGATTCATACACCATGTTGGGATTGAGAAACAATCTTAGCTGACATTCCAATGCATTACCAAGTGAGTGCTTTACCATCAGTGATGCAATTGAAATGTTAAGTTTGAGATGTTTAACTGAGTAAGTGCTTCATGCCATTTCAAACAGACGTAGAGGATTACATCATACAATTGGAAAGAGAATAGAGGAGTTTCCTTATTTGTGGATAAAAATAAATTTGTGGATAAAAATAACAACCAGCATCACTAAAACACTTGTAAATTATTTCATTGCTGTATTTTGGAGCTTGCTTTGTGACAATTGACTGTTCTTAAGTGGGAATGGTGGTAAAAGCCCAATAGGATTTCATTAGCTGGGAAATATTTTGTATGCCCCGAGAATACAAAAGGTCCTACGTAACTGTAAGTTAGTGTAAAATGTTTCTAATCTTCTCGTCTCTATTGAGGACCTATCGATGCTAACTTAATTTATTTTCAGTTTGCAGTGAACAATAAAACCAAGAATTGTAAAATAAAGACAGCATAGGTTGTGGTCTTGTGTCATACAGCAAAATTACATCTCGGCACTACTAACTAACAGTTATCGACATCCTAAACGTAGTGGCAGAGGGGGAATGAAAATCCCCAAACCTGGAAGACGACCTGTTCCCATCTCAGGATGTCACAGCAGGAGTGTCTGCCTACGCTGTAGTAGTGAGACACTCACATCCAAATTAACAGTGAACAATCAGCAGGACAAACTGATAGAGATTTAATTAACACTTCAATTTGCCTGAAAACAGAAGATCTCTTGCTCAGTAAGTAAAGTGGATTAAGTAATTAAGGTCAGATCATGTGAGCGAGGTGCAAAAGGCTTATTGAACTGCCTGGAATAGTCAGTGAGCTCAATACAGTTGCAAATAGTGATTTTGTAATTGACTCCAATGATGAAAGAAGATAGTGAGTATTAATTGCCCGGTAACAAGCAGGCAGTTTCTGTGAGGGGACAGTGGATGGAGTGGTAATGCTACTGGGCTTGTAATCCTGAGGCCTATGTTAATGCTCTCAAAAACACAATGCTCAAGATTTGTGAAAATCTGAAATTAAGAATTAGTCTCAGGCATCACCCTTCTAATTGTCCCTTTTAGGAAAGAGCCGAATGCCTTAAATTCTGGCTCTGGCTACTTACCTTCTTCTCACTGGAAACAATATATTGCAAATTACTTACAAACACACTGATTTTGAGCATTCTATCAGATCTCCCTGTGCAGCTCTGGTCACTACATTGTAGGAAGGATGCGGAAGCCTTTGAAGAGATTTACCAGGATTTGCCATTTTCCCGGCCACCATCAGTTCTGAGAAGGGTCACTGGACACAAAACGTTAATTCTGGTTTTTCCTTCACAGATGCTGCCAGACCTGCTGAGCTTCTCCAGCAACTTCTGTTTTTGTTCCAGATTTACCAGGATGTTGCCTAGATTGAAGTGTATCAGTCATAAGGAGAGGTTGACAAACTTGGATTGTGTTCGCTGGAGCATTGGAGGCCGAGGGACGATCTGATAGAAGTCTATAAAATCATAAGAGGCATGGATAGGGTGGATAGTCAGTTTTTTTTTCCCAGGGTGGAAATGTCAAACACTAAGGGGGCATAGGTTTTAGATGAGAAGGGGGAAGTTTAAAGGAATATGCATGTGAAATCTTTTACGCAGAAGGTGGTAGGTGCCTGAAATGTGCTGCCAGGGTAAATGGTAGAAACAGATATGATAGGAACTTTTAAGAGGCATTTAGAGAGACACATGAATAGGCAGGGAAAAGAGGAAACAGACCACGTGCAGGCAGATGGGATTAATTTAGAATGGCATTATTGTTAGTGCAGGCATGGTGGGATGAAGCGCTTGTTGTGTGTTGTATGGGTTCTACATTCCAAATCTGCCATCCTTACTTAGTCTGGTCCACCATCCACAGCAATAACCTAGGAAGCTCAGGAGGATCAAACCACTGAAAGCATTGATGCAGGCAGTGGAGCCAACAATCACAAATCCAGCTCTGTTTACCATGTAAGATCATATTTACCACCATCTGGGGGCGTCTACCATATTGGGAGAGCCGTCTCACAGGTAGACCCCAGTCAAGTAACAGCCCAATTATATAATCATACTCATCGAAGCAGACATTACAATGTCAGGGGTATCACCATCCTTGTCCCACAGATGGGGACATGTTGGTATACAGTTAGGACATCCAACAACACTGAAGAAGCTTGACACCTTCCAGAACCAAGCAGCCCACTTGATTGGCATTACATCCACAAGATCCACTCACTCCACCACCGACACTCGGTAGCAGCAGTTTGTACTAAATACAAGATCCCCTGTAGCGACATCCCAATACTCCTTTAAAAGGACATCCTAAACTCAAGACCACTTCCATCTAGAAGGACAAGGGCAACAGGTATATGGGAACTCTACCACCTGCAGGCTTCCTTCCAAGTCATTCACCATCCCCTGACTTGAAAACATATTGCTATCTCTTCAGTGTCACTGGGTCAAAATCCTGGAATTTCCTCCCTAAGGGCATCATGGGACACCCCGCAGCAGGCGGACTGCAGAGGTTCAAGAAGGCAGCCCACCACCATCTTGTAAAGTGCAACTAGGGAGGGGCAATAAATACTAGCCCAGCCAGAGATGCCCACATCCTGTAAACAAATAGCACTGTGGCAGATAGAACATAATGTGGGGAAATTTAAGGGGATGTACTTTAGCAGGAAGAATAGAGGAGCTGAATGGCTTATAAATGAGAAAAGACTGCAGAAAGCTATGGAACAGAGGCAACTGGGAGTCCTCATGCATGAATCACCAAAGCTTATATCCAGGTGCAATGGCTAATAGGGAAGGCAAATGGGATATTGGCCTTTACTTCAAAGGGAATGGATGACAGAAGTAGGGAATGAAATAACTCCACAGAGGCCAGTATCCAATCACCATGTCAGTTTTTATTTACACATGGAGAGTCCTTGACACTGATCCAGCTCCCTCAGAGCCAGCTCTCACAGTGAACAGAACTTCTGACATTCCTGTTTCTATCCATCAGCCAGGGCTCCCTGATTGGACCAGATTAACAGTCCCAATCAGGGACCTCATATTCTATGAGGTCCATCTGGCTGACCTCATTACAATGAGTACAGGGAGGTTTCCCTAAAACTATACAAGGTACTAATCACACCATAGCTGGAGTACTATGAACAATTTTGAGAACCTTTTCTGAAGAAAGATACATTAGCATTAGAGGCAGTCCAGAGAAGGTTCACAGGGCTGATACCAGGCAAGGTGGGACTGTCTTATGAAGAGACGTTGAATAGATTGAGTCTCTACTCATTGGAACTTAGAAAGATGTAAGGTGATCTTATTGGAACATATAAGATTATAGGGACTTGACTGGGTAGATGTGGAAAGGTATTTCCTCTTGTAAGAGAATCCAGGATCAGGTGGTTAATCTCCAAATAAGGGCCACACATTTAAAGCAGAGGAGGATTTTCTTCCCTTAGAGAGTCATGAAGCTGTGGAATAACCACTGGGAATCTGTAAATCTGTGGTTAAAAAGCAGGAAAGTGGAGTAGAGGATTTTCAGATTAGCCGTGATCTCACTGAATGGCAGAGCAGACTCAATGGGCTGAATGGCTTACTGCTGCTCCTACGTCTTGTGGTCTTATGGTAAATTAGCCATGTTATGATCTCACCTGACTATCTTGCATTGGATGTTTTCGTGGCTTTTGGCACAATTGGGTCTGTTCAGCAAGTCACAGAAAACAGGAGAAGTTTTGGTTAGGGTTTTGAGATCACAGGGTGTTTCAGCTTGGTCTATACTCTGCCCACTGTAATCAAGCAATTAAGCATACTGTTTGATTCAGTCAGCCAATCATTGCAACATTCAGCCCACACACATTTTTCTTTTTAATACTGAACTTGAGGCAGGAAAATGAAAACTAATGGCGGAAAGTTAGATTTTTGGGAGATTAGTGTGGAAAGTGTAGCCCTCAACAACTCTCCCTCCAATCTCTTTACAGAAGGGAATGCATTTACCCCCATTTCCATTCAATACCTCAACATATCCATAAATTTATAAAAGAAACAATAACTTGCATATATACAACTTTTTTAACACAGCACCATTCCCAGGCACTGTTAGACAAAATGTTGACACTGAGCCACATATTAGGTCAGATAACCAAAACCTTGGTCAAAGATAATAGGTACTGCAGATGCTGGAGAATCCGAGATAACAAGGTGTGGGGCTGGATGAACACAGCAGGCCAAGCAGCATCAGAGGAGCAGGAAGGCTTGACGTTTCGGGCCTAGACCTTTGGGGACAGGTGGACAGTATTATGGAGGAGATTCCAATGTTTAGGATCTCTGAAGACCACTGGTAGAATGATTAAAATCAAGAACAGTTAGGCAGTCAGAATTAGAGAAGTACAGTTCTCTCAGAATGCTGTAAGTGGGAATGACTGAGATCAGCAATAATGAGGCTTTGGAGTGATTTGAAAACAATGATGAGAACTTTAACATTGAGGACCAACACTTGTTGCAATAAAATTGTTTATTTTTAAAGAGAGCCTCTTAGTATTGAAAATATTATTACGAATACTATGAAAAATAACAGCTGAAAATGTCACTACTTGCTGCTAGCTAGAGAGATTTAAGTATCTGCAAGTGCTTGAAAGTTACTGGGCTGGTTACATGATCATCAAGATTGTTTTACTACTTCCTCTGTCTTTGAGAGTGGATGTTACAAGTGAGTGAGAGGAGATGTTACAGTTCTGGGAACAGAGGAACAACTTCTCTGTCAATACAAAGGTGTTTTATAGACTCAATGATTTATCAGGAGGGATGCAGCTGGGCTGTTTGTCACCATTATTCCTGTGTGTAAATGAGCTGTGACTGTGGGAATTGTTGTTAGCCGTGGATTTGAAATTAACACAGGACTCCTCACCTTGCTCGCAGAGGATCTGCCCAATGTTCCATTACGGTTGTCTGGAAGATAACGAGAGGGAAAAAATGGTCCAGTTACTCAGAGCCTTGGTCAGATCCTGTACAGACGTATTGCATCAGTATTTTAGCTCTGCACCTCAGGAGGGAATTACTGGTCTGGGAGGAGTTATAGTGCCGTTTCTGAGAAACTGAGTAAAACTTGTTTTATCTGGCACCATGCAGACAGAATGTTCCACAATGTGAAATATCTGTATCTCTGATATCACCCCATCTGGCACCCCGTAAGGATGTGTACTCAGCCCTTTACTATACTCCCTGTACACTCATAACTGTGTGGCTACACTTCATCTGAACTCCAACTACAAATTCACTAATGACACCACTGTTGTAGGCTGGTTATTAAATAATAAAGAGACAGAAATCAGGAAAGAGACAGAGTGCTTGGGTGGCATGGTGTAGAGATAACTCAGTTATACTTTTAACTTCAACCAACGTACCTAACTCCCCAGACATATCAACTCCTGACAGGATTTAATTGATTAAGTAGTACACAGTTATTCTCAACATCAGTATAACTTCTGTTACCGACCTTTCTGATTTAACAGCACCATCCTTCTGGGAAATTGCAAATTTTACTGTATGTCATAGAGTGGAAGGTAAACGCATACAATGAGATTTCACAGTCTCAACTTGTACTCCCCTAAGTATAGCCAATCAAGGATTGATCCCAATTGAGGTGCCTGAGATTTTGAAATGATTTCATGGGATAGATGTAAAGGAGTTATTTTCTCCAGTGGGAGAAATCGGAAACAAGAGAATATTGACAGAAGTGATGGTGTTCACTGGTGAATGCTATGCAGTATTCAGTACTATTTGCAACACCTCTGATAATGAAGTAGTCCATGCCTGCATGCAGCCAGACCTGGACAATATACAGGCTTGGACTGATAAATGGTAATTCACATCCACGCCACACAAGTGCCAGGCAATGACCATCTTCAATAAGTCAGAATCCAAACATCTGCCTTTGACATTAAATGTTATCATCACTGCTAACCCTCCGCAGTCAACATGCTTACTGGAAGGGTTAAGTCCCACCTTCTCCAGTGGTACAGAATAATGTCTCTGAACAGATTGATTAGAAATTAGGAATCCTGTGGCAAAGAACTTACCTCCTGACTCCTCTTCCACCATCTACAAGGCACAGGTCAGGAGTGTGATGAAATACTCCCCACTTGCCTGGATGGATGCAGCTCCAACAACACTCAAGAAGTTTGGCATCGTCCAGGACAAAACAGCCCATTTGACTGTCACTTCATTCAACACTTAAACATTTGTTACCTTCTCCACAAGCACGCATTGGCAACAGTGTTTCCCAAAGTCATAATGCACTGCAGCAACTCACCAAAAAACCGTCCCAAATGCATGGGCAGGGCAGCAGATACATTGGTATACCACCCCTTGCAAGCTCCTCCTCAAACTATTCACCCATCCTGACTTTGGAAATATGTCACTGTCCCTTCATGGTTGCTGGGTCAAAATCCCAGAATTCCCTTTGCAATTGCCCGGTGAGTGAACCTACATTGCAATAGTGTCATGGAGTCATGCAGCACAGAAACAGATCCTTCGGTCCAACTAGTCCATGCCAACCATAGTGGTTGAAAAAAGAATTCACTACCAGTTTGTCGAGGGCATTTAGGATTTGACTTTAAGTGCTGGCCTCTACAGTGGCATCCACAAAGAACATGAAAGCATAATCATTTTAAAGTCAGGGTTGAATCATTCAAGAACAAAGTATGGGAGCTCTTTCACAGAAAACGAAATTAAAAAAAGCTCCAAATCTTTCGACCTAGAAGGCTGTAGATGCTGGAGTTGAAAGGAAGGGAGGTCAGTCAGATCTTTTGAAGCAGTGACTGATCGATTTTTATTTGTAAAGTCGTTGAACAGTAGGAAACAACAGTGGAAAATTGGAGTAGTGATGTGAGCCACCCATGATCTAGTTGAATGGTGGAACAGGTTTGAGGGGGTTGAATGGCCTACTCTTGTTCCAAAATTGCAACAATGACTATTTCAGACTTAAAACAAGGGGATATCACTAACGTGAGCAGGAAGCAGAAAATCTTGGCTAGAATTGAGGAATATTTTGTAAAGGCAAGCTGTTCACTTGATTGCGCACTTAGCTCAGAGTTTCCAAGTTCCCATCCCACTCCAGGGCTTGAGCAGCTCGATCAAGGCTAACCCTCCAAGAGATCCGACTGAGGGAATGCTTCACTGTCTTTTAGCTAAACCTTCATTCTGTCCTCTTAGAGGTACTGAAATGATTCCATGGCACACATCAGAGAAGAACAAGCCATAGTGTCCTAGTTTCCATTTCTGCCTCAATCAACATCATAAGGAAGAAGATTTTCTGGTCCTTAGCACATTGCTGGAATTTAGGAGCTTGCTGTGTACAAATTAATTACTGCATTTTCTGTATTACAAAAAGGATTACATTTTACAAGAGGGACTGCACCCCAAAAGTAGTCATTTTGCCATGATTCTCTTCAGGGGTTCATGAACAAAGATATATAAAATTCAACTCTTTCTTCTTCCATTTTAAGTGAGGCAAATGTAGGTCCCTACATATCTGGGAGTGGAGACTTGCACTCACCCTCAAATGAGTTATGTGGCAGGAAGTATTTAACCCTACTGAAGGGTACCAGGAAAGAGACCCTGCCAAGCCTATTTGGTTCAAGGTGGGAAGCCCCTGGACCGGGTTGCTTCCCTTACCATCAATTGAGCTCCTTATGTGAGTAATTAATGCTAATGTAAAATGTCTTCCCAATTTGGCTGGTTTTAGCCCAGCAATAGTTTGTGTTCAAGGCATGGGGCAGAGCACAAGAATACCTTGTGGACTTCCACAGAGTGTGTTTGTTTTTATCAGGGGTGGTGGTGGTAGTGAAAAATCTCCTTTGCTCAAAGGAACTCAATATCTGATTGAGGGGATCTGCTTCAGCTAGGGGTCTCCACCATCGGGTATTAGATTCCAAATCGCCTGACCCACCCCTTTCTTTGGTGCTAACCCTCCACAACCCACCATCCAGTGATGCCCTTCTTGCCATCAGTCTCCTCTGCCCAGATTTCTGCTTGATCTGAGAGCTTGGGGGTGAGCATCATTCTGGTCACCAGCTCCCCTCTGGCACTGCTGAGGTCAGGCATCCTACCAGTCTCAGACTGTCCAGCAGCTCCTGGCAGGCTAGACTCTTCCCCCACCCTACCCCCATCCCACAGCCCCAACTCCACTCACATCCCCAACCCGACCCACACCATGGCTGTTGGTTCTGGAACATGGCATCCCATTGATCCGCCATCTGCCTGAGAGGCAAGAGACACAGTGCTCCTCCCCAAAAAGAAGCAAGACAGCACTCTCATTGACTCTCCAGCTGGTGGTTGAGACCACTGGCACCTTTGCCAGGTTCCACCTGGGTTTCTGCATTGCATTGCCTTCAGAGACCAAATTTTGATGCTCTATAGGATTACTAGGAAGCTTTGTCACATGAACTCCTTATCCAACACGCCTGACCAGCCCGCCACCGCCTCCATCACTGTCACTGGTGATATCCCTGACTTGCCTCATATTCCAGATTGATTGTTGAGAATCTCCCAAAACCACCAGGTTCACCATCTCCAAATATCACTCACAAATAAACAGAATCATTCAAGGAACATTAAAAGAGCGCGCTTTTTTCTTCTGATATCTGATTGATTTTTCTCCATGTTTTCTGAAAGGAGTGCCTTAGGAAATCAATATAGAATGCCAGATGATTACCAGGGTAATCCTGGAAGATTAGGAACCCTGGGAGACTATGTAAAAGCTGAAGGTGTGGATCTGGAACATAGGAACGTAGGAAGATAGGAGCAGAAATAAACGACTCAATGTCTCAAGTCTGCTCCACCATTCAATGTGGTCATGGCTGATTATTGAGTCCAATACACTAATCCCACCCTCCCCCGTATCCCTAGATCCCTTCAGCCACAAGAGCTATATCTCCCATTCTGAGGATGGGTCACCGGACCTGAAACTTTAACTCTGTTTTTAACCTTCACAGATGCTGCCAGACCTGCTGAGCTTTTCCAACAATTTCTGTTTTTTTCTGTGAGCTATATCTCTGTATGGGCTATATACCACAATCAAAGCATTGTCAGCCACTAAAGGTCCTCATTGAGCAGCTATTCATTCTCCCATGCTGACTTTTACCTGTTGCTTTGTGTGTCCAAATGTTGCTGTCTCTCTCTGGGCTCCACCTGCACCTATCATTTACTCTTTCTCCCTACCCCTGCCCCATCTTCACCATCTATATTAACCTTCTCCTCATGACTGTAAGTTCTGAAGAAGGATCCGAAACATTAACTTTGCTTTGACTCCACAGACTTGCTGAGTTTCTCCAGCTATTTCTGTTTTTATTTCTGATCTCCAGCATTTGCAGTTTTTTGTGTTTTTTTTTGTTAGAGCTATATCCACATTGTTCTTGAAAAGGAATGAAGCTTCCCTGAATCAGGATTGTGGAAATAGTCCTATAATGGGAAACTATCCGCTCAGACTTTGACAGGAACCGCAGCAGTGCTGCAAATTCAAATTTGCAAGATACTGACTGTAGGACCTCGAAAGTTACAAAGCTATGGAACCAGCTGAGGGAGTCGGATCAGGTGAGATTAACCAGTTTGAAGAGCAGTTGAAATGGGTTTTATCTGCAGCTCATTAAAACTTAGGTTATTACAAGGTCAAAGCATGTGTTCATGCTCACGACTGAGAATTGATATTTATGAAGTGTGTTTGCATTCTGTACTATCTGACACCCTTCATGTTGCAAAGTTTGCTTGTGGAAGACCTTTAATCCTTACAGCAATACCTCCTGGACCATGTAGTTTCACACTTGTAGGTCCTTTTCCCCACAGTATATGCTCTGGTAAAATCGTGAAACTTGCACCAATATTGAGCCTAAAATTAGTGTGATGTCCACTGACATAATACCTCTTCTTGCCAAAATGATTGGCTTGGATCAACAATTTCTCTGAGTATTACGTTTGATTTGTTCTTCCATTGTAAGTTACTTTACCTCACTAGCATCTCTGTGTGAGGAACGAGTTGAGCTTTTATAATGGTATCCTGCTTCTCCCACCATCTGGAGGTGGCTTATAGGTATAGCATTATAGTTAAAAGCTGGGCACTGCTTGTGCCTGAGAGGTTTTCTTGCTTCATTTTGCTGACACTGACACTGATCTACTGAATATGCTGTTACAATCACAATATAACACAAATGAGGTATGTGGATTCCATTTGCTTGAAGATCTTGCATGGTTTATTTACAGTTGAACCAGTGGAGACAATGCAGAGTGATGTTTAGCCACATCCTTTGCCTAGGCTGCAATAATGCAGAGCAGACATGGCATTAGGTCTTATAATGACATCCAGGCCGTGCATGTTGAGCTTCTTAAAGAGACATCACTGTTACAGCAGTTACTAGAAGACCTTGATTAGTCCTGTCTCCTTTGAAATCCAGAGCTTCTCTCTACTCAAGTCCATATCACATCATCATACTGAATAAAGCTTAATGTATTGCTTATCATAAACCTTTTAAAACCAAACATTTTATTCAACAACGCACTTCAAAATCTTTCATCGCCTTTGCAATGCAGGGCCTCATGAGGTCAAGTTGCACAACTCTTGTATGCTCTTAAATTGAGGAAATTGAGAGTTGGTGTGACCAAGGTGTTTAAAATGATTAAGGAATTCAATGAAATAGATCTAAAAAGTTTACTTCTGAGGGGAAAACCTAGAACAGGTGGACACGAAATCACAAAAGTTTCAAAAGTGAAATCAGAAAACAGTTGGTCACACCAAGGCCAATGGAAATATAGAATTCTCTCCTGCGAAAGGCTGTGGATGATGGTCAATTAAAATTTTTAAGATTCAGATTTCTCTTGGGTAAATACAGAACAAAGCCAGAAGATGGAATTGTTTGGCAAAACAGGCTAGATGGGCTGAATAGCCTACTTCTTCCCTCTTGTTCTTGGAATGTCATTCTGACTGTTGCAGCAAAATTTACATTATCACCAAATAGCCAGTAATCTGTAAATCCAGGATAATGCTTTGGGGATGCAGGTTCAAATCATGTCATGGCAGCTGGTGGTACGTAAGTTCAATGAAATTGTACAAAAACCGGAATATACAGCTGGTCTCAGTAGTGGTGACCAGGGCAAGCTTTGCTCATTGTAAAAAAAAATCCCAGCTGGGTTCACTAATGCCCTTCAGGGAGGGAAATCTGCTGGCCTTACTTTGGCCTACACGTGACTCCAGACCCACGGCAGCTGAAGAACAATGAAGGATGAGCAGCAAAATTTTGGGCGGCACTGTGCATCAGTGGTTAGCACTGCTGCCTCACAGCCCCATGGATCCAGGTTCAATGTCACCTTCAGGCAACTGCCTGGCAGAGTTTGCACATTCTCCCCATGTCTGCGTGGGCTTTCACTGGGTGCTCCGGTTTCTTCCCACAGTCTAAAGATGTGCAGGTTAGGGTGGATTGGCCATGGGAACTGCAGAGTTACAGGGATAGCAGCAGTGGCAGGTACTGTGGGATGCTCTTCAGAGGGTCAGTGATGTGTCTAAAGGTCTGCTTCCACACTGTTGGGATTCTAAGATTCTAAAATATGCCGTCCTGGCCAGCAACACCTACGTTCAAAAATTAACTAAATATTTGCTTCCTGATGACTTCCATGTAAAATATCTTTAATTCTCATCTGACAGACAGAATGCCTTCCCGTTTGCTGAAGCATTCAGTGATGGTAATGACAGATAAAATTTTTAATCAATACGTGCAGTTAGATTGTTCCTGCAGGCTTCATTTTGCAGATATTTTATGGATTAAAGTTGACTACCGTATTTATGTAGCAGGCAAACACTACCTCTTGAAATTATGTCTCTGTTTTTGTATAATTTTTCGTGTGCTTTCCTGGTTACTTCAGGCAAAGACTTGAAGAAATTAAACTTGGTTAATGACTCGCCTTTCTTAAATATTCCACAATCTCTTCCAGTCCCTCTGTTTCAGCAAATACTGCATAATTATACAGCATTCCTACCTTGTTTTCATAAGAGGTTAAACTAAGGTCCTTTCTGCACCCACCCCCCAAGCCCCCGCTTAGATTAACATAGACAATTCCACGGAAACATTTCGAAGAAGATTAAAGGATTGTTAACTTTGCCTCCCTCCCTTTTCTGAAGTCCTAATTATTCATTTCTCAATCAATATCATTAAAATCATATTTAATGGTCACTTTACGCTTGCAGGATTATCCTGAGCACAAGTTTGCCACTGAGTTTCCTACAACAGTGACTGGCCTTTGAACACACTTCGCTGCAAGGCATTTGTGCCTGGAGGACCATCAACTCTGTGAAAGATGCTCTTTGGTCGGCCCAAAACTTGTTGGTCTTCCAGAGTAAGGAGATGATCTCAAATGAGTGTTGCAGACTGGCATATTCCAAGGTCCAGGACTATGTGCTGAGGAACACCCTAAAGTTTGGAGCAGTAGCCGCCAAGGTGCAACGGGGAAGACCACCTTCTAATATCTTCCTGACGAGGTTAAATGGGGGGTCTGTTCCGCTGTTGGAACCTCCCAGTGACTCAAATGTACATAAATACATGCTTGTACAAGTAACAAATGCCTTTGGTTTGTTTGTTGGATAGAGTCAAACTCCTGTGTTTGTTTTTTCTTAGGTTACTGTTCAGAACCAAACTGGTTTAGTGATTAAGTTTGTATATAAAGGTATTTTTATGAATTAAGTATATTTTTGAAATAAAAAAGCAGAGCATTTCATTAGTTTATAAAAGGTGCTATATAAACTTAGTTACTCTTTTCCGTAGCATAAGTCCATTTTGGATTGCCACCAATATCGATGGCAGCTGTGACTCTTGGCTGGCAGTGAACTGAAGCTCTCACACCTGCCTTATAGTGGTTTTTATTCAATTCCTGCCCCGCCTGGGCCTCCCCAGACATTTGACATGGCATTGCTGACAGTTAAATGGTGGCAAACAGAGACTTTGTGCCAATTGCTCGATGTGCCAAATCGAGCAAGATAGTGTCAAAATCATTTTGGTGTGAACTGGCCAAATCCTAAAGTGTCAATAGTCGGATGTTGAATGTTACAAAGCTAAAAGGCAGGCCAGTCAGCCCATTTAATTAATGCTAGCTTCCTTCAAATCTCATCCACCCAGTCTCCTAGCATTATCATTTCCAGACTTGGCTTGTTTTGCCAGAACTCTGAACAAGATTTCATTTCAGCCTCTTTGCACTGTCTTTTGCATATTTTTCATTTTGAAAAATATTGAAAATATTGATAATTTTTCCCACCACCCGAGTCCTAACCCGAGTTAGTAATTCCATGTCCTAACAATCCCTGGATGTTAAATAAAAACCGCTGCTAATCATTCCAGGAAGTGGTTCTACAATTTTAAAGCTCTGTGAAACATATGGTGTAATCTTTAGTTATTATGTTTAATGAATTGTAACAATACCGTATAAAACTCATTTAAAACTGCAACTCGGCATTCTTTGTACCAGCCCAGAATTTATAGTCTTTCTTAAGCCTTAAAGTTTTTTTAAAAAATCTTTTTAATAATATCTACCCATTAAACTTGACCGCTTCCTCTGTTCATTGGAAAATGGAAGAGGATTGATTACTCGTAAGTCTCTTTTCTGCCAGCTCCAGGCTGGGTAAAACATAATTAATGGTTTTTATATGAAAACCCAGTAAATACGTTACACAGAAACAAAAACTTGCAGCACCTAAGGGAGATGGGCAACAGTAGAGGGTGTATTGTTAAATCTAATTGCCCTGTGACTAATATCGGCTGATGTATAAAAATAACTCAGGGAGTTAATAAAATGGAGAACAATAAAATGGAGAGGCTCCCATGAGGAGCTCTGTCATTCAGTGTGAAGTGACACACCAGAGGCTCAGCAATTAAATGTAGTGAAAGTGAGTGCAGGGCTGTGCTTTGATTCGGAAAATAAAACGGACAAAGGCTCAGAGGCATTGGAGACTGCATCCAGAGCTGATCCAGGCCAATACATGAGCTCGTCTGCACCTGGAAGCTGTTAGCACTTGTGTCCCTACACAATTATGTCACATTTCCGTCTCCCCATAACTTCATGACCACCACACCAACACCCCCCAGCACCATCCCCTCCCCATTCCTTCTCTCCACACTCTTCATACTCAGTTGGGGGGGTGGGGGGCAGTATTGATGGAGTTGAGCCATGTCACCAGCCCCAGTCAGTTTAGGAGGAGCACAATTTGCATCTTCTTGTCCCATCAGCTGTCCCATTCAGAATGAGTCCTATGCTATCACATTGAGTGAAGAAACCTACCCCCACCCTGATCATTAAGGGTCTATAAAAATGGATAAAGTCCCCACTATCTCAATGGCTAAAGTGTAATGTAATGGGAGCAGGATAGCAGGTGGCACTTTCATCGTTTCTTTTTATGGCTGTCATTTCCTATAAGCAGCCATAACAGGGTGACACTATGATAATATTCCAACAGTATATGGTGACACAGGCATAACTGTGGGCCAGCAGATGTTTTCCAGCTCAGGCTCACATTAAATTATATTCTCATTTCCTTGTGACTGAAGGAGAAGTGATGGCCAAGTGGTTTTATTGCTCAGACCTAATAATCTGGTGAGCCAGGTTCAAATCCATGGCAAGTGTTTAAATTCAATAAAAATGTGGAATTAGGAGTCTAACAATGGCCCTGAAATCATTGCTGATTTTTTGGAAAAATCTATCTGGTCCACTAATGTTCTCTCGAGAAGGAAATCTCTGTCATCTTTACCTGGTCTGGCCTACATGTGACTCCAGATGCACAACAACTTGGTTGATTTTCAACTGCCTTCTGGGTAATAAGTACTGGCCTGCCTAGGAACATCCACACCCCATGAATTTCAAAAAAAATCTTTTGAATAAAGGAAGAGAATGTATTTTATAAATATAGAAACTAGGAGCAGGAATAGGCCATTCAGATGTGCAAGCCCACTCTGCCATTCAATATGATCATGGCTGATCATATAACTCAGTACCCTGTTCCCTGTTTTACCCCATAACTTTGATCCCTTTAGCCTGAGAACTATATCTAACTCCTTCTGGAAAACTTTATTGTTTTGGCCTCAACCGCTTTCTGTGGCAGAGAATTCCACAGGCTCTCCCACTCTCTGGATGAAGACATTTCTCCTCATCTGAATGTGAAATGGTTTATCCCATATCCTTAGACTGTGACTCCTGGCTCTGGACTCATCCGGAACATCCTATCTGCATTTACCCTGGTTTTGTTTGATTTATATAATTTTCTGAGATGCCCACCCTTCATTTTTCTGAACTCCAGCCAGTATAGTCCCAAATGATCTAATGTGTCTTCATACCTCAGCCCTGCCATTCCAGGAATCAGTCAGTGCACTCCCTCCGTCACCTTAGTTTAAGTCATGGTGGGTATTATTTCCAAATCAGACAAAGTTGGTCATTTGAGCATCAGGTAGGACATTGAGTCTCAATGTGGCCAATTCCATTTTGTGACATCCCTCAGTTTCCTTCGACCGTGGGACAATGCTTGTTTTGAGCAAGTGTAAGATGTGTTCCGGTGGTGGGACGGGGATAAGGAGTTGGGGGAGGGGTGGGGTGGTCTCAGTGTTGTCACTCTCAGCTTCCCACTGCCAACTGCATCGCTCCCCAGACAAGAGAATCTCTCGTTTGAATATCAATGTGTGAAGTCATCTGTCCCGTAATTTATCTACACTGATAGAGACTGTCCCAGGGTCTAGAATGAAATACTCCGGGGTTAATCTCCTTAAGCCGTCTCTAAATAAGGAATTATACTGTTATGCAGCTGAACCCCTTCAAGTGAGAAGTTTCTCCCTTTGACAAGAATGAGAGAAAAAAAAATCAATTGCGGTGTCTGTCCGTGAACAATGTCGTTCCGTCTCAGTTTGCTGTGATTGGCAGAGCTCTCTGTGACCTGCTGGGATGCAGCGATCCAGGGTTTTGTCGAGGCTCTGCAGGCAGTCAGATGTCAATGGTGTCCTGTTGTACAGGGGCTAAACTCAAATCCTATTATGTAAGGGGTGCCCCAGTGTGATTTTTTTTTTAATTTTAAAAACATGCTTTCAGAAACAAAACTGAATTTCCAACAGAGTTAAACTGGTCAGCTTACCAGGCCACTTGCACCCTGACCTTCACTGTCTGTGATTTTCGACAGTATGCACACATAACAACTGCTTCGCCGAGGGCACCAAGATACTGGGTGGAATATGGAGAATATCTCTCTTTGATTAAAAGCGACTCACTTGCTGCCAGCCTCAAGGACGAAAAGGCAGTGGGCAATAATTTCTGGCTTTGGCAGTGATGCCGAAAGCCAAGAGTGAATATAAAACAATAAGGGTGGAGTTAAGTAGTCCCATTTACTACTTTAAAGCGTGTTTATTTGAAGAAAGGCAGAATTTCTACTAGTGGAACATATAACTAAAGCAGCAGTAGCATATAGTCTGGTTCAAGTAAGAGATGCCTTTGTTTGGATAGAATCAAATTCCAATGTTTGATTGTTTCCTTCATATGCAAACTGTGTTTGTGTCTCTGTGTAGGTACATATTTATTTTTATGAACAAAGGATATTTTGAAATAAAGTGGTTGTATTTTAAATTAGAACAGGTATCAGTATGCAGACACGGTGTGGGCTAGTTTTCCCATTACCAGCAAACGACACCAGGATGCGAGATACCGCTGAGGAAATCATGAGTTGGGCAACAATGAAAATTCAGTGGGAACATAAAGGAGCAAAGGAAAAGTTTATCTCATGGTTTTTAGCTGTTCAACTATCAGAGGTTTTCATTTGTTTAGGATTTAAAGATCATGGTTAACATCACAAAGGCAGTGTGGGAAATAAGGGGTCGACCACTTAGGAATGCGATGAGGTGATATTTCATGCAATGCGTTCTGAAACTCTGTGCGGTCTAGCAGTCCACAGCAAATCCAAGGCAGAGGCCAATTTGCTTTTGGATATGTTCAAGGGATGTTGGGACAATCTGCAGAGCTGGAATTGAAGTGCATGGCACCAAAACTTTCTCATGATCCTATTGAAAAATGGAGCAGTTTCCAATGGTTAAGTGGACCAGACCCAACCTACTCCAATGTTTCCTGTCCAGGGATAAACTCAACAATAGGGTCTGTTAACTTCATGTTAACGGTGGGTACATTTTAGGAAAAAAGGTAATCTAGGATAAAATTAATTAGCACCTGAAGAAGAAATGGCAAGTAAGTGAAAGTCACGACAGAAGTTGTGTAAAGGTACATTGGATTTTACTAACTTGCCTGAGCGTTTTGACAGAGTCATGGAACAGGGTGATGAGAGTGTGCAGCTAGTGTTATGTATATTTAATATTTAAAAGATGTTTGGAAAACGTGTCACGTGATAGATCTGTTTGCAAAATTGAAACTCATGGAATTGAAGGGCTAGTGGCAGTCCAGATACAAAACTTTCTGAGGGACAAAACAGTGAAGGACCATTGCTCTTTCTGATGTATATTAATGACCTACTCTTCAGCATGCAGAGAGTAACATTGCAATTTGGACAACGGGACAACAGTCTTTGATTTCCCTATTGTCTTCATGGAATTCCGTTAGCTCCAAACATTCCAGCGCACTTCTGCTCCCTGGCTACCATCAGTCTACTCCACCCCACTCTCACCCTCCATCCAAGGGGCTGTGACAATTTTTAAGCCTCAATTTGGACTCGTACTAGGAAAAGTTTGGGAGGTCCAGTCCTGAATAGTGGATGCAGCTGCCAGAGGATGCAGAGACGCTTCAGTGTGATTTTGACAAATTGAGTGAGTGGACAAATACATGGCAGAGGAATCATAATGTGGATAAATGTGAGGTTAGCCACGTTGGTAGCAGAAACAGCAGGCAGATTATTATCTGCATGGTGATAGATTGGGAAAGGGGGAGGTGCAACAAGGTCTGGGTGTCCTTGTCCACCAGTCACTGAAAGTAAGCATGTACGTGTAAGAAGGTATTTAAGAAGGGTAATGGTATGTTAGCCTTCATAGCAAGAGGATTCAAGCTCTGGAGTAGGGATGTCTTGCTGCAACAGTACAGGACCTTGGTGAGACCACACCTGGAATATTATGTGCAGTTTGCATCTCCTAATCAGAGAAAGGGTGTGCTTGTTATAGAGGGAGTGCAGCAAAGGTTTACCAGACTGATTCCTGGAATGGTGGCACTGATGTAACGAGAGAGGTTGACTCAGTTAGTATATATAGGATATATTCACTGGAGTTTATAAGAATGAAGGGAGATTCTCGTAAAATTTCTAAAGTCGAATGGTATTTGTCGTATAAATACAGCTCCATACCATCCATCATCCAAGTGTCTGGCAGAAAGAGCATTCCAAACAGCCTACAGCTTCACTAGATACCAAACTGTCCTGGTTCCGAATTGATAAAAGGAACACCCCTCTTGCAACTACAGCGATAGCTCCCGCAGAGTTGCTAATGGGGAGAAGACTCCACACCAGGTTAAATCTGATCTTCCTGGACTTGGGTGGATGGTGAAATAGTATCAGGAATGTCAATACCCGACACAAGATTCCACTAACTGAGAGAGGCAGTTTACTTCAGGGGATGAAATTTGGTGCTGGAACCATGGGAATGGTCTTGCAAGGATAAGAGGCGTGGTCAATGCAAGATCAGGCCCAATGACATAAAACGTTTGGGTAGGAGATGTCCTGAACAAGCAAGTGGACCATGTGAAAGCTGTCACCTTGCAAACGTGGCAGGAACGAAACATAGCCGGCCCCTCAAAATATCCAACAAGGCTGTTGGAGCTTGTGGGTTCTCCCCCTCCATTGGCATCAGAGAAATCACTGGGGACGTGTCGGATAGGGCAGATGTTGCAGCCTCGATGCCATTACCACCTGAAGAAGAAGATAATTTTGGCTGAGACGCTCAGGCTTAAGAGGCAGACTAAGGACCAGTACAGGTCACCAGTATCTGAGGCAGAATCAGTTGAACCATGCCTGGTGTGAAAACACCCCGGGAGAAGCTACAGGAAAGAGAAACGGCCTATGTCACAGGACTTAGAGGGGGAGCGATGTAGTGTTTGGACCAAGGTCAGCCAGGTGGACCTCATAGAATATGAATTCCCTGATTGGGCCTGTTAACCTGGTCCAATCAGGGAGCCCTGGCTGACAGATATAAATAGGGGTGTCAAAAGTTCACCCAGAGAGCTGGCTGTAAGCTAACTGGGTCAGTGTCATGTGCTATGCACGTGTAAATAAAAGGTGACTTGGTGATGGGATACTGGCCTTTGTGGAGTTATTTCACATTCCAACACCTTTCAGTTCTGAAGAAGAGTCAAACAGGATGTTAATACTGTTTCTCTCCCTACAGATGCTGCCAGACCTGCTGAGTTTCTCTAGCACCTTTTGTGTTTGTTTAAGATTTCTAGTGTTCCCAGTATTTTGATTTAATTGAAAGTAGGACAGTACAATGTGGAGGGTGTCCACATGAAGGGCGGGTGGGGGTTGGTGCTGTTGGCATGGAGCTAGGCAAAGACGACATTGGGGTGCTGGCAAAGGCGGAGACCGGTTCTGACAGTGCCCACCACATGCTGCATTCCCTCCCATGATGCTAATTGCAATTGGAAAATGGCTAGGACCTCAGCCAGGGAGGTCAGAGTCAGAGTCAATACAGTGTGGGGCTGGAGGAACACAGAAGGTCAGGCAGCATCAGTGGAGCAGGAAAGTCGATATTTCAGGTTTACATCCTTCATCAGGAACTAGTGCCAGTTTGATGGGCAAATCACAGGATTGACTCCTGCTGGACATTAGTACTTTGAAGGGACAAATTCATGGCAGTAGCATTTATAAACTCCAGCTATGTTTAAGCTACAAAACTTTCATTGTCCATTTGTGTTGTATGCAGAGTGAAGGTGCTTGGGGAGTCAAATGCTAGTCAAAGGCAAGTTACATCACGTCGTTGGTCCTTGTGAATTGAACATGAGCATCTCAATGAAACAGAAGTTAGTGTCAATGACTTAAAAAGACTGAAATGTCCCATTACTTGTGAAATTTTGAGGGGTGCTATGTGGAGGTGGGGATCATTGTTGTCTGTCTTGTAGCACAATGGACTTTGGCGAATTCAATTCTAAGTTTGAAGCAAAAGCAGAAATTGGACCTCTTGCAATGCAACGGTAGTGTCCCCATCTCTGCACTGAGAGACCTGGGTTCAAGTCCCACCTGCACCAGAGGTGTATAGTAATATCTCCAAACAGGTGGTTTAGAAAAATAGGTTAAAGACAGAAATGACTGGTAACACTTGTGGGAAGAAGTGAAGAGTGCCAGGGCTTGAAATGTTAACTCTCTGTTTGCTTTCCACAAGTGCTGCAGTTTCTCCAGCAATTCCTGTTTTTATTTCAGATCTCCAACATGAGCAGTTCTTTGATTTATTTCAATGATCAGCTTCATGGTTGATGTGAGTCTGGGAATGGGAAGGAGTGTGGGGTGGAATAGAGAGTCCCTTTTTGACATAGTGGTTGGATCCCTCAGCCTGTTTGGGCAAGCTTTCGCTGGATATCCAGGAAGTGGCGAGTTGTTCACAGAAAGTTTGTGGTAAAATGGGGCTGGTATTGGGCGTCAGGGTATCATAGGGTGGAGAAAGTTGTTAATGAGGCGAGTTTGGAAGGATATGTTGAAAGCTCTCACTAGGTTTCATAGCCAGACCCTTTGCATGAAACTCAGGCAGTCTGACAGCCAAAAAAAACCCCATAGTCCTGTGCTTCTTTTGTATTCACCCTGACAAAATAGCCAGCTTCATATTTTCTCACATTAAAATCCATTTGCCACATCTTTGCTCACTCTTTACCCTATTTATATCATTTTGTAGCCTCATGGTTTCTTCATAGTTTCGTAACTATTGGTGTGTCATCAACAAATTTGCTTACCATAGCCCCCATCTCTTCTAAGTAATTTCGATAAATTGCCGACAGTTTCGGACCCAGCATAACCCCTGTGGCACAGTACTTATTATATACGCCTACCTGGAAAAGACCCATTTAAAATCATAGAGCCATACAGCATGGAAACAGACCCTTCAGTTCAATCAGCCCATGCCAACTATAATCCCAAACTAAACTAGTCCCAAACACCTGCACTTGGCCCATATCCCTCCAAATATTTCTCATTCATGCACTTATCTAAATGTCTTTTAAACATTGTAACTGTATCCACATCTACCGCTTTCCTCTGGAAATTCATTACACACACGAACCACTCTCTGTGTAAAAAAATTTCCACTTATGTCTTTTTTAGATTTCTCTCGTCTCACCTTAAAAATATGTTCACTCGTCTTGAACTTGCCCACCCATTGAAAAAACACCTGCTTCTAATCTTATCTGTATCCCTCATGATTTTACAAACCTCTATAAGGCCAACTTTCAATCTCCTGCACTCCAGAGAAAGAAGTCCCAATTTATCCAGCCTCTCCTTATATCTCAAACCCTCCATTCTCAGGAATTTTATTTTTATTCATTCACAGGATATGGGCATCACTGGCTAGGCAGCATTTATTGCCCATTCCTAATTGCCCAGAGTTAAGAGTCAACCACATTGCTGTGAGTCTGGAGTCACATATAGGCCAGACCAGGTAAGGATGGCAGTTTCCTTCCCTAAAGGACATTAGTGAACCAGATGGGTTTTTCCCGACAATTGACAATGGATTCATGGTCACCACTTGACTGTTAATTTCAGATATTTATTGAATTCAAATTCCACCATCTGCTGTGGCAGGATTTAAACCTGGGTTGCCCGAACATTATCTGGGTCTCTGGATTAACAGTCCAGTGATAATACCACTCAGCCATTGCCTCCCCATTCCTGGTAAGTATCCTGGTAAATCTCCTGTGAACCCTCTCCAGCTTATTAATATCCTTCCTGTAGTAAGGAGATCAGAACTGGACACAGTACTCCAAGAGAAGGGGTCACCAATGTCCTGTACAATCTCAACACACACATCCTTACTCCTGTACTCAAAGATCTGAGTAATGAAGGCAAATGTGCGAATTGCCTTCTTAACCACCCTGTCTATATGTGATGGAAACTTCAAAGAACTAAGTACCTGAACCCCAAGGTTTCTATGTTCTACAACACTACCCAAGGCCCTACTTTTAATTGTATATGTCTTGCCTTTATTTGTTTCATTAAACATTCTGTCATCTCTCTGAATCCTATTATTCAGACGACAATTTTTCTGTGTCAATATGCTATTCACTACACCACAAGCTTCAATTTTCTGCAATACAGCACCTTATCAAAGGTCTTCTGGAAATCTTCTTAAAATTCAACATTCATCATTTACTATTTGTTATTTCCTCAAAAAAAACTCCAATAGATTAGTCCAACATGATTTCCCTTTCACAAAACCATGTTGCCTCTGTCTGAATAAATCTTGTTTTTGAAATCATTGATTGTTTCTGCTCCCAATAGCCTTGTAGATTGTGATTTCCAGGTCAAAAACACTCTCTGGGTAAAATGGTTCTTCCTCATATTAGGCACCAACTCCACTACCCCACCACCCCCAACTCATGGATGTTACCAGGACTGGAGGGTTTGAGCTATGAAGAGAGGCTGAATAGGCTGGCGCTATTTTCTCTGGAGCGTTGGAAGCTCAGGGGTGACCTTATAAAGGTTTATAAAATCATGAGGGACATGGATAGGGTGAACAGGCAAGGTCTTTTCCCCAGGGTAAGGGAGTCCAAAGCTACAGACACTGGTTTACAGTGAGAGGGGAAAGATTTAAAAGGGACATAAGGGGCAACCTTTTCATGTAGAGGCTGCTGTGTGTATGGAATGGGCTGCCAGAGGAAGTGGTGGAGGCTGGTAGAATTACAACATTTAAAAGGCATCTGGGTATATAAATAAGAAAGATTTAGAGGGATAAGGACCAAATGCTGGAAAATAGGACTAAATTAATTTAGGATATCTGGTCAGCATGGATGAATTCTGCAGGGGCTGTTTCCAGGCTGTCCAACTCTATGACTCTAACACTTATCCAAATCCCTCACTTTGTATCATCAGTAAACGGAGAAAGCTTTTCCTTGGTCCACCTGATCAAAACCTGTCAAAATCTTGTACATCTCTATCATATTTCCTCTGAAACTCTTTCATTCTAAGGAGGACAAGCCTAGTTTCTCCGAACTAACCTTATAACTAACAAACGAGCAGCACAGTGACTCAGTGGTTTAGCACTGCTGCCTCACAACACCAAGGACCTGGGTTCAATTCCACCCTTGGGTGACTGCGTGGAGTTTGCACATTCTCCCCTTGTCTGTGCGGGTTTCCTCCGGGTGCTCCAGTTTCCTCCCACAGTCCAAAGATGTGCAGGCGAGGTGGATAGGCCATGCTAACTTGCCTGTGGTGTCTGGGGATGTGTAGATTAGGTAGTTTATGAGTGGGATGTCTGAGGGTCAGTGTGGACTTGTTGGGCTGAATGGCCTGTTTCCACACTGTAGGGATTCTATGATCTAAACCATTGCCCTGACCCCATAGCCAATTCCTAGGGCCATTCTGCTAAATCTTCTAACTGTTTTTCACAAAACATGGTACCTAGAACTGGACACAGTACTCTAGTTGGAGCCTAATGAGAGTTTTGCAAAAACCAGCATAATTTCCATGCTTTTATACTCGATGTCTCCCAATTTGTCAGAAAATACAGCACAGCAGCATCTGGTGGCTAGTTTCAGCAATTACAGGCTGTCAAATTTACAAAGGAAGATCCCATTATAAATGAAGGAATCAATATGTGCTTCCCAAACATTGTCCTGGTTGTAATTCCCTGGACTTTGCATCAACCCAGAATGGAGATTTTGGAACGTTGGAGAATTGTTGATCGGGGAGGGGTGAGTGGATATTAACTGCTGAGTGAGTAGTTGAAGTTGGTGTGGAACTTAGAAGGAAGGATTGAAACTGCCTGTTTCGTTTTTGCTGCAGCAAATCAGGCATCAAAGATGCTCTTGAAGCCATGCTCACAATTAGAAGAAATGAATGGTGGGATTTCATGATGTCTTGCAGCTGTTAGCACTCAGTCCAAACTCCAAATGGCAACCAATGCTGTCTCATATCCCAGCACTCCAAAATCTTGTTTTACAATCTCACTCAAGGTCAATGCCCACAGATTGGGAATTTGGGAAGTCCCACCGAAAATTAGAAGAAAAAGATGTATCAAAAATAAAAATGACAGATATTAGAGGTCATAGGCATGAAAAGCATCAGAATGTAGTAAGATACGAATCTCAACAGAAGGTATGAAGAGTTGTACTGGACTCAAAACAGACTCAGGCCTCCAGCGTTCTGTGTTTGTTTCAGATTGCCAGTATGCACAGTTATTTTGTTATGTACCTAGTTTCTTAAGTGTTTCCAAAGTAGATTTTCCTCAATTGGATTTGGGTCATTTTGGACTGCCTGGGAGAATGAGAGTTCAGTTCATAACTAAATCTTCTAACTGTTTTTTACAAAACATGGTGCCGAGAACTGGACACAGTACTCTAGTTGGAGTATCTATCTATTCACTAAAGGGGGTCCTATGAAGGCGGGCTGCCCTCTGAGCATGTACTGCTCCTCACCTCATCTCCGTTTATTTGTTGCACTCAGGCTGTTCCAAGACCAGCAAAATCTACCCTACAACCTGCAACACAGTTCATAGAAAGTTGTATATGTTAGACCATAAGACCATAACAAATAGGAACAAGAGTGGGCTGTTCAGTCCCTCGAGCCTGATCTGCCGTTCAATAGGATCATAGATGATCCAACATTCCTCACTTCCACATTCCTGCCCTTTCCCATAACCCTTGCTTCCCCAATTGATCAAAAATCTATCTAGCTTAGCCTTAAATATACAAAAGGACTCTGCCTCTACAACTCTCTGTGGCAAAGAGTTCTAAAGACTCACAACCCTCAGAGAGAAGAAATTCTTCCTCATTTCAATTTGAATTACATGCCCCTTTATTCTGAGACTATCTCCTCTGATCATAGACTCCGCCATGAGAGAAACATCCTCTCAGCTTTTACCCTGTCAAGCCCCTTAAGAATCTTATATGTTTCAATGAGATCACCTCTCATTCTTCTAAACTCCAGTGAGTAGAGTCCGGACCTGCTTAGCCTTTGCTAATAAGCCAATCCCTCCATACCAGGGATCATCCTAATGATTTTTAGAACATAGAACATTACAGCGCAGTACAGGCCCTTCGGCCCTCGATGTTGCGCCAACCTGCGAAACCAATCTGAAGCCCATCTAACCTACACTATTCCGTTATCAACCATATGTTTATCCAACAACCATTTAAATGCCCTTAAAGTTGGCGAGTCTACAACTGCTGCAGGCAAGGCATTCCATGCCCTTACTACTCTCTGAGTAAAGAATCTACCTCTGACATCTGTCCTATATCTATCACCCCTCAATTTAAAGCTATGTCCCCTCGTGCTAGCCGTCACCATCCGAGGAAAAAGGCTCTCACTGTCCACCCTATCCAATCCTCTGATCATCTTGTATGTCTCTTTTAAGTCACCTCTTAACCTTCTTCTCTCTGACGAAAACAGCCTCAAGTCCCTCAGCCTTTCCTCATAAGGCCTTCCTTCCATACCAGGCAACGTCCTGGTAAATCTCCTCTGCACCCTTTCCAATGCTTCCACATCCTTCCTATAATGCGGCGACCAGAACTGTACGCAATACTCCAAGTGCGGCTGCACCAGAGTTTTGTACAGCTGCAAAATGACCTCACGGCTCCGAAACTCAATCCCTCTACCAATAAAACCTAACACACCGTACGCCTTCTTAACAACCCTATCAACCTGGGTGGCAACTTTCAGGGATCTATGCACATGGACACTGAGATCTCTCTGCTCGTCCACACTACCAATAATCTCACCATTAGCCCAGTACTCTGTATTCCTGTTACTCCTTCCAAAGTGAATCACCTCACACTTTTCCGCATTAAACTCCATTTGCCACCTCTCAGCCCAGCTCTGCAGCTTATCTGTGTCCCTCTGTAACCTGCAACATCCTTCCACACTATCCACAACTCCACCGACTTTAGTGTCATCTGCAAATTTACTAACCCATCCTTCTATGCCCTCATCCAGGTCATTTATAAAAATGACAAACAGCAGTGGCCCCAAAACAGATCCTTGCAGTACACCTCTAGTAACTGAACTCCAGGATGAACATTTCCCACCAACCACCACCCTCTGTCTTCTTACAGCTAACCAATTTCTGATCCAAACCGCTAAATCACCCTTAATCCCATGCCTCCGAATTTTCTGCAATAGCCTACCCTGGGGAAACTTATCAAACGCTTTACTGAAATCCATATACACCACATCAACCATTTTACCCTCATCCACCTGTTTAGTCACCTTCTCAAAGCACTCAATAAGGTTTGTGAGGAACGACCTACCCTTCACAAAACCGTGTTGACTATTCCTAATCAAATTATTCCTTTCTAGATGACTATAAATCCTATCTCTTGTAATCCTTTCCAACACTTTACCCACAACCGAAGTAAGGCTCACTGGTCTATAATTACCAGGGTTGTCTCTACTCCCCTTCTAGAACAAGGGGACAATATTTGCTTTCCTCCAGTCTTCTGGCACTATTCCTGTAGACAATGACGACATAAAGATCAAAGCTAAAGGCTCTGCAATCTCCTCCCTGGCTTCCCAGAGAATCCTAGGATAGATCCCATCTGGCCCAGGGGACTTACCTATTCTCATACTTTCCAGAATTGCTAACACCTCCTCCTTATGAACCTCAATCCCTTCTAGTCTAATAGCCTGTATCTCAGTATTCTCCTCGACAACATTGTCTTTTTCATGTGTGAATACTGATGAAAAATACTCATTTAGCGCCTCTCCTATCTCTTCGGACTCCACGGTTTTCTGTGGATTGTCTCCAATGAAATGATATCTTTTCTTAAAAAGGGGACCAAAATTGCTTACAGTTGTCCAGTTGTGGCCTCACTAGCTCCTTGTTAAGTAAGATTTCCTTACTCTTAAACTCTCTTGAAATAAAGGCCAACATTCCATTAGTCTTCCTGATTACCCGCTGCCCCTGTGTGCCAGCTTTCTGTGTTTTGTGCACACATCTCCACAAGTCACTTTGTGTTGCAGCTTTCTGCAGTTTCACTCTATTTAAATAATACTCTGTTCTTTGACTCTCCATTCCAAAATGAACTACTTTGCATTTTCCCACATTAAACTCCATTTACCAACTTTTGACTCACCTACTTAACCTATCAATATCTCTCTGTAAACTGCTTATATTCCTCTTGCAACTTGCTTTTCCACCTACTTTTGTGTCGTCTGCAAATTTCTTCCTCCAAGTCATTAATAAATATTGTAAACAGTTGTGGTCCCAGCACTAATTCCTGTGGAACTCCACTGGTCATGAGTTACCAAACTGAAAAAGAGCCCCTTATCCCCACTCGCTGTATTCCTCCCATGAGCCAATTCTCTATCCATTCTAATACACCACCTCCAGCACTGTGGGCTCGTCTCTTATGACTTAACTTTTCATGAGGTACCTTGTCTAACGCTTTCTGGAAATCCAAATACAATGCATCTACTAGCTCCCCTCTAAACACTCTAATTGAAACTTCCTTGAAAAACCCTAATAAATTAGTCAGACACGATTTCCCTTTCATGAAGCCAAGCTGATTGACGTAGCACATAGAGCAGTACTGCACAGGAGCGATGTTGTGTCAAACATGATGCCAAATGAAACTAATCCCTTCTGCCTGCTCTTGGCCCATATCTCTCCATTCCTTGCATATTATGTACTTATCTAAAAGTGCCTTAAATGCCCCTATTGTATCTATCCTAACCACCACCCCCGGCAGTGTGTTCCAGACTTCTACTATTGTCTGTGTAAAAACCTGCCCCTCACATATCCTTCGAAATTTCCCTCCTCACCTTAAATGTATGCCCCCTCGTATTAGACATTTCAACTCTGGGAAAAAGATTCTGACCATCAACCTTATCTATGCATCTCATAATTCTATAGGCTTCTATCAAGTCTCCTTTCAGCCTGCCTCGCTCCAGAGAAAGCAACCCGAGTTTTTCTAGCCTCTCCTTCTTGCTCACAACCTCTAATCCAGGCAGCATCCTGGTAAACCTCTTCTGCACCCTCTCCAAAGCCTCTACAGCCTTCCTGTAATGCGGCGACCAGAATTGAACACGATATGCTAAGCGTGGCCGAATCCAGGTCTTGTAAAACTGTATTAGATTACGATTTTCTGAATGTTCTGTTATTATTTCATTATTAAGTGATTGTAACATTTTTTTCCAACAATATATGTTAAGCTACCCAATCTATTGTTACTTGCCATTTTCCTCCTTCCCTTTTTCGATAGGGCTTTCACTTTAGCAGGTTTCCAATCTCTGGTGCTTCTCCAGAATCCAACAATTTTTGGAAAATTACAGCCAATGCATCCATTATCTCTGAAGAATAAAAAGGATGCTATCAATAAACTGTGTCAGCAAATGTGTTCTAATGAACACTAACAACATTCTTGTCAGAGGGCTGGCTGTACCTTCGTGGTGAGCCCAGCTCATCTCCACCTCCCTAACCTGTTTTTCCTCTCACCTATCCCCTCCTCCCACCTCAAGCCACACTCCCATCTCCTATCTACTAACATCATCCCACCCCCTTGACCTGTCCGTCCTCCCTGGACTGACCTAGCTCCTCCCTACCCCCCCACCTACACTCACCTTTACTGGCTCCGTCCCCGCCTCTTCGACTTGTCTGCCTCCTCTCCACCTATCCTCTCCTCTATCCATCCTCTATCCGCCTCCCCCTCTCTCCCTATTTATTTCAGAACCCTCTTCCCCTCCCCCATTTCTGATGAAGGGTTTAGGCCCGAAACGTCAAGTTTTCCTGCTCCTATGATGCTGCTTGACCTGCTGTGTTCATCCAGCCCCACACCTTGTTATCACCTAATTGTCAGCCAGCCAGTCAGTGCAATGGACGGAGCAACAAACTTCACTTGAAGAGTCATATCAGACTCAAAACATTCACTCTGTTTTCTCTCCACAGATGTTGCCAGATGTGCTAAATTTCTCCAGCACTCTCTGTCTTTATTTCAGATTTCTAACCTTCACAGTATTTTGCCTTTATTTGCTTTTCCCAAACATTTTTCATAATGGGAATTGCTTACTATGAATATAGTTTTTCTCAATTTACTTTTTTATTATACGAGGCAGTACAGAGAAAGGCAAACAGTCAAGAGGTAGGTCTGATTAACTGGAACACAAATCAATGCCTGCTCATTCTCACATACTTAACAATGCACATTTCAAGAACTGATTAGCTCAATTTGGTTATCATTCATCGCAGAGCTAACAATGGGGGCCTGAACAGGGCAAGTCTAAGAAAAATGGACCATGAAAGTGTCACAGAGATCCTATTCCTTTGAAATATTAGTCACTGTTGTTTTGTTAATGTCACTAAGTCCCTGAGATATTTTCATAGAATCCCTATCGTGTGGAAGCAGGTCATTCAGCCCATCGAATGCACACTGACCCTCCAAAGAGCATCCCACCCAGACACCCCAACCCTATTCCAGTATCCCTGTATCTATGCTTGTATGTATGTATTCCTGCTCCTATAATGCTGCTTGGCCAGCTGTGTTCATCCACCTCCACACCTTGTTATCTCGGATTCTCCAGCATCTGCAGTACTTATTATCCCTGTATCTCCCATGGCTAACCCACCTAGCCTACACATCCCTGGGCACTACGGGCAATTTAGCATAGCCAACCAACCTAACCTGCACACGTTTAGACTGTGGGAAGAAACCGGAGCAGCTGGAGGAAACCCACACAGACATGGGGAGAATGTACAAACAGTCACTCGAGGCTGGAATTGAACCAAAGTCCCTGGTGCTATCAAGCATCAATGTTAACCACTGGGCCACCATGCTGCCCCTAATCAACCTGCTCAGGGAACTTTATGACACACTTCTTGAAGCAGTTTGGGCTTGAATCCAAGTCTCCAGGCTCAGACACAGGGGCAATACTATTGCGCCACAAGACCCCACCACTCAGTCCCTGAACAATGAGATGTCAACAGAAGCCAGATTGTCTCTTTATTTATTTGCGAGCCTTGGCCAATTTGTTCTTTGTAAATATGTAAAGATGGTCTTTTCAATTGGGCCACACAGCACTCCCACAGTTACCAATGTTTTACTATTGGTCATTAATCAGAGACCATTGCTGTTACCTACTCGAGCTGTTTTGCCTTTCTTCAAAAAACAGCAGGAACATCTTTTATCAAAGTAAAAACCAGGAGAACTGCGGATACAGTAAATCAGGAACAAAAACAGAAATTGCTGGAAAAGCCCAGCAGGTCTGGCAACATCTGTGAAGAAAAAAATCAGAGTTAACGTTTCGGATCTGGTGACTCTTCCTCAGAATTCTGAGGAAGGGTCACCGGACCCGAAACGTTAAATCTGACTTTTTCTTCATAGATGCTCCCAGAATTGCGAAGGTTTTCCAGCAACTTCTTTTATCAAATTGGTGACTTTGCACGCCCAACTCTGATTTTTATCATTCTAGACACGCACAATAAAAAAGTCAACTTTAAAAAGTCTGAACCAAAAAATGTACTTTGCTTCAGACTTCTTTTACATTTACCAATATACACTTTCATTCAGTTCCTTTCACTTTTTGCTTGCTAGCTTTTTAATCTCCCTTTTCTCAAAATATGCCTTGAATTTCAGCTGATGCAGCTTTTTCTTTTTATTTGTGAATGTACCGTTTTTGCAACAGCTATTCATACATTTTCTAAATTCGATTGCAAGTTTTTCTCATGCTTACAGGCGGCAAAATTTTGGAACTTGTCTGAGGCAAGGGTTATTCAAAAGTACGATTTTTGCTCATCAAGGACATAAACCCAGTTCTGAGGAAGGGTCACCAGACCCGAAACTTTAACTCTGTTTTCTCCTCCACAGATGCTGCCAGACCTGCTGAGCTTTTCCAGCAACTTTGTTTTTGTTCCTGGTTTACAGCATCCGTAGTTCTTTTGGTTTTTAGATAAACTCAAGTGCTGGGAGATTAAAGCATTCCCCATTTCAGGTAGTCAGCACTCAAAGATCTGGTTCCGGCAAATGAATTGAATTAGGATTAACACACACACACACACACACACACACACACACACACACACACACACA
>JAHRHZ010000048.1:5243617-5320680 GCA_024137785.1 Ginglymostoma cirratum | reverse complement strand
ACACACACACACACACACACACACACACACACACACACACACACACACAGACACAGACACACAGGCACACAGGCACACACACACAGGCACACACACAGAGGCACATACATGCAAATCTGTGGACTTTTGTCCATTCATCCCTCCACAGATGCTGCCCAATTTGCTGACAGCGTGCAGCACTTTTTGTTTCCATTATGGATTGCTAGCATCTGTGACATTTTGCCTTTTGCACTACAAATTAATGAATCAACTTTTGAATTTAATTCCTGCTGCAGAATTCAGGTGTGCATCAACTCTATTTACTGCTTCCATCACTTCTGAGTACAGAGAGATGTATATTATGTCGTGGCTCTCACAACGTCTTGAAGTCCAAAGCATTTTGTAGCTAATGAGGGATTTATGAAGTGTTGTCACTGTATATTGTAGAAAGTGCTGTAAAATAGACAAAAAGATCACATAAGCTATCTTTGATATATTTCCACTCACCTGAGGGTTTCCATCTATCAGGGTTGAAAGGACTCTCGATCATATCCCTCCCATTTACCGTTAACCTCTCACTCATTCCTCTCTCCCTCTGAACCAAGATAAAACTCTTCTCATCCTCAACTTCCAGCCTTCAAAATTCAACAGACCCTCTTCTGGAGTGACCCAACCCAAATGCCACTTTCCTTAACCTTCCAACATTTCAATTGGACCTTCCCTCTGCGACACCATAGATATCAATACTAATCCCCTTCTTGTGCATTTTACCTCCAAAATTTTTGGCCATTATCGAAAAGAAAATGCTTCGTTACTGTTGAGTCCTTAATTCCCAGTAACCTTAGTAGTCCAGAGGTCATTTGGCACCAACCACCTTTTAGCTTGGCTGTTGAATTGTTATTTATTAGACTCTGGGCTACTGAAGGGAAAGACCCAAATATTTCATCATCTAATCTGAATTACGCAGAACAAAGCCTCCAATACAACTTCACTTTTTGTTGAGTTCTCAGAACGTATGGTTTGGCTCCTGCAGTTGGTCAGAATGAATTAACACAAGCCACTAACATTGCTAATTAATGGATAACCATTCGTGGTGTTTTTTCTCTACTCGTCAAGACAAAAGCATTTAGGAGCCTTGTCTTGTGCGATGCATTATTCATCCTGCAATAAATCAAAACTTGAAACAGGCCCAGCTTGCATTTGGCCAGATCAAACAAGGCAAATTCACAACAGCTTGGAGTTCTGGTCTGCATTTGTACTTGCCCTAAATTTCACCTCTCAGGGGATAGCTAAAATGCCAGTATGACCCCCAGCAGTTTATTCCCTGATACAGATTATATTACATTTCCTCATTTGCAGAATCCAACTCAGACCTCAATATCCCCTACATCGCAGCAGTGACTACACTTCGAAAAGTGCATCTTTGGCTGTGAAGGGACCGCCAGCAGTTGTGAAAAGCATTTTGTAAATTCAGGTTTCTCCTTTCTCCTTATAAACAGCAGATATAATAATCTCTGAGATAACTCTGAGGTAATGCTGACCTCTTCAAATTTCAGATATCGGAGTCAGTTCAAATCCCCATTTGTTCAGAGGTTGCAAGCAAACCTAAAGCTAAATTCCTGCAATTTTGGAGAAATAACGTTCTTCATTCATTACAATACACTGAGAAATGGCACACTCGGTGAAATGGTTTACGTTAGGAGTCTCCTTTATAATACTGAAATGAGCTGTCGGAGGAACTGTTAGAGCCTGGTACAATTACAACATTTAAAAGGCATCTGGATGAATAGGAAGCGTTTAGAAGGATATGGGCCAAATGCTGGCAAATGGGACACTGGTCAGCACGGACAATTTGGACCGAAAGGGTGTTTCCATGTTGTACATCTCTATGACTCCATGAGGAGAAGCTCTTTTCTCACAATGGTCATTAGTCTGTGAAATCCTCACTCTGAACCAGCAGTGGAGCCTCAGTTACTGAACATGTTCAAAGCCAATTTAAATAGTTTCTTGACAAGAACGTCAAGGATTACGAAATGCGTAGGGGTGGGGTATAAATTGGAGCCAGATCAGCCATCATCTTCTGAATGGCAGAGCAGACTGAAAGAGCCAGGTGGCCTCCTCCTACTCTTCATTATTGTGTTCTCTTTAACTGTGGTCAATTTTCAACCAAGGCAGATAATTCCGTGCACGCTGAAACAACAAATGCTGGAGATCACGGCGGGTCAGGCAGCATCCATAGAGAGAAAGCAAGCTAAAGTTTCGAGTCTAGACTGGAAATGTTAGCTTGCTTTCTCTCCATCGATGCTGCCTGACTTGCTGTGATCTCCGGCATTTGTTGTTTTCAGTTCAGACTCCAGCATCTGCAGTAATTTGCTCCTACAAAGCCATATAAGCTGCTCAGTTTTTAGCCCCATTGGTTTCCAGGTACTATTGGTATTGACCTGGCTTTTCCCGTCTGCCACATTCCTAGTTGCCACTGGACCTCATCCAGCTTTGCCATGTTCTCAGGAAAGATTAGACAGGTTGGGCTTGTATCTGTGTGAGTTTAGGAGAGTGAGAGATGAGACACATAAGACCCTGAGGTATTTTGACAGGGTAGATGTGGGTAGGATCTTTCCTCCTCTGGGAGGGTTTTGTACTCTTGGGGTCACTGTTTAAAAATCAGGATTGCCCATTAAAAACCGGCATAAGATACAATTTTGCTCTCTGAGGGTCACAAGTCTTTGAAACTCTTTTCCTGAAAAGATGGTGAAAGCAAGATTCCTTGAATCTTTTCAAGAGTGGATTCTCACAAGAGGAGGACAGCAGGAGGAGAATGTGGATTCAAGGTTATGACAAAATCTGCCATAATCTGACACATTAGTGAAGCAGGCCAGAGGGTCTACATGGCCTACTCCTGCTCCTTGTTTATATTTTTCTCACGTTCACATTAAAAGGACACTTAGGGCCTAGGTTTAACATATCATTCAAATGAATGGATCTCCAACAGTTCAGCACTCCCTCTGTGCGATGCTGAAATCTATGGAGTGAGGCTTGAAAACCTGCACCGCGCCCCCTTCCCCAAAAACATTCTGACTCTGAGACAAGTGTCACCAAGTCATGACTGATGAACTGTTTCACATGAAAGGTTATGCTTTCCCTGAGTCACAGACTTGTGCAGCTGAAGGGGTGTGAAGTTATATAGCTTGACTGATGGTGGATGACATTTGATCATGTGGAACTAGACCCTGAGGGAAAACCGGCCTCTAATGGAGTTTTGCTGGACCAGGGCTCTGTAAAGCATGTAACTAGTTAATAAATGTTCATTAGTGTGCATTCGTCTGGTTTCCAGCCCTCGCCTATCAAAAACAACCAGACCCCAGTCATGATATTTATACAACTTACAGTGAGTCTGCAGCATTTCTTATTTCTTCACAACAGACCTTTGTCCTCTCATATTTCCCTAATGTTAGTCACTGTAGCATTAGTCTGCGCACACCTAGGCACCAACCTCTGTAATATTCTCCCTAAGCATCTCCACATCTCTCTCCTTCAATTTCCTCCTTGAAGATGCTTCCTAATGGTCACTTTTTTTTTGCCATTTGACCTAATAATGTATGGTCTGCTGCTTCAATCCCTTTAATAGTTCCCACTGCTGCAGGAGGTGCGAACGAGGCAATGACTTTCATAGCCACAGACCCTCTGAGTGGCACAACTGAGAGGGAACATTAGCCGTGTGTTATGTTTCTTTAAATACAGTGCTCCTTCGCTGTGCCCTAGCTGGGGACATCCCCACGATGTTGAAAGCGCTGCATGAATGTAAGTTTTGTTGTTGCAGTATAAAGCTAGCGCACTCCCCTCCTAAACAAATACCCACTTCATGGCCATGCTGCAGCAGTCTTGTTAAAGGTTTTGGGTCGGATTTTCACACTAGACTGTTAAGTGGAGATTTGGCTACTTTCAGCCACTTCCTCCAGTCACATTCCTAGGGAAAAAAGCAGCAGCGTACCCTGCCCCAGCCAAGCTAACTAACAAGTCAACACAAGGAAACTGTTTACCTTAACCACACTATTAATGAAGCAGAACAGTTAGTGGCAAGTCTTAATAGCAGCACTTCAAACATAACCTATAGACCAGCTGACAAAGAGGCACACAACTTCAAAGCTCTGTGTAAAGCCAGTAATCTTGAAGCCCCCAGGGAATAGCAATGCCTCAAAAAATATCACAGACAGCCCCTTTACTGATCAGGAACCCTACCTGCCATTTTACACACAATGCCTGTTGTTAATGTGAGACATTCAGCTCTCTCGCAGATAAAGGTTTAAGGCTTGTCAGATGAACAGTGCATAAACACACGCCAGACCCTCTCACAAAGAGATTTGTAAACTGTGCAATGCACAGGAAGGCAGATTGACAGTAAAATAAACAGAATGGTTTTACATCGATGGCATAACAGAGAAAGCACACTCACATAATTACTGGCTACATGTATTCATCCAAAGACTATCATTGATTAAAAAGAATTAAAGATCTGGCCACATTTTTCTTTGATGCATGGGGTTAAAAATCTTGGTGGAGTTTAAATGCACTTAATCACTGCAGAGGTCTTGTGACCTTCGGCGATGAAGTCACCATGTTCAAAGTCAAGGGCATTTGAAAGCCTTTCTGTCTCAGATTCCATCAGTTCACCTTCCCCCTCCTACCCCTGGACAACTATTAAATTACAGGAACAAGACAAAGGAATGTTCTGCTTTTACACATTTGGACTTAAAGACACCCCATACACACATGTATCTTTTACAGAAGATATTTGAAACCTATTCAGTGTCTGAGTAATATGAATATTAGAAACCAAAGATTGAAATTCTTTCATGACCTTTCTGTTGAAATCACTGCTGTTTGTGAAGGCTGAGAGGATGCATTCTCCATGTTATGTGTTAAATTGTGTGTGAACAGCTAAGAATAAGCACAGTTCCTTTGCCAGACATTTCTCTGTCTCCTGTCACATCTGTTTGGATGATGCCACCTTCATACCTGTTCTTCCAATATTTATTTCTTCATCCTCAGCTGAGGATTCCTTGTAGTTGACAAAGCCTCCGACTGCATATGTTACATTTCCTTTACCTTAGCCCCCTCCCTTCCCCCACTGAGAAGCTTGAAAGCAATGCCACACTCAACTTTTCTCCTGTGACCTGACTTTGAGGCTTGAGAATTGCTGTGAGAGCTGAGTTGGACGGTTTCGGGGGAGGTGTGGGGTTCAGCTGTTAGAGAGTGGGAGCACAGCCGCTCGAACTCAGTCAGAGCTCCACAATGGCACTGATTGTATTAAAGCTCACGACCCCTCTCTAGCCCCCACTTTGAGAAACCCTGCTCAAACCGCTTTTTTTTTAATTCATCCATGAGATGTGGGCATCACTGGCTGGGCTGGAATATATTGTCTATCCCTAGTTGCCCTTGAGAAGGTGGTGGTGAGCTACCTTCTTGAACCGCTGCAGACCAATTGGTGTAGTAGACCTGCAATGTAGTTAAGGAGGGAGTTCCAGGGTTTTGACACAGTTACAGTGAAGGAACGGCGATATAGTCCCTAGCCAGGATGGTGAGTGGAACTTACAGGTGGTGGTGTTTCCATTTATCTGCTGCCCTTGTCCTTCTAGATGGTAGTGGTCATCTGCTTGGAAAGGCACTGTTGAAGGAAACTTAGTAAGGCAGCATGGTGGTTCAGTGGTTAGCGTTGCTGCCTCACTGCTCCAGGGACCAGGGTTTGATTCCACAGTTAGGCGACTGTACGTGTGGAGTTTGCACATTCTCCCCGTCTGCATCTGCATGGGTTTCTGCCGGGTGCCCCAGTTTCCTCCCACAGTCCAAAGATTTGCAGGCTTGGTGGATTGGCCATAGGAAATGCAGGATTACAAGGATCGAGCAGGGGGCTGGGTCTGGATGGGATGCTCTTTGGAGGTTTGGTGTGGACTTGATAGACCAAATGGTCTGCTTCCATTTGAATTGCTGTAGCACATCTTGCAGCATACTTACTGCATGATGACCCTGAGGGCAGTGAATGTGAAGGTGTTGGCTTGAGTGTCCATCGAGTGGGCCACTTTTCTGGATTGTGTCGGATTTTTCGAGTATTGTTGGAGTTGCACACACCCAAGTGGGGAGTTTTCCAACGCACTCCTAACACATGTCTGTAGGTGGTGGACAGTCTTTGGGGAATCAAGAGGTGAGTTAATCACAACAGAATCTGTAGCCTCTGATGTGCTGTTGTTGCTCAAATATTTATGTGGTTGCTCCAATTCACTTTCTGGACTGATTAGTGGCCAGTAACATTCACACCATGCAGTTGCTTATCAATGACCATCTTCAACAACAGAGAGTCGAATTAGCCCTCCCCTTACCTTGGTGCTCAATGACATTACCATTGCAATGGACCCCATTACCAACTTGGTGGAGAGTACCATTCCCCAGAAACACTCATTCTTTCCACCATTGACACTCAAGGCTGAATGTCACCTTTCCCCCGAATGACATCGGTGGTGACTAATCAGAAGGGAAAATGTGGTAAGGTCAGAAAATAAGATCCCTGACTTCAAGAAAAAGCAGTTAATTTTCCTACCCAAGTTTGAATAGTGAGATGAGAATGTCATTAGTGAGTATGAGAATAGAGGCCTATTTGTATGCATTAATGTCTCATCATCACCTACTCTCATCTCTATTTGCTATTCTCCCATGCGCCAGAAACAATTCTACATGGTGTCAGTTCCTGACTGACTGCAATAGTTGATGAAGGCAGCTCACCAACACCTTCTCAAGGGCATTTATCGATGCTGTCCAGCAATCCACATCTCATGAATGAATGAATAAAATGGCCAGGCCTGGAGATTGCTCAGGCCTTGCTGCATATGGGTATGGACTGTTCTAGAATCTGAGGAGGAGTAAATATTGTGTACTCATGACAGAATGCTCCTTTGCTGATCTCAGGGTGGAGGGAAGGTCGTTAAGAAAGGAGCTGAAGGTGACTGGTGCTAGGACTCTGCTCTAAGAAACTCCCAAAGTGATGACCTGGTGCTGAGATCCAAGACGGCGATGGAGTAGGATGCTTCAGCCAGACCTTGCCCGCTCCACCCGTTCTTCTTCTTTTTCACCTCTTACTTTCCCTTCTTTGTGTTTTTCTTTCTTCTTCCCTCCCGGCCTCCGACAACTCCTAACCTCAGTGCAGACATGACAAGAAGCAGCCTCCTACATTGACATAGCTGCATCCTGGTGTGGCGCCACCCCCCACCCAGTGCGGTGTGGTGTGGTGCCCCCCACCTTGCAGTGTGGTGTGGTGCCCCACCTCCGTGCGGTGTTCTGTGGTGCTCCCCTGTGCAGTGTGATGCCCCACCCCCACTCCCAGTAGGATTTGGTGCACCCTTCCCCCACCCAGTGCAGTTTGGTGCCTCACCCCCCCTCCCAGTGGGATTTGGTGGGTCCCTCCCTCACCCAGTGCAAAGTGGTGTCCCATCCACCCCTCCCAGTGTGGTGTGGTGCCTCACCCCACCCCCCAGTGCGATTTGGTGCGTCCCTCCCCCACCCAGTGCAGTGTGCTGCCCCCACCCCAGTGTGGTATCGCAGCGCCCTGGTCTGGTGTGGTGTCCTCCAAGTGTGAGGTGGCGGCCTCGTGGCATGGTGTCGTCCTGCTGTGGTGATTTCTAGGCCTGATATGGCCTCGACGTGGCCTCCCAATCTTGAGGCGATGCCAGGACAATCTCCCAGCCTCATGATCCTCAAGGTGAAACCCCGTGCAGTCTGTAGCCAAGGCGCAGGGAGGACTGGAGTCTCGATGCTAGCGTGGTCAGGGTCGGAAGACTGCTGTTCAGGACTTTTATTTCCACAACGTTGGGCATTTTATTTCTCTATTTACTAAGATCTTGTAATGGAAGAAGCTGTACCTAGGGATCTTTGTACTTCAAATGGTGCTGTAAGTAGCAACGTTTAAATTTCTTACAGTATTCATTTGAGGACATTTGACAGTTAAGCTAATTCAATTCAGTTTCAGATGACTGACCTCGAATATCCACAACCAAATACTTCTGCCCATGTTTCATCAAACTATAAGAAATGAGAACTGAAATAGACTATTCGGCCCTTTGAACTGGTACACTTTTTGTCAAGGTCATGGATGACCTCATGCCTCAACTCCACCTGCCCATACTATCCCATAACCCTTGGTTCCCTCAGGACCAAAAATCTATCGATCTTTGTCTTAAAAAATCATCATTCACTGAGCATCCACTGCCCTTTGGAATAGATCGTTCCAAACAATCATAACATTTAAAGTGGAGGAAGTTTTTGTTATCTCAGTCATAAATGGCCAGCCCATTATTCTGAATCTGCAACCGCATCTTCCCAAACCAGAGCAAATATTCACTTAGCATCTACTCTGCCGAGTCAAATAAAATTTGAAGGTGTTTCAGTGAATTTCCGTGAATTCATCCCAACTCCAACGAGTAAGGCCCAGGTTACTCAGTCTTTCCTAAGAGGTCAGCCCTCTCATCTGAAGGACCAATCTAGTGATGGTATGTGTATACTGGCAAAGTGGTATACAGGCAGAAGGGAGTCCTCAACATTGACTCCAGATCCCATGAAGTCTCATAACTTCAGGTTAAACAGGGCAAGGATACCTCCTGCTCATTACCACATACAGTCCTCCCTCAGCTGATGAATCAGTACACCTCCACGTTGAAAACCACTTAGAGGAAACACTGAGAGCGGCAAGAGCACAAATGTACTCTGGGTGGGGGATTTCAATGCCTACCACCAAGAGTGGCTCAGCAGCAGTGCCACTGATTGAGTTAGTTGGGTCCTAAAGAACATAATTTGCTAGACTGGGTCTGTGACAGTTGGTGAGGGAACCCACAAAAGGGAAAAACGTACTTGACAGCATCCTTACTAATCTGCCAGCTGCACATACATCTGTCCATGACAGTATTGGTAAGAGTGACCATTGCACAGTCCTTATGGAGATGAAGTTCCACCTTCACAATGAGAATACCCTCCATCAGGTTGCGTGGCACTATCACTGTGTGAAATGAGACAGACTTCACACAGACCTAGCAACTTATAACTGGGCATCCATGAGGCACTGTGGGCCATTAACAGCAGCGGAATTGGACTCCAGCACAATCTGAAACTTCATGGCCCGGCATATCCCCCACTCAACCATTACCATCAAGGCAGGGGATCAGTCCTGGTTAAATGGCAAGTGCAGGAGGGCATGCCAGGAGCAGCACCAGGCATACCTGAAGATGAGGTGTCAACCTGGTGAAGCCACCAAACAGGACTACCTGCACACCAAACAGCGAAAGCAGCAACTGATAGACAAAGCTAAGCGATCCGACAACCAACAGATCAGATCTAAGCTCTGAAAGTCCTACCACATCCAGTCGTGAATGGTGATGGATGATTAAAGATGTCACTGGAGGAGGAAGATCCACAAATATCCCCATCCTCAATGATGGAAGAGGCCAACACATCAGTGCAAAAGGTAAGGCTGGAACATTTACAACAATCTACCTCAGCTTCTTCCAGTAGTCCCCATCATTGTAGATACCAATCTTCAACCCATTTGATTCACACCATATGATATCAAGAAACAGCCGGAGGCACGAGATAACTCATAGGCTATGGGCCTTGACAACATTCTGGCAATTGTACTGAAGACTATGTGCTCCAGAACTTGCCGCTCCCGCTAGCCAAGCTGTTCCAATACAGTTACAACAATGGAATCTATCCAGCAATGTGGAAAATTTTCCAATTATGTCCTGAAGACAAAAAGCAGGACAAATCCAACCCAGCTGATTATCGCCCCATCAGTCTCCTCTCGATCATCAGGTGTCATCAACAGTGCCATCATGCAGCACCTGCTCAGCAATAACCTGCTCAGTGACGCCCAGTTTGGGTTCTGTCAGGGCCACTCAGCTCCTGACCTCATTACAGCCTTGGTTCAAACATGGACAAAAAGAGGTGAGAGTGAAAGCCCTTGACATCAAGGCTGCATTTGATCAGGTGTGGCACCAAGGAGCCCTAGCAAAACTAACATCAATGAGGATCAGGGGTAGCTCTTTGCTGGTTGGAGTCATACCCGACACATAGGAAGATGGTCGAGGTTGTTGGAGGTCAATAATCCCACCTCCAGGACATCTCTGCAGGAGTTCCTCAGGGTAGCATCCTCGGCACAACCATCTTCAGCTGCTTCATCAATGACCTTCCTCCCATCATAAGGTCAGAAGTGGGGATTTTCACTGATGATTGCACAATATTCAGCACCATTTGTGACTCCTCAGAGACTGAAGCAGTCTGTGACAATATCCAGGCTTGGGCTGACAGGTGGAAAGTAACATTGGCACCACACAAATGCAGGCAATGACCATCTCCAATAACAGACAATCTAACCACTGCCCCTTAGCATTTGTTACTGAGATCCCCTCTAGCAATATCCTGGGGGTTACCATTGGCCAGAAACTCAATTGGACTCACCACATAAACACAGTGGCTACAAGAGCAGGTCAGAGGCTAGGAATACTGCAGTGAGTAACTCTTCTCCTGACTTCCCAAAGCCTGTCCACCATCTCCAAGGCACAAGCCAGGAGTGTGATGGAATACTTCCCACTTGCCTGGATGGGTGCAGCCCCAACAACACTCAAGAAGTGTGAAACCACCCAGCACAAAGGAGCCCACTTGATTGGTGCTACACATACAACCCATTCCATCCACCACCGACGCTCAGTAGCAGCAGTGTGTACTATCTACAAGATGCACTGCAGAAATTCACCAAAGATCCTTAGACAGCACCTTACAAACTCTTGACCACTTCTATCAAGAAGGTCTAAGGCAGCAGATATATGGGAACACCACCAACTGCAGGTTTCCCTTCAAGTTATTCACCATCCTGGCTTGGAAATATATATCTTCTCCTTCACTGTCACTGGGTCAAAATCCTGGAATTCCCTCCCTAATGCCATTGTGGGTCAATACACAGCAGGTAAACTATAGTGGTTCAAGTAGGCAGCTCAGCACATCCTTCTCAAGGGCAACTAGTGATAGGCAATAAATGCTGGCCAGCCACTGACACCCACATGCTGCGAGTAAATGTAAAGATTACCAAGGCAAGTAAATTCATCCTTGGCTATGAGAGCAATATATGAGGAGGTGATGGCCAAGTGGTATTATCGCTGGACTGTTAATCCAGAGACCCAGATAACATTCGGGGAACCTGGTATTGAATCCTGCCACGGCAGGTGGTGGAATTTGAATTCAATAAAATATCTGGAATTAAGGATCTAACAATGACTGTGAATTCATTGTTGATATTCGGGGAAAAAAACCCATCTGGTTTACTAATGTCCTATAGAGAAGGAAATTGCCATCCTTACCTGGTCTGGCCTACATGTGACTCCAGACCCACAGCAATGTGGTTGACTCTTATCTGCCCTCTGGGCAATTAGGGATGGGCAATAAATACTGCCTGGCCAGGGGCACCCTCGTACCATTAACAAATAAAAGAAATTACTTGCCTATCCTTTGTGATTCATGTGCTATATATGAAGTGTTTCCTCAATTCACTCCCAAGAAGTCTAACTTTTAGACTATTTCCCCAAGACCTAGATGTCCGAATAGCAGTGATATTCCATTTCAATCTACTTGATTTTCTCACTTTATTTATTACCATGACCATACATCATAACCACAGATAACCAAGGACTTATCTGGTTAATAAATGACAACACTTTTTTTAAGTACACACAGCCAAAATGACTGTAGATGTAAGTGAGTGTCGGGAGGAACTCTAGAATGTCTTACCGATGGGAGTCAAAGAAGTTTCAAAAGGGGAAAATGCACGACCAACTGAACTGCAACATCTTGGGAGTAATCTCAGACTGTGAACATGATGGATTACAAAAAGGCAGCAGTCAGGATGTAAAACATGTTTCGAGTCTTCCACGTTTAAAACTACGTAACAATAAGAGTTACAAGACAGTTCGATCTTGATCCACGCTGATTAGTGAAAGAAGGTGTTCTACTGGGCTGAGGGACACGTGTACTACCCTGTGTTCGAGCACTAGAATACTGCAATGGTGACTGTTGAATAACCAGTCACTGGTCGCTCTTGCATTACAGGTAAAGAATTCTATCATTCTGAGTGCTAGAAGCCAGCAAGCCGAAAGGGAAAAAGATACAAAGGACTTCCCTACTCTGAATGCTGCCATCTAACTACTGTCAAAAGGAAGCAAGACAGGAGGAGAGGTGATGGTCTAGTGGTATTATCACTGGACTGTTAATCCAGAGACCCAGGATGTTCTGGTGACCCAAGTTCAAATCCTACCATGGTAAATGGTGGGACTTGCATTAAAAAACACCTCTGGAATTAAAAGTATGATGATCAATTTGGGGGGGGGCTGAACCCATCTGGTTCACTAATGTCCTTTAGGGAAGGAAACTGCTATCCTTGCCTGGTTTGGCCTCCATGCAACTCCAGACCCCCACAGCTATGTGCTTGACTCTTAATGGCCCTTTGGACTGTAAATGCTGGCTTAGCCAGTGAGACTCTTAACCTGTGAATGAATTTATTAAAAAATTGACCTCAAGAGTTGTAAAAATGGGCAGCACGGTGGCTCAGTGGTTAGCACTGCAGCCTCATAGCGCCAAGATCCTGGGTTCGAATCCACCCTCGGGTGACTGTCTGTGTGGAGTTTGCACATTCTCCCTGTGTATGCGTGGGTTTCCTCCCACAGTCTGAAGATGTGCAAGCTAGGTGGATTGGCCATGCTAAATTACCCATAGTGTCCAGGGATGTGTTGGTTAGGTGTGTTAGCCATGGGAAATGCAGGATTACAGGGGTTGGGGTGGGATGCTCTTTGAAGGGTCAGTGTGGACTTGATGGGCTGAATGGCCTGATTCCACACTGTAGGAATTCTATTCTCTGATTCAAAAAGGATTTCAACTAATTTGCAAAGCCAAGAATCCCAAAATTTACCTGTTGATCTATCAATATTCTACTATCTATTCTTCATAAATGACCTATGGAGATGGATCTATGCATCTCCTAATTATTACCTTTCTTTAGACACATGACTGTATTCTAATCCTTTTGTTTTTTTTGATATTCTGTTACTGATTTTCATATTAATAAACTCTCTCTTTTCTTAATTCAAGAAAGCCTGGTTAAATTAGCTCCTTTTAAACATTAGTTTGTACGGGTCTGGAGAAAGGTATTAAGAAGGGAAGGGTTACTTTGTAAATGAACCTTGTAGTGACCCACTGAGAAGGTGGGTGAATAAGGAAGCGAAGCCAGTTCATCCTTCCTTACCTGGGAGCAGGTCAGCTTGGGGTGTTCTGTCTAGAAACCCCATAACTCAGACAGATGCCTGGGGACTAGTTTAAAAACTATCCAATCATCTCTTAACCTTTCAAATATTTCCTTTCTAAGGTTCAGTGCCTTTAACTACTCACAGTAACTTTAGGTGTGATCTTGGGTTTTGTATAGCTGAAGCATGACAGCTACTCCTTTTTATCCTGATTTTCTAGATGTAAAGACAAGCGTCATTTCAGCCTTTTTGATTATTTTCTATGCCCACACCCCATATTCCTCCCGGGAACCCTGCAACCCAGTGGTGTCAATGTAAACTTCACAAGCTTCAAAATCTCCACACCCCCGACCGCATCCCAAAACCAGCATGTCTCGTTCCCCCGCCTCCTTGACCTGTCCGTCCTTTCTCCCACCCATCCGCTCTTCCCACCTCACTGACCAATCCCCACCCTACTTCCTACCTACTAGCCTCATCCCCGCCTCCTCGACCTTACCGTCTTCCCTCCCAACTGCCTGTCCCTCCCTCCTCACTGACCAACCCCCATCCCAACTCCCTACCTACACTCACCTTCATTCCCACCTCCTTGACCTGTCCGACTTCTCTCCATCCAGCTGCTCCTCTATCCACCTTCCATCATCGTCTCCCCCTCTCTCTATTTATTTCGGAGCCTCCTTTCCCTCCCCCATTTCTGAATAAGGGTCCAGACCTTTCTGATGAAGGGTTTAGGCCCGAAACATCAAGTTTTCCTGCTCCTATGATGCTGCTTGACCTGCTGTGTTCATCCAGCTCTACACCTTGTTATCTCAGACTCCAGCATCGGCAGTTCCTACTATCCCTTGAGATTTTAATGATCTATGAATCTAAAACTTCAAGTCATCTTGGTCCGCTACAGCTTCTAGCTTTCCATCATTTAGAAAGTGCCCTGGCATATCACTATTTTTAACATAGATTACAGTGTAAACCAACCCAGCATATAAGATAAAGCTATGTTACTAATTCCAAAAATCATGTTTTTCATATACCTGCTCACATAAATTGAACCCCAAGCCCACTATTTTTCAGCCTTGAATTGCTATAATCACAGTCATAGTCAGTCCCAATTATTCATGCCAAAAATTCATTTTCACTTAATAATGCCGCATAACTGGGTACGAGAGATCAAGTCAGTATTATCATGGTTTGTTCCAACTTTGTGAGAGATTTTAAGACATGCCCCCTTTTTGTTTTGGATACTGTTGATAACACATTTGAACGGTTTAAAATGTTTTGATTACAATTAAAAGTATCATTGTACAGTTAAGTCATTCAATAAACTGCATTGCATTAGTTCAGTATGAATTATTTGTGCTTATTTTTGTATTTCAAAATGACAACCACTCACACCCCCACAGCAGAACCTTGCAGGAGACCACGAATCATATACTGCTAATTAGTGAACCTGTCTATTATCCCTTCTTTCTGCTTCCTGCTGATCAGCCAATTTCCGAAGAAGGTCAAAGGTTTACCTCCAATCCCATGAGCTTCGACTTTAACAAACTGTCTCACATCAAATGCCTGTGAAAGCCCACATAAATAAATTTAGACATTCCCTTGTCCGCTACTTTAAGCAACACTTCAAAAAAATTGAATCAGATATATCATGTCTGACCTAGTTTTAAATAATCCGTGCTGATGCTCCCTGACCAGCTCCAAGTTTTCAAGGTGCTCTATTATCCCATCTTTAATTATACATTTTCTCAAATTCTTGACAACAGATGCTAGTCTAAGTTTCTGTAGTTTTCCTCTCTCATATTTCTTAAATGAAATGACATTGAGTCATTGTCATAGAGTCGTACAGCATGGAAATAGACCCTTCGGTCTAACCAGTCCATGCTGACCATAATCCCAAACTGAATTAGTCCCAACTGCCTGTGTTGATACCCATATCCCTCCAAACATTTCTCATCTATGCCCTTATCCAAATAGATTTTAAACATTGTGACGAACTGTATCCACACTTGAAGTTCATTCCACACGTGAACCGCTCTTTGTGTTAAAAAGTTGCTCCTTTTTAAAATCTTTTTCCACTCACCTTAAAAATATGCCTGTTGTCTTGAAATCCTCCACCCGAGGGAAAAGAAACATGCCATTCACCTTGTTTGATGCGATTTATTATTGTCACATGAGCCCAAGTTCAGTGTAAAGTTTCTGTTTTGCTCGCAGTTCAAAACATACAAAGAATCATAGAATCCCTACAGTGTGGAAACAGGCCCTTCGGTCCAACAAGTCCACACCGACCCTCAGAGCATCCCACCCAGACCCATCCCCCTGTAACCCACCTAATCTACACACCCCTGAACACTACAGGCAATTTAGCGTGGCCAATCCACCTAACCTGCACATCTTTGGACTGTGGGAGGAAACTGGAGCACCCAGAGGAAACCCATGCAGACACGGGGAGAATGTGCAAACTCCACACAGACAGTAGCCTGAGGGTGGAATTGAACCCAGATCCCTGGCACTGTGAGGCAGCAGTGCTAACCACAGAGCTACCATGCTGCCCCAAGACACAATGAACAGAGCATGGAATGCAAAGTTATGGCTGCAAAGAAGGCACACTAAAAGCATGATCAACATTAGATTTGAAGTTTGCGATATCGATTCAGAAGAAGCTGTTCTTGAACCTGTTAGTGCATGTGTTTAAGTTTTTGTATCTTCTGCCTGATGGAAGAAGTTGGAAAAGCATGCAACCAGGGTGGGAGGGGTCTTTGACGATGTTGCCTGCCTTTCTGAGGCAGTGAGAAGAGTCGATGAAGTCAATGGATGGGAGGTTGGCTTGTGTGATGGTCTAGACTGTGTTCATAACTCTAGCTAGTTTACTATGGTCCTGGGCAGAGCAGTTGCTGTACCAAGCCATGGTGCACGCAGACAGAATGCTTTCTATGGTGCATCTGTAAAATTTGGTTATCTATACCCCTCATGGTTTAATAAACCTCTATAAGGTCATCCCTCAACCTCCTACGCTCCAGTGAAAAAAGTCCCAGCCTATCCAGCCTCCCCTTATAACTCAAGACCTCCAGTCCTGGCAACATCCTAGTAAATCTTTTCTGTACCCTCTCCAGCTTAATAATATCCTTCCTATAGCAGGGCAACGAGAACTGGACACACTACTCCAGAAGAGGCCTCGCCAACATTCTGTACAATCTCAACATAACGTCCCAACTTCTATACGCAAGGGTCTGAACTATGAAAGCAAGCGTGCTAAACACCTGCTTAGCCACCCTGTCTAAATGTAACGCAAACTTCAAAGAATTATATACCTGAACCCTTAGGTCTCTCCCAGCCGAGAGGAATGATCCCTAAGACCCTTCATCCCATTTAGACTCTTACTATCCAAGTAGTATAATGTGATAAATGGGAGGTTATCCACATGGTAACACTAACATGCCGGCAGATTATTATCTGAATGATGGTAGATTGGGAAAGGTGAGATGTGGGCATCTTTGCCCATCTTTCTTCCCGTAGTCTTGGAAGTCTGTAGAACTGAACTACCTGAGATGACAAAACGAGAATAACGCAATGTTTTAATGTTGTACAATGTCCAAAAGCAGTTCACGGGAGCATTAACCAACAACATTTGACACTAAGCCACAGAGCTTAATGTAAGGGCAAGTGACTAAGATTTTGATGAAAAGTGCAGGTTTTATGAGGATCCTGGAAGGAGAGGGAAGTATAGAGAAAGAGAGAACTTTGCGAAAGAACTCTACCACTTAGTATTCAGCAGCTGAACACATGGCCGCTAGTCAATGAAACTCCAAGGCTAGAACTGAAAAGAAAAGATATTAGGGACAGCTTTTCGAAGTCACTGTGGAAATGTTTGTTTCTGTCCATTAGTATAAAGAGAACTGGGATATATTTAAAATTAAAGGAACAATAAAAGCTTGAAAATCCCATGTGAAAAGTCAATGTTTAAATACAGCCTACTCCTGTTAATACACAGCTTCAGTTCATTCTCTGACGAACAGATAATTAGCCCCATGATTACAAAGTAAGGTCATCCTGTGGTGTTCAATCACACAGAGCTACAGGTGATCATTTTTCTTTCACACTTGACTTTCAGTGAACCTTTATTTCCCTCTTGAAGATGTCCAAGGGATAAAGCTTCACCGTGGTAGCTATCATACGGGAAACAAAAAGGTGAAAAGTCTGTGCAACTGGCTTCGCAGGCTCTGGGGAGACGATAGAAAGGATTCATTTTCCAGGTAGTGCCCTACATCTGAACCAGGAGGAGGAAGGGAAGTCTTGTGCTCTCACGCCATAGCTAATCAACTTCAAGCTATTCTCCCAGTAAATTATCTTCAATGCTCAGCATCTGATGATGCAAATGGCTTAAGCCCAGGCAACGAGGTGAATGATCAGGCCATGTGTAGAAATTGTTGCTCTTCAAATGCTACCACAGGATTTTCCATCACAACAGTGTAATGTGGATAAAATGAGAGATTATCCACTTCGGTAGCTAAAACAGGACAACTGGTTATTATTTGAATGTCAATAGATTGGGAAAGAGGGAGATGCACCCAGATTTCGGTGTCTTTGTACACCACTCGCTGAAAGTAAGCATGCAGGAGCAGTGAAGAAGGCAAATGGTAGAGTTAACGTCCAGTGGCCCTTCCTTACAAAGACTCAAAATGTAAACTCTGCTTTCTCTCCACAGATGGTGTCAGACTTGCGAGATTCTCCAGCAAATTTTCTATTTATTTCAGAAACTGCAGGTCTTTGCTTTATTGTATGGCAAATGGCATGTTGTCCTGCAGAGTGGGAGGATTTGAATATAGGAACGGGGATGCTTTGCAGCAGTTATATGGGGCCTTGGTGAGATCATCCCTGGAATATTGTGTGCAGTTTCAGTGTCCCTACTTAAGAGAGGATATGCTTGGCATGGAGGGACTGCAGTGGAGATTCTGTTGGCTGATACTGGGGATGGCAGGACATGTCCTATCGGTTCAAATGGGCCTGTATTTGCTAGAGTTTAGAAGGACGACAGGGGAAAGATTGAAACATATTAAACTCTAACAAGGCTGAACGGACCAGATGCAGGGAGGATGCTTCCCCTAGTAGAGGGTCAAGGAGCAGGGGTCATAGTCTCAAAACGTAGGGGTTGACCATTTCAAACTGGGATGAGGAAAATGTCTTCACTCAAAGAGTACAGAACCTGTGGAATTCTCTACCACAGAAGGCTGTGGAGGCCAAGTCCTGTATATATTCAAGAAGGAGACTGAGTTTTGTTGATATTATGGACATTGAGGGCTATTGGGAGAAAACACGAATATGACATTGAGATAGAGGATCAGCCATGATCATATTGAATGATGGAACAGTCTCAAAGGCCTGAATGACCTACTCCTGTTCCTAGTTCCTTTGTTTTTATATCATTGTGGCTGGAGTTTCAAATGAGCTCATAGATTAACCCTTTCATATCCATTACCTCATACAACACCCTCAGTTTTCCTTTGACAGAGCCACAGGCTGTTCAGCTTTCCTTTCCTCTCAATTCTGCTATCATTCCAGTAAATCTATTTTACACCTTTGCCGGGTGTCTGTATGCATTTTACAATAATCTGCAGACCAGCTTCCAAACTGCGGGCTAACCAAGGTCCAATATGACTTTAACATGACATCCAATGTGAAAAATAACATCTTGATCCATCAATTCTAAAAGTACTTTTTTTTATTATATTGAAATTATGCTCCTTTGTCCCAATTCTGTTTAATTTAGAGTAAATGTTCTGGGTTAATTTCATACATTGCATGAACAATCTCATGTCCGTCAACAAGTTAATTTTTACAGCCTGAAAAACCCAGGCTCTAGTACAACTCATCACCTCATCGCCTGACCTTCACGTTCCAGCAACACTGCGCTTCATTCCCTGGTGACAAGTGTTAGATATGATTTTTTTTTATTTAAAAAAACATACTTTATTCGTAAATATAAAAACTAAAACACATTTACAGACCTACCCGGTCATGCTAACCGCTTTGGATTACCCAGGGCGTACGTACGCCAACTAAAGGGAAATAAAAGGAGAAAAAATATTCCCGCAATCGTCTCACCGCACAGTCACAGTTGGCCCCCTGACCAGTTGGAGGAGGCCCCAGCTGGACCCAGTCACTGAAAGGGCCCCTGTTATATTCCGGCTGAGGGATCTTACATGGTGGTTTTTCCCCATCGCGCCTTGGCGGTGGCCGCCCCAAGCTTTAGCGCGTCCCTCAGCACGTAGTCCTGGACCTTGGAGTGCGCCAGTCTACAACACTCGGTCGGGGTTAGTTCTTTCAGCTGGAAGACCAGCAAGTTGCGGACAGACCAAAGAGCGTCTTTCACCGCATTGATGGTCTTCCAGGCGCAGTTGATATTGGTCTCGGTGTGGGTCCCGGGAAACAGCCTGTAAAGCACGGAGTCCCATGTCACGGACCTGCTCGGGACGAACCTCGACACGTACCACCGCAGTCCCCTCCAGACCTCCTGCGTGTTGGTGCACTCCAGAAGGAGGCGATTGACAGTCTCATCCCCCCCGCAGCCGCCTCGAGGGCAGCGTGCAGTGGCGCGGAGAGCCCGGGCGTGCATAAATGATCTCACTGGTAGGGCCCCTCTCACCACCAGCCAAGCAGTGGTGACTAGTGTTAGATAAGATGATCAAAGTCTGGGCCTGATTAGATTGCAATAAAGATCAATTATTCCCTCCTCTGAAGGTCTATGCTTTGCAATTCCACACCTTAGTGACCTTGACAGTTGCTTTTTGGTCATATTTAATTTTGAATCCTTTAAGAACGAAATAATTTGCATTTGTATAGCCCCTTTCACAAGGTGGCACAGGTACTTCACAATCACTGAAATACTTTCAAACTGTACCCACTTTCATAAGGCATAATGATTGGCTGCAATACAACTTGACAGAGAGATCCCACAGTCAGCAGGTAGGTAAATAACCAGATAAATCTGACTGAGTGGTGTCTGTTGTGGGTCCAGATTCTGTTGATTATCTCGCACGTTATAGTTCAGCCTTTTCCTGTTCACCAAAAACTTTGCTGAATCTCGTGTATCCACTTCAGAGAGCAAATTTCATCACGGCTGAGTGGGAAACATTCCAGCTTTTTTGTTTTCTTTTAAGCATCCATTCGGCCATTGCTCATTGTGAACTACCATTCGAGATAGATTTCTCTCTCTGGGCCTATATCTATGGCCACATGTACTGGATTGAAGAATTCTTTCAGGTTATGGGTTTAAATCCTGGAGTGGGACTTCATAGAATTCTTACAGTGTGGAAACAGGCCCTTTGGCCCAACAAGTCCACACCGACCCTCAAAGCGTCCCACCCAGACCCATCTGCCATAACCCACCTCATCTACGCATCCCTGAACACTATGGGAAATTTCCCATGGCCAATCCACCGAGCCTGCACATCTTTGGGCTGTGGGAGGAAATCAGACCACCCAGGGGAAACCCACACAGACACAGGGAGAACATGTAAGCTCCACACAGACATTCACCCGAGGGTGGAGTCAAACCCAGGTCCCTGGCACTTTGAGGTAGCAGTGCTAACCACTGCGCCACCATGCTGCCCCCACTTGAACCTACCTTCTATTTAAGAAGTGTTACCCACTGAACCCATGCTGATGTCAGCACCATTGAGTTCTCATAACGTTGCCAATATTGACGAGCCCTGAACAGCAGTCTAAACTGGCACTTCCTGCAGATGGCATGCTAACATGCAAATGACAAAGTGTGAACAGAAGTAGGTCATTCAGCCAACCAAACGTACTCTGCTATTTGGTAAGATCGTGGCTGATCTGATTCTGGTCTCAAACCTACTTTTCCCAATAATCTTTGAACTCTCTTGCTCATCTGCCTTAATAAAATCTAACAACCCTGCCCCCACAGCTCTTTGAAGGAGAAAGTTCCATAGGCTCATAACTCTCTTAAAAGATAAAAAAGCTTCTCATTCCATTTTAACAAAGAGACCTTTTATTTTCAAACCGTGTCCCTTCATTCTAGCATTGCGTACAATAGAAAATATCCTTTGATCATCCACCCAGTCAAGACCCCTGAGTTTCTTGTATATGTCAATGTAATCACCTCACAATTTAAGACTGAGATGAGGAGGAATTTCTTCTCTCAGAGGGTTGGGAGTCTTTGAAACTCCTTACCACAGAGAGATGTAGTGGCAGAGTCCTTGTGAATATTTAAGGATGAGATCGATAGATTCTTGATCAAGTGGGGAATCAAGCGTTATGGGATAAGGGCAGGAAGTGGATACGAGGAGTGTTGGATCTGCCACGATCCTGTGAATGGTGGAGCAGGCTTGAGGGGGTGAATGTCCTATTACTGTTACTATTTCTTATGATCTAATAGTCTTATAGCCTCCCATGGACACAGGCCCATCCTGTCCAACCCTTCCTCATAAGACAACTTGAATTGAAATGAAATGAATTATCTTCACTGTCACATGTACTCACATGAGTAAAATGAAAAGTTTATGTCATCACTTACAACGCCATCTTAGTTACCAAGGTATTTAGGTAGAGATTCTTAAGTATAAGTTCTTGGGGGAACAAAATAGAAAATTAAAGAAATGAAAAGCCATTCATTAAATTAGTAAACTGGAGAAACAAGATTTCAGAATGACAGCCCTTCCAACCCAGACTCCGCTGGGCTTCACCTTGAGGCCAAGAGTGCCAAGAGTTCGAGTCCACACTGAAGCCGGGAGTTCGAGTCCATGCTGAGGCCGGGAGTTCAAGTCCACACTGAGGCCGGGAGTCCGAGCCCACCGAGTCCGCTCTGAGGCCAGGAGTTCGAGTCCGCTCTGAGGCCGGGAGTTTGAGTCCATGCTGAGGCGAGGAGTTCGAGTCCGGTCTGAGGCCAGGAGTTCGAGTCCACGCTTAGACTGGGTATTTGAGTCCACGCTGAGGCCAGGAGTTCGAACCCACGCTGAGGCCATGAGTTCGAGTCCACGGTGAGGCCAGGAGTTCGAGATTAGAGTCGTAAGGCAGCTCATCACTACCTCCCAAGGGGCAACTAGACAAACAATAAATGGTGGCCCAGCCAGCAATGCCCATGTCCCATGGATAAATAATAAAAACTCTTTCATCTCAGGAGTCAGTTGAGTAAACCTTCTCTGAACTGCTTCTGAAGCAGTTACATTCTGTCTTAAAGAATGATACCAAAATTGTACATATGGAGGAAAAACAAAGGGAAAATCAAAAAGAGGTGATTGCTCCATTATTTTAGGGAACTAAGATTAAATCTTCTCTGTGTGGATAAGGTTTATTTTATCAATCTAGTCCCTTGATCCCTTTATGTTTGCAATCTACAGAGGTTAGTTATTACCAGTGGGGTCTAAAGTGCTGACCTTTTACACTCAATTAATCTTTCAAGGTACTGTTTGTATAAGCTCTTCCAGTTTTAAAACAGGTTTGAACCTTTAGGAGTCTGTACTGATGGAGATTGGCTGCCTGAGGGCACTAATGCCAGCACCATTGTTTGCCTTGACCAAGTGATGTTGAACAGTGTTTTATTTTATATATCTGGTCCTGACATGAAAAATGTGAGGTGAAGGTTTACAAAGGAAACATTCTGTGAATGAGATAGTAGGAACTGCAATTCACTTCTGGCTATAGAGTGAGGTTTTTTCATATTTAACATTACAGAGACATTTTAAAGGAAAGTGGTTGGGGGGAGGGTGCTGTGGGTTCATGATACAAACACTCCCTCGTCTTTCACTGAGGCATTGTATTCTACAGATCAAAAATAAGAATTGAATTTGTCCTCACAATGTTCCACAGCATGCCAGAGCCAGTGATGTTCTGACAAAATGTCATCATTGTTATAGTGCAAAAGAAAGCTCATCAGACAACACAAACTCAAGCTGATTATTGGACCTAAAACACAGTTTTAGTGACGCTGGTTGAAGGACATGTATATTAGACAAGACATGGGTGGGGGAGCATTCCTTCTTTTCTTTCACTGGTGCCAATGTGAAGCTGTACATCCATCTAAATGGGACCTAAGATGAATACAGCATCTCAGATGCAACCACACTACTCCCTCAGCAGAAATTATAGCAGCTGGAAGGCTGGTGTGAGGCTTGAACCCTTGACCTGTCACCTTGAGTGCAAGATCATGATCACTGAACTGAGAGCGGCAGTGATGGGCTGATATTTTAATTTTATATGGGAGATTTCTGTAGGAAATTTCTTACCTAAAGCTGCACCCGAATTTTTCAATCCCTTCAGTAAGCATCCTGGTGAGGTATTCTACAGAAGGAGAGGTGCCTTGAGAGACGCTATTGGAGTGAACATGAGATGTTTCTTCAGATTGAATAAAAGCAAAATAATGTGGATGCTGGAAATCTGAAACAAACACAAAGAAGGCTGGAGAAACTCATCTGGTCTGGCAGTATCTGAGAAGAGAGAAGCAGAGAAACCAGCGGCATGGTGGCTCAGTAGTTAACACTGCTGCCTCACAGTGCTAGGGACTGGGTTCAATTCCAGCCTTGGGTGACTGTCTGTGTGGAGTTTGCATGTTCTCCCTGCGTCTGTGTTCTTCCTGCTGTCCAAAGATATGCAACTTAGGTGGCTTGGCCATGCTAAATTACCCATAGTGCCCAGGGATGTGTAGGTTAGATGCATTATCCATAGGAAATGCAGGGTTATGGAGTAAGGGTGTGTGTCTGGGTGGGATGCTCTTTGGAGAGTTGGTGTGGACTTGTTGGGTTGAATGGCCTGTTTCTGCACTGTGGGAATTCAATTAAAGAAAAAGCTAACATTTTGAGTCTGGTATGACTCTTCTTTGGAATTGAAAAGTATTGAAAAATAAGTTCATTTTTATCCTTTTGACTGAGTCAGGGAAGGAGAAAGAGGGCAGATGGTGTACAGGCTCAATGTAAAAGACAAAGAGATTGTTAATAGTGGAGAAAGAGAACAAAAGAGATATAAAATAGATATGAATTGAGGTGTGAACAGGAAAGTCCTAGCTATAGAGTGTGAAGTATAAAAGATACAAACACGACGTAACCGAGGGGTAAGTGGGGGGGGAAGGGAATGTTTCAAAGCATGAAGCAAACTAAAGAAACAGCACCTCAATAATGAGAATAAATCCATTGTGAATTTTTGGAAAGATCCATCTGGTTCACTAAAGTCCTTTAGGGAAAGAAATCTACCATCCTTACCAGGTCTGGCCAACATATGACTCACATCTGCTTCACATAACAGCAGCTTCATTTCTGAAGAATGGTCCAGACCCGAAACATCAGCTTTCCTGTTCCTCTGATGGTGCTTGGCCTGCTGCGTTTACCCAGCTCCACACCTTGTTATCTCAGATTCTCCAGCATCGGCAGTTCCTACTATCTCTGAATGTGACAACTGATACTTGGGAGAGACATTGGTATAGCGGTCGTGTCATTGCATTAATAATGTAGAGGTTCTGGTAGCAGGCTCAAATCCAACCACAACAGTTGATTGAATTTTCAATTCAATTAATAAAGCTGGAATGTGAAGCTTGTCTCAGTAATAGTGACCGTGAAATTGCTACTAATTTTTGTAAGAACTGTGGTCGACAGATCACGGGCTCAAAGTTGAACATTCTCAATTAATCCATAGTCAGAAAAATCAGACTTGACAGAAAATTGGCCAAACTAAATTAAACAGCAGCTAGTCTCTGTAGCTACAAAGAACAGAGAAAACCAAGAGCAAAATAAAAAAACCGAAAGAACTGCGGATGCTGTGAATCAGGAACAAAAACAAAGTTGCTGGAAAAGCTCAGCAGGTCTGGCAGCATCTGTGAAGGAAAAAACAGAGTTAACGTTTCGGGTCCAGTGACCCTTCCTCCGAACTTTGTTTGTGTCTGTTGAAAACCAAGAGCAAACAGGTTACAAAAATTCAAATGGGAACCAGTTAAAACTAGCCCAAGGTGTCGATCAGATGTTCAGCCATCTTGGCTGCCTGAGTATGTCCATTTTACACCTCCTGGCATGACAACAGTGACGGGTGCTGGTGCAACCCCATTGGATGATTTGAACCCAGATCGTGACCCCATTGGCCAAAGTTCACAGAACATTCTTGGAGGTCAGGGCAAGAGGGCAGAATGAGATCACATACCTGGAAGCCACCCTCTTAATGAAGACTTAGTGAAGGCTCGACAAAGACTTGACTTGGCCCAGCAGTAGAGCTCCAACCAGCTGGAGAGAGAAGACCCACCCAGGCCCCTATGAGACACACCTTTGTGAAAGACAGCCTGGCCTATGTCAGAGAGGGAGGAGATTCCAACAGCCCAGCTCAAGGTATCATTGAGAATAATATCCTTTCTCAGATAGATAGAGCTAATAGAGTGCAAATATTGTGGCAATTTGGGGAATGCTCACATGGTGCTTCTAACAAAGAATATTTTGTTAATAAAATTGAGTTGAATTTCGAATTCTGAATTCTGTATCCCTTTGTCCGCCTCACCAACAACAGCACTTGGATAAAATGTTTTTAATACATTAACTGATCAAAGTGTCCAGAACATGGACGACAGAACCCTTCAGATTCAGCTAAGTCCTTTGAAGAAGGAAATCTGTTGTGTTTACCCAGAAGTGCGATTCCAAAAGCCACAACAATGTGGTTGACTGTTAACGCCCCTTTGAAATGGCATAGAAAGCCAGTCAGTTCAAAGACAGTTAGAATAGGCGATGAACGCTGCCTTGCCAATGATGCCCACAACCCATGAAAGAATAAAAAAATCAGTTGAACCACTCCGAACAGCAATTATTTTTGATTTGGCTCCTTTAACGTTCACAAAGGCATGGTGTAATAAAATACGGTCCCAAACAGTCGGCACATTCCTCTAATAAGAATATCGTTGGAATAAGTTTGCAAGGGTGGGGAGTTAAAATAGTTTAGGAACCACACGGTACAGAAGCCTAGCAGTATAGGGACTTAGCAACACAGGAAATTAGAAACAAGAATAGGCCATTCAGCCCATTGAGTCAGGTCCTTTCTCTGCTCCAGTTATTCATCCTGGTTCTACAACCGTAAATAATCTTGCTGACCGAAAATCCTTCAATAAGGTTTCAACAGCCTCAGACCCTTCCGTTCTGAGGAAGGGTCACCGGACCCGAAACGCTAACTCTGTTTTTTACCTCCACAGATGCTGCTAGACCTGCTGAGCTTTTCCAGCGACTTTGTTTTTGTTCCTGATTCACAGCATCCGCAGTTCTTTTGGTTTTTTTTTTCAGTGAGCAAGTTCTAGGTTTCCATGACACTTCTTGACTTTCTGAGTGGGATCTTTAATTTGTACCAGAATTGGATTGGAAAATGAAATGGTGGTGGGGGTGGGGGAGGGGGGGTGTGGGTGGAGGGGGTGGGTGCAGCTTGCAATGATTTGTCTGGTACAATCTTTTCTTTTCCTTTAAGAACATTCACATACACATTTCAGAGGCTCTGTTTGCATCTGGAAACTAAATTAATGAGTAAAACTTCATTATCTTTAGTTTTGTTTAATAGACTAATGTGTGTTACACAGGGACCCTCCAGACTGTAGGTAGCAAAGCTGCTTCTATTTTGGTATGTAGATTAGCAACAGTAATTAAAATTAAATTAAATGTAAGTGACAATTTCTAACTGCACGGTGTTATTCATTATTGTGAAGAAGGCTGTTGCTTATCAATCCTCCGAGGCTTCCACTCGTTCTTTTACATCTTACTAATTTCCCTCAGAGAATTTGTTTAAAAACCTCCTTTGGATCGGATCTCTTTTGTTCATTTTTTAAAATGATTTTCCTCATGATTTTCAATATCTTTGAGGTCAATTGTGATATTTTCACTTTTCAGTCAGGAGCTCATGGATGCCGCAAGCACTGACTGAAGCCGTGAAAGGGGCGTCACGTAAATGCAAGCTCTTTCTCACAGAACATGGAACAGCACTCAGTCCTGAGGAAGGGTCTCCGGACCCGAAACGTTAACTCTGATTTTCTTTTCGCAGGTGCTGCCAGACCTGCCGAGCTTTTCCAGCAACTTCTGTTCTTGTTGCCTCCATTATGTAGATGTGTTGGACCCAGAATTTCAAAACCATCTGCTCAGCTGCCAGAGTCAATGACAGCAGAATCAGCCAGCCTGATATCACACATTGTACTCTAGATAGACAAGCCAAAGACTGGTGCTTATGCCTTTTTAACTGTTGCCTTTATACTCCCTTATCTCTTTGAAACGGTCTATAAACTCATTTTTCCTGTGACCCATGAAAGCCTGGTTAAATTGACTCCTTTTAAGAGATAAATACATGGGCTTTGGGGAAGGTATTCACAAGGGAAGGCAGCCATGCTTCATTACAGCTGAACGACCCCTCAGTGTCCCTGTTGGAGCCTCCGCATTCAGACACTCCCCCTCAGTGGTCGCGGAGGAAGCCTGCTAACTCATGGCCGGGATGCATGATGGGATTCTTCTTGACGTGGAGATGGTGGTGTGCCCTCAGCAGAAGCTACTGTGGCTGCATTCTCACTGGGCCTGTGCTGGACATTTGATGCTGCTGTAAATCCCCAACATCAGAGGAGAGGAAGAAGCTGAGAACGATGATGGTGCCCTCCCCTCACATCATCAGCCATTACTGGGCACACATGAGATGGCTGAAGAAGAGTGTCAGCTGTTGTTCATGAAGACAGTTCACCAATCACCTTCTTCTTGACAACTAGGTACATGCAATAAATGCTGCCCTGGTCTCTACTGCCCATATACTCTGAATTTATCGTAAAAATGAGTCTAGGCCACTTTTAAGCATCAGTGTGCTTACTTTTTACAAACCTAAATGATGCTTTACCTCTCCTGAAAAAAGTCTTACTTTCTCCAGGGGGTCCTTTGCCACCACAAGGGGCAGCTTCCCTCCATCAAAACCAAAAACAGAAATCGCTGGAAAAACTCAGGAGGTCTGGCAGCATCTGTGGAGAGAAAGCAGAGTTAATGCTTCAGGTGCAGTGTCCCTTCTTCAGATCTGATGATAGCCAGGAAAAGGTTGGTATGTTTACTGAAGAGAGGGTAAGGGGGAGGGGAAAGCAGTAAATGATAGTTGGAGATGGAGCCAAGACAGAGAGAACAACAGTTGGGCAGACAAAGGAATGGGTGAAGGTCAGCCTGGGAGAATGAATAGCTGCTAATGGGGATCATCGGTGGCTGATAATGGGATGGTTGTGGTTGAAGACCATGTGATGACAAGGCCCGAGTGTGGTAGTTGGTGTAAGGACATGGGAGAAAGTGCTCAGGCCCTAAAATTATTCAACCTGATATAAGTCCTGAAGGCTGCAGGGTGCCCAAACAGAAAAGGAGGAGTTGTTCTTCCAGTTTGTGCTGAGTTTTGCTGGAAGCCTGAGATAGAGATGTTGACCAGGAAGCATGGTCGTGTGTTGAAGTGGTGGGCATATGGAAGCTCATGGGTACTTTTTACCAACTGTTGTTTTCTCCCTCCATCAAAGATGTACCAGGAGCATTACAGAAGGTACCTTATGTTTCAAAAGGTTACGGTGGCTAACCAAAAAAGATACATTGTCCTGTTCTTTCCTGGTCCAACCTCCATATACCCAGTGGCTCAGTGGTTTTCACTGCTGCCTCACAGTGCCAGGGATCCGGGTTTGATTTCAGCTTTGGGTGACTGTCTGCATGAGTTTCCTCCGGGTGCTCTGGTTTCCTCCCTCAGTCCAAAGACGTGCAGCTTAGGTGGATTGGCCATGTTAATTACAATGATAGGGTGCGATGTTGTTCAGAAGGTTAGAGCAGACTTGACAAGCTGAATGACCTATATCTAGGGGAGGGGATGGCCTAGTGGTATTATTGCTGGACTGTTAATCCATAGACCCAGGAGATGTTCTGGGGATGTGGGTTCTAGTCCTGCCATGGCAGATAATGAAGTTTGAATTCAATAGATATCTGGAATTAACAGTCTAATGATGATCATGAATCTATTGTCGATTGTTGGAAAAACCCATCTGGTTCACTAATGTCCTTTAGGGAAGGAAACTGCCATCCTTACCTGGTCTGGCCTACATGTGACTCCAGACCTGCAACAATGTGGTTGACTCTGAACTGCCCTCTAGGCAATTAGGGATGGGCAATAAGTGCTGGCCTACACAGTGATGCCCTCATCCAATGAATACCTAAAACGAAATCTGCACTACAGGGATTCTGTGACTCTGAAGTCTTGCTGCAGTGGAAGCAACTGATTATCCAAATGACCGACTGTCTCGAGGAACATATCTGTGTGAATGAAAGGCAGCCCCCATTTCTGGCTCCAAGTAATTGAGTTCCCAGCCACTCAACATCTCCCAGCATTTCCATCTCTCCGTCATATTGAAAATCTATTCAAAAGGTCACGTCTGAAAGTCAAAGGGAACCATCCCTTTCTGGGGTTGAGGCAGACAACACTCAGATAAGGGGCTGCCATCACAGTCAGTCAAGGCTCATTCAGTTCGAGTCCAGAGGGTGCGGAATGTTGGAGTTAGTCATGGTAGATCAGGCACTTAGTGATGGGCAGGCAGTCCAGGGATTGGGCCATGGCTAGTCCTGCGGGTTCACTTGAAACCAGTGTGGGAATCAGGGTCAGTTGGGGAGCTGTGAAGAGATCGATCCACTGGCTGACTAGCCTGAGTCAGGGCTGTCATCACCAGGGGACATCCATCAGGATGGCACAGTGGCTCAGTGGTTAGCTCTGCTGCCTCGCAGCGCCAGGGGCCAAGTTCAATTCCAGCCTCAGGTGATTGTCTGTGGGAAGTTTGCACATTCTCCCTGTGTCTGTGTGGGTTTCCTCCGGGTGCTCCGGTTTCCTCCCACAGCCCAAAGATGTGCAGGTTATGTGGATTAGCCATGGAAATGCAGGCTTACAGGGACAGGATAGAGGAGTGGGTTTATGGGTGGAATACTCTTCCAAGGGTCAGTGTGGACTTGATGGGCTGAATGGCCCGTTTCCGCACTGTAGGGATTCTGTGATTTCATTGGATCCTGGGGAAAGTCATAAGATTGAGGCTGGGATTGGCATTGGACTGTGTCACTGAGGGAATGATTATACCACAAGGGGAGATTTCATGATTGGAAAGGCAGGATCTCACAGAGCACTGGAAAGAGACAATCTGTCTGGATTCCACAGGAGGAGAGGACATGGCCAACAAGGACATGTTCATTCACAAAATCCTGGGCCCAGACAAACCGAAACAGGGGAACATTCTCCAACATCACTAGCTACTCCCAGGTGGAGGGCACTATCCACATTGAGATACCTGATTATCACCTTGCAGAATACATCCACTGGAATCACACAGAATGTACTCTGAGGGGGGGTTTCAATGTCCACCAACCAGTGGCTTTACTGTAGAGCAGCAGCACTACTCATTAAAGCTGATCAGGTCTGAAAGAATGTAACTGCGAGACTGAGTCTGCAGCTGATAGTGAGGAAAAAAGATACTTGATCTCATCCTTACCAATCTACCACCTGCAAATGAACCCGTCCACAACAGTATTGGTAAAAGTGACCACTGAGCAGTGCTTGCAGAGATGAAAATCGGCCTTCACATGAAGAATAACCTTCATTGTGTTGTGCGGCACTCTCACCGTGCTAAATGGGGGACAGACTTTGAACAGATCTAGCAACTCAAGACTGGGCATCCATGAGGTGCTGTGGGCCATCAACAACAACAGAATTATACTCCAGCACAATCTGTAACCTCATGGCCCGGCATATCCCCCACTCAACCAATCCCAGCAAGCCAGGGGATCAACCCTGGTTCAATGGAGAGTGCAGGAGAGCATACCAGGAGCAGCACCAGGCATACCTGAAGATGAAGTGTCACCCTGGTGAAGCCACCATACAGGACTACTTGCATGCCAAACAGCATACGCAGCAAACAATAGACAGAGCTAAGTGACCCCACCATCAACAGATCAGATCTAAGTTCCATTAGAGGCTGCACTGATGATGTTACCCAGCAGAATAATGAAAAATCTGCGAACTAATGAACCAGCTCAGCGAGCCAACCAACCACAACATCCACAACCCGAGTTACAAGTCTACTCAAGAACTGAATCTCTGCAGTCCTGCTGTATCCAATTGTGAATGGAGGTGGACAATTAACTCACCGGAGGAGGAGGCCCCACAAATATCCCCATCCTCAATGATGGAAGAGCCCAACACATCAGTGCAAAAGTTAAGACTGAAGCATTCACAGCAATCTATCAAATGGTCCACAGCATCACAGATACCAGTCTTTAGCCAATTTGATTCACTCCATATGATATCAAGAAACGGTTGGAGGCACTGGGGGCTGCACAGGATATGGGCCCTGACAACATTCCGGCAATAGCACTGAAAACTTGTGCCTCAGAACTTGCCGCTCCCCTAGTCAACCTCTTCCAGTACAACTACAACATTGGCATCTGCCCAACAATGTGGAAAATTGTCCAGATATATCCTGTACACAATAAACAGGACAAATTCAACTTGGCCACTTACTGCCACATCAGTCTACACTCGATCATCAGTAAAGTGATGGAAGGTGTCAGTAACAGTGCCACCAAGCAGCACCTGCTCAGCAATAACCTGCTCAGTGACGCCCGGTTTGGGTTCCACCCGGACCACTCGGCTCCTGACCTCATTACAGCCTTGGTTCCAACATGGACAAAAGAGCAGAATTCCAGAGGTGAGGTGAGAGTGACAGCCCTTGACATCAAGACTGCATTCGACCGAATGTGGCATCAAGGAACCCTAGCAAAACTGGAATCAATAGGTATCCAGGCTTGGGCTGAACAGTGGCAAGTAATATTTGCGTCAAACAAGTGCCAGGCAATGACCATCTCCAATAAGAGACAATCTAACCATCACCCCTTGATATACAACAGTGTTTTACCAACACTGAATCCCTCACTATCAACATCCTGGGAGCTACCATAACCAGAAACTCAACTGGACTCAGCACATAAATGCAGTGGCTATAAGAGCAGGAATACTGCAGCAAGTCATTCACCTCCTCAATCCCCAGAGCCTGTCTATCATCTGCAAGGCATAAGTCAGGAGTGTGAGGGAATACTCTCCACTTGCCTGGATGGGTGCAGACCCAACAACACTCAAGAAGATTGTCACCATCCAGGATAAAGCAGCCCACTTGATTGGTACCACATCTACTAACATCAGCTCCCTCCACTCACTAATGCTCATAGTCACAGCACGTATTATCTACAAGATGCACGCAGAAGTTCACAAAGTGTCCATAGACAGCGTCTTCCAAATCCAAAGCCACTTCCATCTAGAAGGACAAGGGCAGCAGATACATGGGCACACCACCACCTGCAAGCTCGCCTCTAAATCACTCAACGTCCTGACCTGGAAATATATCACTGTTTCTTCAGTGTCACTGGGTCAAAATCCTGGAATTCCCTCCCTAAAGGCATTGTGTGTCAAACTACAGCGCATGCATTGTTCCTTCATCAGATGAAGGAGCAAGGCTCTGAAAGCTAGTGTTTTCAGAATAAACCTGTTGAACTATAAGCTGGTGCCGTGTGATTTTTGACCGTGGTTCAAGAAAGCAGCTCACCCCCAGCTTCTCAAGAGCAACAAAGGATGGGCAGTAAAAGCTTGCCAGCCAGCGACGCCCGCATCCCACGAGAAAATTAAACAAAAACTGTCCATGAGCCTCTCCAGGTTCTTGTCAGTGATACAAAATGCCAGCTTTCTGGAACATTTGCTCAGTGCCAGCAATGTAGCTGCGGAGTGTGAAGGCCTGTTTCAGGCTTGCTGGCCCTGATGTCTGGTGGAGCTAAGGTTTCAACCCGCTCAAGGGTGTGAATGTTTCAAAGTCCCAGCACCACGGACCTCACCGACAAAAACACTGTCAACAAAGGGCACAATTCAGCCAAAAGAAATTGTACTGCAGGATTATGCTTTCTTTACTGCTTTGCTGGCTTTTCTCTTTGCATTCCTCTCTTCATTTCAGTGTCAACATTTGCTGCCATTATTGAAATATTGCCTGTACATGACGTTTTCTCCACAGGAAGCCTTGGAGTGACATTGCATGCTCCTTGTTTCAGTTTTGGGGGTCATTTTTGAAGAAAATAAAATGATGGAATCAACAGACATAGACAGAGCCTTTAATGACTCAAAGAACATTCTATTTTCTTGTTTTAGACTTTTCTTTGATCCACAATCTCTTTACCAAATCAGAGCAGTCCTAGGCATCTTGTAAACCTTTAAAATTGTCACACATGGCTTCCTGTTTAATTTTCTTAAAGACAGGGACAGCATACTCCTACCTGTCCTTCGTTTGAAGTCACTGTGGTCCAGGACAGGCCATAGTCTTCACTCCTGGTTGTTCAATGTGAATTTCAGCTTTGGACTCAAGTTGATGGTGCGTAGCTGTTAAGAAAATAATTGTTTTACAAATACCACCTCTGTTATCCCCGTTTCAGTCTTTAATACCAACTTCCTGCCACCAGGATATGGATTTCTTGAGGTAAAACCCCAGTGTCAGTATGTTATGGCCTGAGCGTTCCTCTGTGTGTAAAGTTGGTCACTTTTTCTTTATTTCTCCATTTTTCTGCTTTTATATTCTACGTTTTCGTTTATTTTTTCCGTGTTTTAAGTTGGCACCAGAGAGTGGCAACCTTATACAACACTTTTCGCTGCATCTTTTAACAGAATCCATGTGACAATAAACAAATCCAATTAATAAATCAAATCAATGTAATATATACTGAAAAGAATGGCCTCAAGACAGATCTTGAGGTTTATTAACTGCAATGATTATGTCTTTTTTTTAGTTTCTTTATTCATTCCCAGGATGAGGGCACCGCTGGCTAGGCAGCATTTATTGCCCATCCCTAATTGCCCAGAGAACAGTTAAGAGTCACCCAGATTGCTGTGGGTCTGGAGTCACATGCAGACCAGACCAGGTAAGGATGGCAATTTCCTTTCATAAAGGGCATTAGTGAACCTGATGGGTTTTTCCCCGAGCAACTGACAATGGATTCACGGTCATCATTCGGCTCTTAATTCCAGATATTTATTGAATTCAAATTCCACCATTTGTTGTGGCGGGATTCGAACCCAGGTCCCCAGAACATTATCTGATTTTCCTGGATTAACAGTCCGATAATAAGACTAGGCCATCCCCTCCCTCTTCTAATATCTAAGACTTAAATACTGCCTGGGGCTATGCTTACCTAAATGTTACGTTAGATATCTATAATTGACTGGTTGACTGACTGCTTAACCAAAGTACAGATAGTAAGATGGAAATCTTTCATACTAAAGCATCATATTTCATGATATCAATAGCTGCCTTAAAGATGTAGAGCCTTCCGAGAGCCTCATGCAACAGTTACTTCACCTCTAAGCTATGCTAACCAATCAACCTTCCTGGAGATGCGTCAGTATCTCTTTAGAGGCAGTATTATAACATGGATAATTATTAAAATGAGCTCAAAGTGAAAATCAATCCAATAACAACAACTGCTTGCCTGACATCAACTAAAGAACAAGGAGGATGTGGATCTATTAATTTGGAAACCAAGAGTCAGGAAAATCAAAACACATTTATCAAAGTGGAAAAAAAAACGGAAAAAAAAAGACATTTTTCACCACTAATGAATGTCTCAATGCGTTTCACATTTCACAGAATATCTTTGGAGTGTGGTCATTGTTTAATGTTGAAAAAACAAGTTCGAGAGTCAAGGCCCACAAGCCAAACTGTGCTGAATACTGATGGTAGAGGATGTCCTCAGTGAGCAAGAAAGTCCATTTCTTAGGTTTTCTTATAGATGGGATTATAAAAAAAATTCACTCTTGGGACGTGGCCATTGTTGGCTGGGCCAGCATTTATTGCCCGTCCCTAGTTGCCCTTGAGAAGGTGGGGTGAGCTGCCTTCTTGAACCGCTATAATCCGCACACTGTAGGTTGACCCATGATGCCATTAGGCAGGGAATTCCAGAATTTTGAAAGATGCTGTCAAAGGATCTTTGGTGAATTTCTGCAGTGCATCTTGTAGACGGTACTCACTGCTGCTACTGAGCGTCGGTGATGGAGAGAGTGGATACTTGTGGATACAGTGCCAATCAAGCAGATGCTTTGTCCTGGGTGGTGTCAAGCTTCTTGAGTGTTGTTGGAGCTGCACCCATCAAGTTAAATTCCTGACTTGTGCCTTGTGAATGATAGATGTACTTACTCAGAATAATCAAGGAGGATTCAATTTTCCAGATGCTGGCTTGAGAAGATTAATATCCTTCGGGATCGAATCTCTTCAAATGCCAGATAATGGCTTTGGAAGGCTTGTTTTTAATACTTTTTCAAAAGAAATGGGATGGGAGGACAGAGAATATCTTGAATGGAATGAAATAATTTGTTTTCGCAAGTTTTTAAAACATTTCCCTTATATATTTTATATCTCAGAGCACTGCAGACATGACACTGGCTTGCATCAGCATAACAATAATTTATTCACATTGCTTTAAAAGGTCTGCTCCATACTTATAGAACGTCAATAGTAAGTGGACAGCTGTAATCATTTCAGTGGCTGCAGTTAAAGAAATTTGGGCCGAATTCTGAAGAAGTGTACAAAGCTGGTGGGGGCTTCTTTGAACAGACCTTATCCTAAAACATTGAAGGGAAGGTGTAATTTAATCAAATTTTATAAACTCTGGGATCTGATGAATGATGTCAGATTGGTTGCATGAGGCAAACTCAAAGAAGGATCGGAATATGACAGGGACCATGTGGAAAATGATTGTTGTGGACAAATCTTGCCTTCTTCTCCGACACATCCAAATGGAGGAAGGTGGGTGAGTTTGTTGAATGAGAAAACTGCAAGATTTTGGATGTTTGTGGTGCAGAAAGTTGGTTTTGTCAATGCCCACAGCAGGACTTCTTCAGGATTTGTCAAGGGGTGTGGGTGAATGCTCAGTATCCAGAGTGAATCGGGCTCAGTTTGAAGCTGGCCAGCAACCAGATCATTGTCATGACTGCCCTTCTGTAAGATTAGGTGAATGTAGGTGGCTACTCACCAAGTGGGTGTGCTGTAGGACCACCTTCTGCCTCGTTTACACTAGCTTCATGTTTGTGGTTAAATGATATCATCCACTCTATTCCATAGTTAGGGATATTTTGCTGTGTGGAGGCTGAAGTGTGGGATTAGGCATCCTATGAGACTTTGCAGGAGAGCCTGTATGAGTCTAGATGAGCATTGATTCAATTAATGTTCAGTATGCCCAAAATCATGACTGTGCGTTGAGGAATGTTCCCTATTATCAGGGGAGAAACATATGAAAGAATACTCTCAGCAGAGTCTAATGGGCCCAGCTGATTTATTACACAGTAAAGAATTTCCACAGAAGAATTTGACCATTTTTTGAAGTTAACCACAACAACGACCTACTTAAATAGTGCCCTTTACTTCATGGCACATCACATGACAGCTCACAATTCATGATCAAACAATGTCTGGCACCAAAAAAAACAGAAGGAGATTTTAGGTTGGATGACCAAAAGATTTTAAGGAGGAAGCTGAGGGTGAGAAGTGGAGGGATGTAAATTTGGAGGCCTAGGCAAATGAAGGAACAATTAAAACTGGGCATGCACAAGAGACCAACACCATGGCAACCATGTCTGACAGTCTTGGAGTTGGACAAGACGACTTGAAGGGATTTCAAAACAAGGGTGAAATTTTAAAACCTGAGAGTGGCTCAGTGGTTAGCACTGCTGCCTCACAGCACCAGGGATTCAGGTTTAATTCCACCCTCAGGTGACCTCCTGCGTGGAGTTTGCATGTTCTTCCCCTGTGCATGTACATGGGCTATGCTAAATTGCCCATAGTGTCCAGGGATGTGTAGGTTAGATGGATTATCCATGGGAAGTGCAAGGTTACAGGGACAGGGTAGGGCTGTGGGTGTAGGTGGGACACACTGCAGAGGGTCAGTATGGACTCAATGGGCCGAATGGCCTGCTTCCACACTGCAGGGATTCTATGAAAGGAAACCAAGTTAGATCAGCAAGCATGGTGGTGACAGGGGCATGGGATTTGCTGTGAGGCAGCAGAGCTTCATGGTGGGATTTGGGAGATTAATGAGGATTGCTTTGAGCCAGTCGATTCTCCAGTCAACAAAGGCAGGAATAAGGCTTTCAGTGGCAGATGAGCTGAGGTAGCAGCGAAGTTGGGTGATATTACAGAAGTGGAGACAATTAGTCATGGAATCACACAAATAGAATGTATGTTATGAGACAAATTGAACTTATAATTTTGAATGTTAACATTAAAGACTAGACAGCAGATTGGAATAATAACTGTTGTTATCTTTAATAAAAACTGAAAGAACTGAGGATGCTGGAAATCAGAAACAAAAGCAAAAATTGCTGGGAAAAACTCAGCAGGCCTGGCAGCATCTGTGGAGAGAAGCCAGAGTTAACATTTTGGGTCCAGTGACACTTCCTCAGAACTGGGACTGTTCCTCAGAACTCGACTTGATGTCTCTCCACAGATACTGCCAGACCTGATGAGCTTTTCCAGCAATTTCTGCCATTATTTGTTATCCATAATGATGAACTTAATTTGAAACATGGAGAAATGGCAGTGTTGTAAATAAGAATATGGGAATGGGAAATTTAGGAGAAGAGTAGGCCATTCAGCCCCTTAAACTTGTGTAGCCATTCAATGGCTATGGCTAAACATTTACATCACATCTACTTTCCCACCTTGTCTCGTTATTCCTTGATTCCCTTCATTCCCAATAACATTTCAATTTGGTTCTTGACTATCCTGAATGACTGGTCATCTTCGACACTCTGGATTCAAGAATCCTAAAGTTTCACAACCATTCTGGGTGAAGAAATGTCTCCGCATCTCAGTGTGCTATTAATTAATTCTCTGACTATGACCCTTAGTTTCAGGTTGCCAGGTGGGAGCACAGCTCTCAACACCCAGTCTATCAAGCCTTCTCAGAAGATTATTTGTTTCAATGAAATCGCCTCTCAATCTTCTGAACTCCAGACGGCCTGCAGCATTTTATTCAATCTTTCCTCACAGAGCAGTTGTCTCATTCCAGGAACCAATCTAGAGCAAAAACAAGACACTGCAGATGTTGAAAATCTGGAACAGAGACGGAAAATGCTGGAGAAACTCAGCATGTCAGGCAGCAGGTACAGAGGGACACAGATGTTGTCAAACTAGATCACCTTTGTTGAAACTCCTCTAAACCATTGGCTGTTGCACATTTCCAGTGGCCCATTTATGTCTCAAGGGAACATTGAGAATCATGTAGTCATAGAGGTTTACAACATGGAAACTGGCCCTTCAGCCCAACTTGTCCATACTGCCCGGTTTTCACAATTAATCTGGTCCCATTTGTCTGTGTTTTTTCCATATCCTTCCGTACCTATCCCATCCATGTCCCTGTCCAAATGTTTCTTTAATGACAAAATTGTACTTGCCTCTACCACTACCCCGGCAGCCTGTTCCAGACATTCACCACCCTCTGTGTGTAAAAAGTGCCCCCTGGACCCTTTTGTATCTCTCCCCTCTCAGTTTAAACCTACGGCCTTTAATTTTAGACTCCCTTACCCTGGGGAGAAGCAGTTGGCTATCTACCTTATCTATGCCACTCACAATTTTATAGACCTCTATAAGGTCACCCCTCAGTCTCCTATGCTCTGGGATATCATGAACTACTTCTTCAAACATTCGCCATTGCCTGCCTGCCATCTTAATTGACATTTGTAAATGAAATTTGTCATTGTGTAAAAATCCAACAAGTTAAAAGAGGCAGAGGAGTGTGGTCAATTCAGGGTGGCTCAGTGGCAATATTCTCAGTTTAAGTAAGAGGTTTCCCATTCATAGCTGAGCCTAGAAAGCTGAATGCCAAATCAAGACTGACAATGCTGTGCAGTACAGAGTGTGGAGAAGCCGGTGTTGGACTGGGGTGGATAAGGTCAGAAGTCACATGACACCAGGTTATAATCCAACAGGTTTGTTTGAAAACGCAAGCTTTCGTAGCACTGCTCCTTCAACAGGTGAAGTCAGAAAGAAGCACACAGAACTCAGAATTTATAAGTAAAAGATCAAAGGGTCACACAACAGATTCTAAACAAGGCCTCACTCCTAACGTGCATTGGTCTGACCTAAAATGTCACATCTTCTTTACACTGATAAAACCTTTAGTTCTCTCAGATCAATGACTTGAAAGAAATTTGGGGATTTACATATACATATTAATCAATTAAAACCATCTGACAAATTAAAGTTTTATCAGCATCTTAGGTTTGTTTAATACATTCTCATCAGTTGCGTGACCCTTTGATCTTTTACTTATAAATCCTGTGTTGTGTGTGCTTCTTTCTCACTTCACCTGACAAAGCGGCGATGCTCCAAAAGCTTGTGCTTTCAAATAAACTTGTTGGACTATAAGCTGGTGTCATGTGATTTCTGACCTTGTGCAGTACAGAGGGAATTGCTCTGTGACTGTTGGTGCTAGCTTTAAAAAGAGAGGTTAAACTACAAGAAAGCTTGTCATAGTTATGTTATAATACTTAAAGAGGCCCTTCAGCCCAATATGTTTACACTGGTCATCAAACATCAATCTATTCTAATTCCAATTTGTCTGCTCTCTCAGGTAGATGCTAAAAGATCCTGTGGGATTTATTTCAATGAACAGGATAATCCTTACTTAATTCTCAATCGGTATTATAGAGTCATACAGCGCTGTAACTTACCCTTCAGTCCAACTCGTCCATGTCCACCAGATTTCGTAGAATCAATGAATCTCTACAGTGTGGAAACAGGCCATTCAGCTCAATAAGTCCTCACCGACCCTCCTAGCAGCATCCCAACCAGACTCACCCTGTTACCTTTTCCCAAAACCCTACATTTCCCATGGCTATTGCATGTACACATTGCTGAACACTATGGGTAATGTAGCACGGCCAATCCATCTAACCTGCACATGTTTGGACTGTGGGAGGAAACTGGAGCACCTAGCGGAAACCTACGCAGACATGGGGACTCTGAACTAGTCCCACTTACCAGCGTTTGGCCCATATCCCTCCAAACCTTTCTTTTACATGTACCTGTCCAAATGTCATTTAAATGTTGTACCTACCACTTCCTCTTGCCAGCTTGTTCCGCATATGAGCCACCCTCAGCATGAAAAAATTGCCCCTTAGCTCCCTTTAAATTCTTTCCCCTCTCACCTTAAACCTATGCCCCCCAGTTTTGGACTGCCATATCCTGGGAAAAAGTGTTTTTGGCTAATCACCCTATCCATGCTCCGCTTCATTTTACAAATCTCTAAAAAGTCACCCCTCAGCCTCTGATGGTCCAGGGAAAATAGCCCCAGCTTAGTCAGCCTCTGCCTATAGCTCAAACCTTTCAACCCTGGCAACATCCTTGTAAATCTTTTCCGCACCCTTTCAAGTTTCACATCTTTTGTATAGCAGGGAGACCAGAATTGAATACAATATTCCAAAAGTGGCCTAACCAATGTCATCTACAGCTGCAATGTGATCTCCTGACTTCTATACTCAATGCACCTGACCAATAATGGCAAGTGTACCAAACGCCTTCTTCACTATCCTGTCTATAATGAATAGACTACCTAGTCATTCTCACAGAGATGATGGTGGGTCATTTCTTTGTGCAAATTGGCTCGTAGGCTTTCTGCATTACAACCCTGACTTATACCTACGCTAACAATTACCCCAGAGCCCCCTGAGTTGTAGTAGGTGATACAATTTGCAGGTGTTTTCTTATTCATGCCTAAGCAATGTGCAAACGACGCAATAATTGGTTTCCACTGCAAAGATGCTGAGTCGGTGAAGAGCCAAATAAAAATAGATTTCAACACCAATTTAAAAAGACAGTGCCCCTTTGAGATATTTTACAACCTTGCCTTTTTGACTGGCGACTAAGCGCAGTTGTAACATGTTGCAAGCTCTAAATAATTATTACATTGTTGAAATTTTTGGCTTTAAATGAATTCTGCTTTTCTACATTTTATTCTTTTTTGTGGTTTTGAAAAGAAACATTCTTGATCTCAAGTATTTGATGTCAATGCAGCTTTAATGCATCAATTTTTTTTTACAAAACATAAAACAAAGCTTTGAAGTGCCCTGCACAATTTAAGTAAAACTTCTTTTAACCTGTAGATTTCCGCAGTTACCTAAGTAGCTCGATGGTGATCCTGTTTAATTTTCAGCTGTTTTGTGAGAAGAAAAGTGCTGACTGAATTCAGAACCAGGTTTGTTTCTGTTTGAACAACTGCTTATTTATCAAGTGCTCATAAACTGTGGTTTTTGAAAAGCGGCAGCTCAATTCTAGAAATGTTTTTGAGCAAAGATGTATTTCATCTTCCTACATAATAATTACATGCATTCAGAAAGCACCTGTAATGTAGAGCGATACTCAAAGCAAAATCAAACAAAATTTAACTTTGAGTCACATAAGCAGCTATTAGGACAAGTGACCAAAACCATGGACAAAGAATTTTGAGGAGTTTCAATATTAAAGGAAGGAGAAGGATAGAGAGATGCTAAGAAATTTAGGGTGGAAATTCCAGAGTTTTGTGCCTAGACAGTTGAAGTCACTGCCACCAATGATGGAGTGAGGAAAGTGAGGATGACCAAGAAGCTAGAACTGGAAGGACACAGAGAAGGAGCTCACTAAAATAGAGGTAAACACACAATATCTGACATGCAACAAAACATGCCCACAAGCCTGCACAGAAATCATATCAGTGCTTTCTTTCCCACTTCACCTCATCACCTGACAAAGGAGCAGGTCTCCGACAGCTTGTGTTTTCAAATAAACCAGTAAGACTATAACCCAGTGTCATATGAATTCTGAGTTTGAATTCTTGTGAATTCTGAGCGGGAGGCAATGGCCTAGTGGTATTATCGCTGGACTGTTAATCCAGAGACCCAGATAACATTCCGGTGACCTGGGTTCAATGGAACCTGGTGGAATTTGAATTCACTAAATATCTGGAATTAAGAATCTAATGATGATCATGAATCCATTGCCAATTGTCAGAAAACCCCATCTGTCTTACTAATGTCCTTTAGGGAAGGAAACTGCCATCCTTACCCGGTCTGGCCTACATGTGACTCCAGACCCACAGCAATGTTGTTAACTCTCAGCTGCCCTTTGTGTAATTAGGATATTGTTCCATTTATGACTTGTCTTCATAATTTTTTTTCAGTTTCCTTCAATTACTCCATTCCCTAGCAACCAATTGGGAATATGGGAACACCACCTTCTGCAAGTCCCCGTCCAAGCCACTCACCTTCCAGATCTGGACATATATAACTGTCCCTTCACTGCTGCTGGGTCAAAATGCTGGAATTCCCTCCCTAAGGGCATTGTGGGTCTACAGACAGCATATGGACCACAGGTGTTCAAGAAAGCAGCACACCCCCATCTTCTGAAGGGGCAACTAGGGATAGGTGATAAACGCTGGTCCTGAAAGCAACATTCCGTGGAAGAACACAAAGAAATAAGACACCCAGCCTACTCCTCATTGTTAGAATTTAATCTTCTGTCTCCATAACCATCTGATTTTCTTGTAATCCTGCCATTACGTTGAAAGCACAATAGGAAAACAGACCACCAAAGTAAGTCATGTAGTGGACAGTGAAGAAAGATATCTCAGAATAAAACAAGATCTTAATCAAATGAGCTAATGGGCTGAGGAATGGCAGATGGAGTTTAATTTAGGCAAATTTTAGGTGTTGCATTTTGGTAAGGGAAACCAGGGCAGGACTTATACAGTAAATGATAGGTCCTGGGGTCCTGTGTTGAACAAAGAGACTAAGAGATGCAGGGGCATAATTCCTTGAAAGTGGAGTTGCAGGTGAACAGGGTGCTGAGGAAGGTGCTTGGCACACTTGCCTTCACTGGTCGGAAGACTGAGTATAGAAGTTGGGACATTATGTTACGGATTTACAGGACACTAGGTGAGGCCACTTTTAGAATACTGTGTATGATTCTGGTTATCCTTCTTCAGAAAGGATGTTGTTAAACTTGAGAGGGTGCAGAAAAGATTTACAGAACGTTGTTGAGATCGAAGGGTTTGAGCTACAGGGACAGGATGAATAGGCTGGGGCTTTTTCCCTGGAGTGTCGGAGGCTGGGGGATGACTTATAGAGGTTTATAAAATCATGAGGGGCATGGATAGGGTGAATAGCTAAGGTCATTTTTTCCTAGACTGAGGGAGTCCAAAACCTTATTGATTGGTTGAGGGGCCAAATGGCTAAATTCTTGTCTGAATATGTATTTTCGTTTAACAATGTCCTTTGTAACTGCAGCTCCTCAGGTCAAACCTACTGATCCAGGCAGTGCAAGTCATATTGTTTCTCACAGGACTGTAAACGCAATGAGCAAAAGGTAATTCAGCTAATTAAAACAATTTTCATTCAGTACAATACTGCAAGTGAACTGAGAATCAGCTAATATCAATGGAAGCTGCTTTCAAACAAATTTTTTCAATCATTCTCTGTATGAGGGCATCACTGGCCAGACAGCATTTATTGCCCATCCCTAACTGCCCAGAGGGCAGTTAAGAGTCAACCACGTTGCTGTGGGTCTGGAGTAAGATGTAGTCCAGACCAGGTAGGGATGGCAGTTTCCTTCTCTAAAAGGACATTAGTGAACCAGATAGATTTTTCCTGACAATCAACAATGGCTGCGTAGTCATCATTAAATCCTCACATCTAGATTTTTATTGAGCTCAAATTCCACCACCTGCCGTGGATGGATTCAAACACAGGTCCCCAGAGCATTACTTGGGTCTGTGGATTAACAGTCCAACAATCTTACCGCTAGGCCACTGCCTCCTCTTACTTCTGTCTGTCTTTTTCACAACACTGCAACTGAACTTAGGATCAGCTCAAGATCCAGGGAAACCGCTTTCAAAAAACACCTTTGCCCATCTTTTTAAATTATAACTTTAGTAAAAGTATTATTCAACAAATTTATTGTGCCACGTGGAAGCCTGCCACTTACTGTACAGCCTCTGAATTCCAGGATTGACCATCATACACTCCCTGTCTTTCCCTGGAAATCACAGCATAAACATGCAAGCTAAGGTCAAAGAGCAAAATGGTATAAGAAGACAGCATTCAAGTCCAGAGTGACTCTTGTTCAGAACTCAAAACATTAACCATTTCTCTCTCCACTGTGCTGCCAGACCTGCTGAGTTTGTTCAGTGCTTTCTGTGCTCGTTTCAGATTTCCAACATCCACAGTAAATGATTTTATTAGTATTCATTGTGAATTGTTCCAAGCTACGGAAATGACAGCAAAGCTTGGATGACTGAAAAAATGGCAGATGCAGGATAGGGAAAGATTTATTTTAATGAGGGTGGTAAAACCACAAAATTAGATTTTTTTTGGCAATGTCAATTCCAAACAAAGCCAGGAAAGTAATTGTTCAATACGTTTATTACGCCCAGGAGAGAGCAATGTCCTTTGAAGCAAAGAAACTTCAAAGGGCTTTGGACTTAGGCATCTTTATTCTGTAGATTTACACAGGACCAGGAATAAAACGGTAATGTGACAAATGAGGTGATCAGGGAAAAATAGTTTAAAGACTTTGCTTAGCAACCAAATACACAGAGTTTCATGAAGCTGAGACACTACCTTATCCAGTCCAGGAACTGAGTATAAATTGCAAGTGTGAATCCTAAACAAGTTGGAGAAGGCTCCAAATGATGCTGGAAGCTTATAATGTAACCATTCATAATTAAAGTGCTTTCACACAATATCACTTGGCCAAGCATTTCTAAAAGAAGCTAATCCTGAAATTGTCAAACAGTCAATAGGTACTCATCTGTATGAAAACAGTCATGAATGTGCTCACCTATTGCCACACACCTGAAAACCAAGATGATTTTTCCCGGCCTGTCTGAACAGAGGGTTAGTCCCATGGAATTGAAGGATTGCAAATGTGATAACATTGTGTGACTATGGGTGGGGTCTAGCTCCCACAGAACCAGGATGTTTTAGTTTTAGTTTCTCAGTAGCAGTTTCTGGGGTCTTGGGCCCAGCTTGGAAGCTATTTTTCCTCTCTCAGTCACAGCTAAGAGCTGGGGTTCCTCTTCCTGCTGCTAGAATTGCATGTGAGACAATCTGTTTTACTAACATTGCCTTTGCCAAGGGTGTGTTTACTATATTGGAACAGTGACTGTTTAGTAATTAAATAATCCATTATTCTGTTAAGTTTTCCAATAGAGTTAAGTTATTCTAATTTCTTCTTCTTTGATTATATTTTAACCACGGTGATAAAATAATGTGTGAATTGCTTAACATTGAGAAGTTTGACCAATCAAATTGTATCTGGAATGCAACACCTCCCACGCACCTTTAAATAAGAAAAAGTTGGCATCTAGGCTGTCTTTTGAATATATTTTGAGGGTTGTTTAGTCTGGTCCATAACAATTGTTCAAGAAAGTGGCAAAGAATAACCTAGGAAACTACAGACCTTCAGTTTGACATCAGTACTCAAAACGAATGGAGGCCATAGTATAAAATAAGATAAATATACACTTAGAGAAAAATAAATTAATACTAGGCAGTCACCATGGCTTTGTCAAGGACAGGTCATGTCTGATAAATAGAATTGAGCTCCTTGATGAGGTGCCACAGACAGTGGATGAGGGCAGTGCTTTCCATGTGGCATGTTTGGACTTTCAGAAAGCATTTGATACAATGTAACATGGCAGGTTGGTTAGCAAATTAGAAATGTTTGGGATTGATGGGTCCTTGGCAGCATGGACTTGAAGTTGGCTAAAAGACAGGAAACAGAGGGTAGGTATAGATGGGCATTCATCAAATTGGAGATGAGTTGAAAGCAGTGTTCCCCAGGGATCGGTGTTAGGACCCTTGCTTTTTCTGATTTATAGAAACAGTTTGGATATGAGTGTTGAGCCCAAAATCTCTGATGTTACTAAACCAGGGAGAATAGTGAATTGTGAGGATGATGCTGAGCGACTTCAGAGGGACATTGACAAGTTGGCCAACTAGGAAGAAACATGGTAGATGAATTTCAATGTAGAGAAATGTGAGATAATGAATTTTGACACAAGAAACATAAGAGGCAATACAAGCTTAATGATACAACTTGTCCCTACTCTTCTGTGAGTCAGCCAATCCTCTATCCATGCCAGTACCTTGTCCTGAACACCATGGGCTCTGATCTTATTTAGCAGCGTCCTTTATGGCACCTTCTCAAAGGCTTTCTGGAAATCCAAATAGATCATATCCCCTGGCTTTCCTTTGTCTAAGCTGCTTGTTACCTCCTCAAAGAATCTTAACAGATTTGTCAGGTATGACCTCCCTCCTTGACAAACCCATGCTGACACACCCCTGTCTTACCATGCAGTCCCAAGTACTCCATAATCTCATCCTTAATGTGAGTCATCCAATGTAAAATCTTACCAATGACCGAGATCAGGCCATGTGGCCTATAACTTGCTGTCTTCTGCCTCCCTCCCTTTATAAAAAAGGATGTTACTTTAGCCATTTTCCAGACCCTCCCTGGTTCCAATGTTTCCTGAAAGTTCTCTATCAGTACCTCCACAATTTCCTGAGCTATCTCCTTCAGAACTCAGGGGTGTAGTCCATCTGGTCCAGGTTACTTATCCACCTTGAGATCTTTCAGATTCCCGAGCACCTTCTCCTTATTGATGACCAATAGTCTCACCTCTACTCCTGGTTTTGGTATGCTGCCGGTGTCTTCCATAGTGGCAGCTGAAGCAAAGGACCTGTTTAGTTCCTCTGCCATACCTTTGCTCCCCAGCATACACTGTACTTTGCTTCTATTAAATAAAATAGGAACCTACATTTATATTGTGGCTTTCACAGCTTCTGCAGATTTTTGAAAAGCTCTTCACAGCCAATGGAAAACTTTTCAAGGTGTAGCTGAGGGCTATTCAGGAAATGAGGCACCCAATCTGTGCACCGTACAGTCACGTTACTCAGTCATTACCCAATGCTGCTTTGTTAGTCATTAGCAGTGGAGTGTTGGGGGTGGGTGGAATCTGAGAAGACTGGAATTTGTAAGGTATACAGCTAATCTCTGGTGGTTATGTTACTCAGGCCCTATGCTCTGGATTTTCCTTCCTAAATCACTGCCCTCACTCTGCTCCTTTAAGCCATTGCTCAGAACCCACCTGTTGGATCTTATGAGTTTGAAGTCAGGGGTGTCTGTTAAATGCAGCACGAAGCCTCTCTGCCCGCTGCACATTATTTCCGGTTCCACATCGGATTGTGGAGCTCTCCGGAAGGTCTGTCCATGTTCGGCCTTATTGAGGTCAATGAAGTGCCCCATCATACTGTCTCTGCTCCTTAACAATGGGTGGCAAAGGGACTGGCTCACATCAGGAGGGAAGCAATGGCTGGACTGCAATCCAGAGACCCAGATAATGTTCTGGGGACATGGGTTTGAATCCTGCCATGGCAGGTGATGGAATTTGGATTCAATAAATATCTGGAATTAAGAATCTAATGATGACCATGAATCCATTGTTGATTGTCAGGAAAAGCCCATCTGGTTCACTAATGTCCTTTAGGGAAGGAAACTGCTATTCTTATCTGGTCTGGCCTACATGTGACTCCAGACCCATAGCAATGTGGGTGACTTTTAACTGCCTTCAGGGCAATTATGGATGGGCAATAAATGCAGCCTAGCCAGAGATGCCCTCTGCCCAGGAATGAATAAAGAAGGAGGGGGTAGCCTGACACCTTTCATTGAGAATGTTGGTTTTAGACAACATGGGGATGGGAGAGCCCCTTTGAATCTGTCTGAGGCTACACCCCCAACAAAGGTCATAAACCCCTTTAACCCCTCGTCCCAATCCGCTGGCGATCCTTCCTTCCATGTCCATCCTTGGCCTCCTTCACTGTCAGAGTGAGGCCAAATGTAAATTGAAGGAACAACAACTGAAATTTCGCCTTGAGAGCTTACAGCCCAACGGACTCGATATTGACTTCACCAGCTTCAGAACCCCTCCACCCCCAAGCCTTATCCCATGTCCAGCCCTCCCCTTCCCCCTCACCTCCCTGACCTGACCTAACCTGTAAATCTTCCTACTCATCCATCCGCTCCACCCTTCCCACAGACCAATCACAATAGTCCTCTACCTGCATCCACCTATCACCATCTCTCCTACCCGTCCCCTAGCCATGCCCTGATCCCTCTATTTATTTCTGGGCCCCTCTTTCCCTCTCCATTGCTGACAAAGGGTTTCGGCCTGAAAAGTTGACTTTCCTGCTTCTCGGATGCTGTCTGACCTGCTGTGCTTTTCCAGCCTCACACATATTGACTATGGTTTCCAGCATCTGCAGTCCTTATTGCCTCCAACTCCTTGAAACCTTTCCCTCATCCTTTCAAAATACAGCCAGCCTCCTCATACCCCTTGATTCCCCACCCCAAAACCTTAAAATGCCCCTCTCAATTCCCTCTCTCAATTTCCCCCCCACCCCGCACCTCACCCCCTCGATGTCCTTTGATTCTTCCCTTACCCACCTCAATTCCTCTTCTTGATTCCCCCTCGATCGCCCTCCTCCTTTCCCTTAAGTCCCACCCCCCAATTCCAATCTCCTCATACACCCCAACCCCTCCACCCGTTGCTGGGGTCTAGGCCCTCTTCATTGGGACTGCCCGCAGTCCCGGCTATGGCCACGGCTTGATGGTGGTGCTGTTGGGCCCACATAACGACTGGCTGGTCTGATGGCCTTGTGGGATATCCAGCCCAGGTAGGAATAGAAGTCTCTTCTGCAGCCTGTTATCACCCTCTCGGGGATTTAATTGCTCCAGGCAGCTGACCGGCCCCTGGACAAGCTCCCAACTGACATTTCAGACAAGGTCCAGCAGGCCCATAAGGCCATAAGAATCAGGAACCAGGGTAGGCCATTCAGCCCCTCAAGTCTGATCCATCATTCAGCAGGATCATAGATGATCCAACATTTCTCATGTCCACTTTTATCCCTTTTTCCTGTAACCCTTGATTTCCCAACTGATCAAGAATCTGCTTGTCTCTGCATTAAAAATACTCAAGGACTCTCTCTGTGGCAAGGAATTCCAAAGGCTTAGAACCATCTGAGAGAAGAAATTCCCTCTCATCTCAGTCTTAAATTTGTGCCTCATTATTCCGACACCATGCCCTCTGGTCCTAGACTGTGCTATGAGGGGAAACATCCTCTTGGCATTTACCCTGTCAAGCCCCTCTTCTCATTTTCCTGAACTCCAGTGAGTAGAGTCTCAACCTGTTTAGCCTTTGCTCATAAGACAATCCCTCCATAACAAGAATCATCCTAGTGAACCTTCCCTGAACTGTCTCCAATGAAATAATATCTTTTCTTAAAACTGCTCACAGTACTCCAGATGTGGTCTCACCAGCACTTGTACAGTTGCAGTAAAGCTTCTCCAATCTTATACTCCAACTCCCTTGAAATAAGCCTTCTATCAGCCTTCCTGACTACCTGCTGCCCCTGTATGCTTGTTTACTGTGTTTCACGCCAAGTACCTCAAATCCCTCTGTGTTGCGGCTTTCTGCAGTTTTTCTCCTTTTAAATAACTTTTCATTCTTCTGTTCTCCCTTCCGAAATGAACAACTTCTCATTATACTTGATGACCCCCCCAAAAAAAATCCAGCTCCACCTCATTGACTAAGATTCTGGTCATCTGACGTAATAACTTCTTCTCGGGCTTGGAATCATATCTTATTTAAATATCGCTCCTGTGAAGCAACTCGGGATGTTTGATTATGTTAAAGATGCTATAACCAGTTGTTGTTGTTCTGTTGAGAGGAGCTGGAGATATTTCATGCTTCCTATTGGCTGCAGCAAGCTTCCAATCCGAGTTGCTTTCATGCACGCCCCAAAGTCAAGAACAACAATTTGCATTTACGTAGAGTCTTTCACATGGTAAAGAAACGCCCCCAGACGCACCACTCAGGTACCATTAAGGCACAGTTTGGCTTTGGCTTTTACCAGACAAAAGAGGAACATGATACTTTGTTACACGAGCTCCTTCCAGATCATGAAAGAAAAGGCTAAATGGGATGGCCCATCTAAATAGAATCTTAGAGACATTGAGCACGAAACAGACTCTTTGTCCAACCACTCCATGCCAACCATAGTTCCAAACTAAACTAGTCCCACCTGCCTGCGCTTAGCCCATATTCCTCCAAACATTTCCTATTCAGGCAATTATTCAAATGTTTTTTAAACATTATAACTGTACCCGCATCCACCACCTCTTCTGGAAGTTCATTCCACACACGAACCACTCTCTGTGTAAAAAAATTGCCCTTCATCTCTTTTTTAAATCTTTCTCCTCTCACCTTAAAAATATGCCTCCTAGTCTTGAAATATTCCACTCTGGGGCAAAGACACCTGCCGTCAACCTTCTCAATGCTCCTCATGATTTTATAAACCTCTATAAGGTCACCCCTCAAACTCCTACACTCCAGTGAAAAAGCTCCTAGCCTATCCAGCCTCTCTCTACAACTCAAATCCTCCATTCCCAGCAACATCCTGGTAAATCTCTTTTGAACCTTCTCCAGCTTAACAATATGCTGAAATGTTTATTAGTACTCAATGTTCAACGTTCATTGTTCAACAATGCACCCTTCAGATTAAAGTAAGGAGTGGTGTGGGCCATATAACGACAGGCCTGGTAACACAGTTGCATAGTTTAACCTGAAACACATGGAGGTGATTGAGGGAATCAGTCGACGCAGAAATTTAAAGGCTGAAAGTAAAACTTAAACCTGAGATAAAGCTTTAGTACTGGGGTTTAGTCACCGTGTAAAATTCATTATCATCCGAGGTCTCTGACGAATGCACTGAGGGGGGCAATTTTAACCTTCAAATCAGGTGGGTTTGGATTTGGAGGGGGAATGTTAAAATGGAAAACATCTTAAACACAAGTCGAATGTCCTGCGAGCCATCCATTAATGGAGGCAGTCAATCTCAGCTTGATGTGAAACTGATCCCAGGCTTAGGTCACTCACTTAAATATCCTATTGAAGCCCAATCACTCAGATTTTATTTCTCTTCCAGCTTTAAGTTGGACCGGCCAGGCTTCCTGTGTCTCGGGGCAACCCTGCAGCTAAAGGGAGGTGATCACTGCTGCATGGAAGAGATAAGTGTTTTTACAGCATGGCTAGTGGGCCAAGAGGAACAGGACCATGTATGGCCCTGTTAAGTGTCATTTCCACCTTGCAATCGAACATGTAGATGTTAACCTGACATTTGCTGGGCTAATCTAAACAAAGTTAAATGAAATCAAATTAAAATGAAATGAGAAGAAAAAACTCTTATGAAACTTTGCAAAGACCTAAGGACCAGGAAGAGGTCATACCTATTTAATGTTTGTTTGCATAAGGCTGAAGTAATCTACAAGTTTGTTTACATCGAACTCAAGCAATGAGATGAGCTGATCTGCCATAGCAACTCTGGACAAGCTGAGATTTTGTTTAAAGCAGAGAATTGGATGTGATAATGTGGATTATTTATCAGCTGAATTTGTGATTGTTATGGAATTGTGTAAATATCATTCAGTTGATTGAATGACACATAAGGGTGACCAGTGACCACCAATTAAAGGTTTACATTTTTCTATCAACTTGTTACGAAATACTTCCGGAGCAGGTAAAAATTGATCTTGGGTCTCCTGGCTCAGAGGTATGGACACTGTCACTATGCCACAAGGTCCCACAAGCTAGAGTTTATGTCAATGTTCATGAAGGGCATTAAGTAAGTGTCTTGCCAAAGAGGCGCAAGCAAGACTTAGTGAGCTAATTGATCAAACCGATGTAGAAACTATATTGCCAGTAGTCAAACACATTATTTTTTGGAGGCTGCTCAGTATTAAAGGTGTAAAATGCACAGCTTCTTTATGAAAAGCAAATACAGCAGGTTCACAGTAAAAATTTAGCTGAGGCCAGGGGAAGATATCAACTGGTCACTGACGAGATGTTAAGATGGCATGGGCTGACAAACCTGTTCTGGTCTGAACTTCCAATAAGTCTACATAACAGAGTTTAGTTGTGATCGTATGTTAAGATTTTGTGGTGTACTTTGCTTTAATAAATAACATTGAGCATATTCTGTTGCTAGAACTGCCGTAGGTTATTGATATCCAGGGCAAACCCAATGGTCCCGGGAAAATGAGAATAAAAGTCGACAGACCTCTGCCGTTTGGACTCCACCCACAACTCATCAATCCCTGCATCTGAGGATCACTGTGTCCCTTCCCCAATTTGTATACTGCTCTGATATCTCCCTCTGGCAAACCAGATCACTCCCTTCCCTATTATTTAAACTGCAAAATCAGACCCTGACCACCCTGATGCCTGCATGTGCTACCCTGAGCAGAAGGGAACCAATTTCTCCTTTATCCAGGGCAGACTCCTGGTCTCGAGATGAAGTCCGGCGCAGTTTAAAGTCAAGGCCCAGTGTGGACTGAAGCCTCGGGACTGGATTGGACTGTCTTGGAAGAACAACTCTTGTGAACTTTTATTTCTATATTTTTCTAATGTTATTTCCCTAAGATCTTGTGCTGAAGAATCTGAACCTAGGTACCTTTGTACCTAACATTGCGCCATAAGTGGCGACTTGTAAACTTTTCACCGTACCGATTGTATTTTGGGCACATGCGAGAAGCTAATTCTAATCCTAATTTGCCAGCCCTGAGAGGAAATCAAGCATGTCCAGGCAGCATTCTTACAAAGACCCTGTGCTAAAAGAACACGCACAATACTGAGTTCAATGTTAGCACATTAGGAGCGAAGGCAACAGCCTAGTGATATTATCGCTGGACTGTTAATTCAGAAACTCAAGTAATGTTCTGGGGACCCAGGTTTGAATCCCACCACGGCAGATGGTGGAATTTAAATCCAATAGAAGTCTGGAAATAAGAGTCTAATAATGACCATAAAACCATTGATGATTATTGGGGAAAAACCCATCTGCATCACTAATGTTCCTTCGGGAGGAAAACTGCCATCCTTGCCTCGTCTGGCCTACGTATAATTCCAAACCCTCAGCAATGTAGTTGAATCTTAATGGTGACAATTTGGTCAATGACCCACAACCTGTTAATGAATTAAACAAGGAGGGAAAGATTGATTGGGTACTGAAGGGTTGCTGTCCAGCAACCATTTGTTTCTTATTTGCGTGGGTTAGGGGAGTGAAAATGAAAGGTACAAGATTACAGCAAAGAGTGTGACTATGTGATTGGCCCACTGACACCACCTCTTCAGCACCAATCACAGCACCAAGAGTACCAGCTGGTTGGTGAGGTGCCCTACCCTTGTCTCCTTTTCATAGCCTGAATAAACCTCAGCACAGTAAGGATTACCAACTGTTCTAGATTATCCTGGAGTCTCCAGGATTTCAAGCTGTTGCCATAAGCGACACAATGGAATCGTTGCATGGGCAATTGTCTTTAAAAATAGAGTGTGTTGTTCTTTCATTTTCCTTAAACCTGTTTGATGTAGAAATGTTGGAGATGGACGGGATGCAGTTGGATTGATGGAAGACAGGAGGTGAAGACTGAAGGCCAAATGATGACAGCCTCAAGAACGATGCTCCTGGGATTGGAGGTTTGAGCTATAGGGAGACGCTGAATAGACTGGGGCTTTTCTTCCCTGGAGCAACGGGGTCTGAGGCGTGACATTATGCAGGTTTGTAAAATCACAAGGGACGTAGATAGGGTAGATATCCAAGGTCTTGTTTCCCAGGGTAGGAGAGTCCGAATTAGAAGGCATAGGTTTAAGGTGAGAGGAGAAAGATTTAAAAGGAAACTGAGGGGCAACTTTTTCACAAAGTGGGTGCTGTGTATAGGGAGTGAGCTGCCAGGGGAAGTGGTGGAGGTTGATACAATAACAAAGTTTAAAAGACATCTGCGTGGGTATAGTAATAGGAGGGGTTTAGAGGGATACAGGTCAAATGCTAGCAAATGGGATTAGGTCAGATTGGAATTATGGTTGGCGTGGACTGGTTGGACTGAAGAATCTGTTTCTGTGCCACACATTTCTTTGACTCTGTGATAGAGTTGACTGTTTCTTGCATGGGACATGAACAGTTGGTTGCAATAAACTGTAGGTCTTTCACTTCTTTGGAAGCTTCAATGTGTAATACAGAAAATCAGATATTTACTCTGCTTTATCAAACCTTGATAAAAATATGTTAACCAGAACTATTGAAAATTAACACCTGACAATTTGAAGGATTTTGCATGTTGTCTTGCACTCATCAGGACAAAAGCAAGAAATCTAAATTTCAAACGATCACATCAATTTATGCTCCAGGTGTAAAAGTTGGTAAATGGACTCTGATTGGTGAGGTGTTGCCGTGGAGAAAGCAATGGGGCACCATAGGTTCATCAGACTTCTCACATTTTTCCTGATGACTGCAAGATGGAAAATCAGCAACATTCCAATTCCATGCTCCCAAGCAACCATGTGAAAGATGTGAGTTCAGGATGTGAGTTTCCTGCTGGTTGTCAAACCTGTTCTGAAGAGGCCTTTGTAAAGCAAGTGGGAGTCCCAACTCTCTTCAATCAAGTGGTATATTTCAGAATGGGCTGAAGACTGCAATGATGCCTCACAGCTCTGTGCTGTAATGGCTTAGGTTTAGGTTTAATTTGAACTATTTCATTGGCAAGGCCAGTATTTATTACACATCCCAGTTCCCCCAAGATGATGGTGGTGGTATTCATCTTTGAAGCATTTTCAGATGTAACTGAATACTAGTTCAATCACTTCAGACAACCATAAAGGTCAACTACATTTATGTCGGACTAAAATATCGATCAGTACAGGCCAGAGCAACAGGTTTCCTTACCAAAAGACATTTGGGAAACCCAAGATCTAATAATGGCGCTATCACTATTAACAAGGGGTTTTTTTCTCATCCCATAGGAAATGGAAGAGCTTGGTTAGAGACAGTTTGGGCTGCATTGTGTGTGCTTTCTATAAAATTTACATTTTTATGACAAAACAGTCACGAATAGTTTTCCTTCTGGCCGTAAATATTATGTATTATTAAAACGAAAGCTTCATTTGCTGCAAGTTTTGATGAAAGAAGGCTCACCCTTGCATTCTGCAAATTGTGTTAACACCTCCAGTGTAATCAGACGATAATTGGTATTTAAACCTGATTCACTCTAATGGATTTTCTGACGTGGTATATGAATCTCTACAGCAGCTCCCTGCAGTATTCTGCTCTTGTGTCGGGGCAAGGGTGTGATGATGATTGCTTTTATTTTCAAAACTCCAGGAAATCGAGTACAAAGGAAGAAAATGAATGGAAATAGAAAATGCTTCATACTAGCGTTTGTGTTCAACTTGTACAGTCACATTAACAGAAGATAGATGGAGTTCCATGCAGTTTTAAATTGCGGCATGTTCATTAAGAAGCTTTTGGAGCAAGAAACAGATGGTCTCAATTGATCGCGAGTGACACAATGATTTATAATGATCACTTAAGGTTGGGTTGAATGGAGTGCTTGCTGTCAGACATCAGAGATAATGGGATCAGCCTTTCTGGTGGAGTGTTCTCTCATTTTAGCATTTTTATCCCAGAATTGATACATTTTTTGACCTCATGTGCCTTCCTTTTCACAATGGATCTCAGTTTTTTTTTAAGGCCGATACATGACGTGTAAAGTTGGCATCTGCGAACTTGTAGATTGCTGAAGACTCCTTAAGACGATCCCTTCAAAAGATCTTTGAATTGATACAACATAATGAAACAGCATCATTAGCCCACCCCACCACCACCTCATCAGGAACAGAGATTGGAACACCCCTGATTTGAACACCCAAGGCATGCCTCATGACACCAGGGCTGATCCCCTGTCCTGATCGCAACGGTTGATTAAGGGGATGCCAGGCCATGACCTTACAGATTGTGGTGGAATACAGCTCTGCTGCTGATGGTCTGCAGCAACTCATAGATTCCTAGGTTTGAGTTGCTGAATGTGTCTGAAATCTGTCTCATTTAACACCGTGGTCGTAGCATGGTGGAGGGTATCCTCAAAGTGAAGATGAGGCTTTTTCTCTACAATGACTTTGTGGTGGTCACTAATGTTGGTACTATCATGGGCAGATTCGATTGGTCATGGTCTTTTTTTCACCTCCTGTTAGTTTCCTCACCATCTGCCACAGTCTAGCAGTTATGTTCTTTAGGACCTGATCAGTAATGGAGCCACCAAGCCATTTTTGGTGATGGACTTTGAAATCACTGACCCGTATACATTCTGCGCCTTTGTCACCCTCAGTGTTTCCATATTCCAAATTTCTGTGTCCATGCTTGACCTGAAGCCATGACATACTGTGGGGTCTGAAGTCAATGTTGATGACTTCTAACTCCTTTCTGACTGTATACCCCAAGCCTCCAGCTGCTAACAAGGAGGGTTTTGCCAATGTTTTTGCCAGTGCCTACCTAGGTGGATGCTAGATGATATGTTGTGCTTCAGGTGGGATGGGATCTGTCAGGTCCAGCAGTGGGGGCTGCTGGGCCAATGGTGGGTCGGAACAGATCAGGCCTGACCAGGAGAGGGAACACTCAAGGATCAGGTAGGAGAAGAACTTTGGTAGGGTCAGCTTGGGTTAGTTTGAAGGGGATAGCTGGTGTTGGATATTGAGTCTGGCAGGTTTCATAGAATCTCTATAGGGTGGAAGCAGGCCATTCACCCCACTGAGTCTGCACCAACCCTCCAAAGATCTTCCCACCCAGACCAACCCCCCTACCCTAACCCTAAAACCCTGCATTTCCCATGGCTAATCCACTTAGCCGGCGTAGCTTTAGACTGTGGAAGGAAACCAGAACACCTGGAGGAAGCCCACAGAGACACGGGGAGAATGTGCAAACTCCGCACAGACAGTTGTTTGAGGATGGAACTGAAACCAGGACCCTGGGGCTGTGAGGCAGCAGTGCTAACCACTGAGCCACCGTGCTGCACAATATTGGGTCTGATTCTGGAGGGGGGAGATTGGAGTAAAGGGGGTCTTGTTAGATGGATGGTAGAAGTTGAGGGGGAGTGTGTTTAGGAGGGTAATAGTTGAGTTGGGGTTCAGATTAATCGTTACCCAGGACAGTGGCTTTTTAATCCTCTAACTTTGTATCTTTGTGAATAAGCTCAAGTGAGGCAGAACCCTCGGGTTTTTTTCAACATTTAAGGAACTTTTTCCGAGCATTCCAGTTCCAGGTGAATTGCCCATTAGATTTTTCAACATCCTGGATAATTCCTTCAGGATCAGCTCCATCGGGAATCCTGCTTGCTCATGAGGTAAAACAGTAGCCTTCACTGCTGTGATAAATTTCAGACCATTGGAGTTTCTTGGCTAGGATCGTGTCATCAGTTCTGAAGAAGGGTCACTGAACCTGAAACTTTAACTTGGTTTTACTCTCTCTACCCATCGAGCCAGACCTGCTGAGTTCTTCCCACATTCTCCATTATTATTTCAGATTTCCAGCAACCTCAGTATTTTGCTTTTCTTTTAAATGTTTTGTAACTCTTTGTTCCGCCGTGTTAATTGTGGGGTTAATCTGGTTTCACTCCTCATCTATCACCCAGCTGCCACCATTCAGCTCAGATGCTTACAGAAAGCACATGAGAAACTCAGCAGGTCTGAAAGCATTTGTGGAAAGAGAAATTAACCTAATGTTATAGGGAGGATGTTATTAAGCTGGAGAGGGTTCAGAAGAGATTTGCTAGGATATTGTTGGGAATAAAGTGTTTGAATTATAAGGAGACGCTGGGTAGGATGGAAGTTTTTTCACTGGAGCATAGGAGGTTGAGGGGTGGCCTTATAGAAGTTTATACAATAATGAAGGGCATGATAAGGTGAATGGAAGTTGTCTTATCCCTAGGGTGCGGGATTTCAAGACCAGGGGTCATATTTTTTAAAGTGGGAAGGGAAAGATTCAAAAAAGACAGGAGCGGTTTTTTTTACACAGAGTGCTTTGTATGTGGAATGAACTTCCAGAGGAATATGTTTAAATAAGAATAAGGAATGTTTGGAGGGATATGGGCCAAATGCAGGCAGGTGGGGAAACTTTAGTTTGAGATAAAAGCTAGTGTGGACTGGTTGGACTGAAGAGTCTGTTTTCATGCTGTACAACTCTATAACTCTTCAGTACCGGTTCCAAAGAGGAATCATTCTGGACTCGAAACGTTCACTCTATCTCTCCGTTCACACATGCTGCTAGACCTGCTGTGTTTCTCTATTTATTTCAGCTTTCCAGCATCTGCAGTTCTTTGGTTTTTCTGGTCACTATCACTTTGCTGTTAGTGGGATTTTGATCTGAACAGATGGGTTAATATATTTCTAAAGGACTGCATTTGTTGTAAAGTGGTTATGATAAGAGCTATATAAGTGTGAGGTTTTTTAATATAATTTTGAAGATGTTTAATAGGCCTCTCTTTTCAAGGGAAAAAGCATCAATAAACTCATGTTACAATAATAATATGATCTCAGAATTCTGTTATCATCCTTGTAAAGATTTCTTGTTCCCTCTTAAATGCCTCTATGTTCTTTTTACAGGAAGGCATAAAACAGCTTGCGTTTCTAGTGATAGCCACGATTTCAGGGCATCCCACAATGCTTTACAACTAATTGAGTTTGCAAGTCACTTTTGTATGACAGAAAATGTAGCAGCTAACACAGAAAGATCCCACATATGAAATATTGGTGGAGATCGATTGACAAACATTATCTGCATCAGGTAACGAATAGCCTGGCCATTATTGGGAGATTTTGCTACACTTTGTCCCAGATTTCTGTTTGCTGTAGTGTACTATAACCCTTCATAAGCCGACATTGTTTGCCGTGAATAGACTGCTTGCTGTAGGATTTCCCTGCCTCCAGCTTATTGTCTATTCTTGTGTCACGTTGCACTTTTTCAACATTGGCCTAGAATGAGCTGCATTGAAATTTTTGAATGATCTCCAACTTGAAAACAGAGTTAATTTTTTTGAGGACAGGAACACCACTACAAAGGAATGTCAGTAAGATGGGCCAGTGGGCTAAAGGATGGCAGCTGGAATTCAAACTGTACATGAAGAAATGCATCTTTGTAAAGATAATTACACTTTGGGTGGAAGTTGGCTGACATTGTCAAAAAAACAGACGAATCTGGGTCAGAAGTTCAGAGGGCATTAAAGAAATCTAATGGAATTGATCGCAGGAGGTTTAGAATATAAAATAAAATAAGAATGATGAGTCTATAAAACTTTTAAAAGAGCTGAGTTGAGTGTTGTCCGCAATATTGGGCACCATTCTATACTGAGGAGATTTAGAGAGGGTGACGTGCTGATTTATTGGGATCGTGTCTAGAATCTAAAATGTAAAGCAAGACTTTTACATGGATTCTGGTTAGAGCAAGACAGATTACAGGATGATATGATACAGAAGATGAGACTAATGAAAGGGGTGGTGATATAGTAATTAGGAGCAGATGATTTTCACTTTCTAAATGACGTGTAAAAGCAGACCTGAGGTGTGAGATCATAGAATCCCTACAGCAGGCCATTTGGCCCATTGAGTCCACACTGATCCTCCAAATAGCATTGCACACAGATCTACTCCCAATCCTATCCCTGTAACCCTGTATTTCCCTTGGCTAACCCACCTAGCCTGCACACACTATGTGGTAATTTAGATAACAAGGTGTGGAGCTGGATGAACACAGCAGGCCAAGCAGCATCATAGGAGCAGGAAGCATAGGATGCTGCTTGGTCTGCTGTGTTCATTCAGCTCCACACCTTGTTATCTCGGATTCTCCCGCATCTGCAGTACTTATTATCTCATGTGGTAATTTAGCATGGCCAATCCACCTAACCTGCACATCTTTAGACTGGGGGAGGAAACCAGAGCACCAGGAGGAAACCCACACAGACATGGGGAGAATGTGCAAACTCCACACAGACAGTTGCCTGTGGGTAGAATTGAACCTGGGTCCTTTGTGCTGTGAGATAGCAGTGCTAACCACTGAGCCACCATGCCACCCCAAAAACGTAAGATAAATGTAAGAGATTTAGAACAGAACTGGCTTCGCACACTGAGCTGTACACACTGAGCCGTCAGACAGTGGAAATAGCAGAGTTATAGCACAAACAGCATCAATGTTTATGATGAGATTAGATTGGTGGCTGAAAGAAAAAAGTGACAAAAGATTGGGGTACAAGACAGAGAAAGGCAATGAGAATTATCTCCTGGTGTGGAAGGGTGAAACATAGACTGTTATTCAATTTCTAGGGCAGTACATTGGAGGAGAGGTGATCACATAGCCTGGGGCTTTCTTGCTTTTAGTTTTACTTGACAGTAAATAATGGACTATGCGACAGTGAGCAGGAATTGAGCACTAAGGAGTTTTAGTAAAGTGGCCAGTGAATCATATTTAGAGAGTGTAACAAATTCCTCTCCATTTGGTATGCATTCTGTGCTGTCAGAGTGAGCAATTGGTGAACATTGCAACATTCCGTGAACGAACAGTTCTAAGGGGATGCCATGTTCAGCTTTTGGTTGCATTGTTTTAGGGATGGGGATCGATTCCATGTTTTTGGGGGTAACTCAAGACACATGCGGGTCATTGACGAATGGTATCAGGATTATAGATAATTGGAGAAGGGGAAAGATGAAGGCAGATTCAGGCTTCAAATAGAAAAGAATTGCCAAGCTGTACTGCTGAGGAGATAACCTGGAGCCAGGGACCCTGTGCAGTCGGAACTCAGAAAAAAAAACTTCAAGGAGTTGATTCATTAGGAGCATGTCAGATACATTAGGGACATTTAAGTGACTCTTGGATAGGCACATGGATGATAGTAAAATGAAGGGTATGCAGGTTAGTTTGATCTTAGCGTAGGATAATAGGTCGGCTCAACATCATGGGCCGAAGGGCCTGTACTGTGCTGTACTGGTTTATGTTCTATGTTCTATGAGTAAGTTGCCAAGGAATTAATAGTACAGTTGGGGAGTCGGTGAGAAGTCAAGAGCAGTTGGATAGCTCTATAACTCAGGAAGACACCCTAGGATTGAATCTCACCAAGGCAAATGGCAGAATTTGAATTCAATAAAAATCTGGAATTGTATCAAATGGTGTGCCTGAATCCATTATCAGGAAAGATCCATCTGACCCCCCAACTCCCTTTGGGGAAGGAAACTGCCATCCTCACTTGTTCTGTCCTACAAGTAACTCCAGACCCACAGCAATGTTGTTGGCTCTTAACTGCCCTCAGGGCAATAAATACTGGCCTGAGTAGCAGTAAATATATAGAAAATATAATAAAGGCTTCCCTTGAAGGAACAGCGAAAGTTCCAGGATATAAGGTTGGGCAATTGAAAAGAAATGCTAACTATTGTTTTCACACTGCAGTCCACTCCACCTCTACATGCTGCTGAAATGGGCTGGTTTTCACGCCCTTAAAATGGGCACGTTAAACTTATCAATGCATTATGCAGACCTTTATCATTGTGGTTGGGGTTACATAATAAAGATCCAAATCTCCCACTTGGAAGCATTGGGGTGTCTCAAAACAAATTGAGGTTCTATAATGTGAGGAAGACCCCATCGCCATGACGATGAGTGGACCCACACCATGCCTATTGGTATCTGATGTTCAGGGGTTTAATTAAAGTTCTGCTCTGCACTGCGCAGCTCGGAAGAAATTCGAAGCATTGGGTTTTCTAAATAATTTTGGTACAGGTTGGTGGGAGGAAAGCAGAACAGGTTTGCATTTACTAAACATTGTGTGTGATTCCAGGATACCTCTCAGCCAAGTTGCTGAAGCAAGGTCACAATTTTGATGTGGGAAACACGCAGTTAATTTATGCCCAACAAGATCCCACAGAATAAAACATGATCAGATCACCTGGAAGCTGTGGGAGAAATATTGGTGACGACACTAGAGAGAAGCTCCCCCAACATAGCCCCATGTCCTCTGCCCCCTACAAACACAATTACAAAATGGTGCTATGGGTTATAACGTATCCACTCAAAAGAATGGATGGAGTTTAGTTCAATAAAAGGCAGAAAGACACTAATACTTGACCTGAAGTGTTGAAGCCATGATTTTGGGATCTCTTAAACAAACTGACCTTGAAAGTGTACATGTGCACAGGTTCTTAAAGCTCGCAGTACAGGTTGTAAAGGAGGCATATGGAGCGCTCTCCTCCAATGGTGGAAATGTAGAATATAAGCATAGGGACATAATGATGAAACTGCATAAGATACTTGTCAGGCCACAACTGGAGGATTGTGTGCAGTTCTGGTCACAACGTTACTGGAATGATGGAATTGTTCTGGAGAGAGCGGTGATAAGATTTACCAGAATGTTGTCAGGGCTAGAGAATTGTAGCTATGAGGCGAGACTGGAAAGATTGGGGTTGCTTTCCTTGGAACAGAGAAGGCTGAGGGTGCAGGGTGGGGGTGATTTGACTGAGAGGTACAAAATGGTGAAGCTAGAGATAGAGTAGACAGGAGGAAGCTGTTTCCCTTGGTAGACAGTTCAAAAATCAAGTGTCCTAGATTCAGGCTAAGTGGCAGAAGGGTAAGAGAGGGCATGAAGAAAAGCTTTTTTAAGCAGAGGGTGTAATTTACAGCCTGAATTGGTGGTGGAGGCAGAGGCCTTAAACTCTTTGAAGAATTACCTGCATCTGCACCTTACCTGCTGTAAGCTATCGGGCTATGGGCGATGTGTAAGAAGATGGGATCACAAAGGGCGCCTGGGTGTCTTTGGGACAACATCGACAAGCTGGTGTGGTGAAGCTGGGTAGAGTGCTTGGGGACTGGAAGGCAGGGTGTTAGAATTTGTTCGTAAAATGATGGGGGGAAGAGTGCATGGACCGTTTAAAAGATGGTGAGCTTCTCTAGGCTTAGAGATTTTAAAAAAGTCTACAGATGCTTAGAGAGTTCTCAAAATTGAAACATTTGTATCAAAGGCTGTATGGTTAGAAAAAAAAGCCACAGTCTGTTTCTTTAGCAAGGCGACCAGTTTGAATATCAACCAATTACTTTAAACCAGGCACTTAGAGAGTGAAAAATAATTAAATTTTAATTCTTCTGAAGAAGGGTCCCAACCCGAAACATCAGTTTTCCTGCTCCTCTGATGCTGCCTGGCCTGCTGTGTTCCTCCAGCTCCACACTATGTTATCTCTGTCTCTAGCATCGGCAGTTCTTACTATCTCTAAATTTTAATCTGATGGTTTTGACAACCTAGGACCAATCGTAGTGTAAGAAATTTATAGGTCATCAAGGGTATAAAAGAAGAGGCCATTTGAAAATCAGTGTGAGAGCAAATTGACATCTGAAGAGAGACTCACTGGCTCTCACAGAAATCTCTAAGCTCTCAGAGTGGCACCATTTAAATAAAGGTACTATGGCACAGCTAGTTAATATTCCTGACACAAGAATTCGATGGAATAAGGTATTTCTGACAGGAGAACAATGGAGAATGCAAAGAACACTCCAGAAGACTTATCCTGGCTGTAATTTCGCGACACGAGGTTTTTTTTATTAATTTGTTTTATATAAGTGGGACTTATATCTGATGAAACAGCATACCATTAGAATTTTGTTTCATTCAAGAATAGTTAGTGGTTAAGGGGGATGTGTTTAGTTTGTTGGCAGTTTTGTTAATTTGTTAATTGTTAGAGTTACATAAATAAATTACTACTTGTTGGTTGTAGAGTGACTGTCAGGAGTTCATTTTATTTCACCTTTTCTTTATAACAGATGGTAGGTGAGAGGCAGGCTACACCACTTTTCACATTTCCTTTAACAGATTACAAAGCGAGGCCAGCTTCTCTTGGTGTTTCCCTTTTAATTATCAGAGAGGTGTCGACTTCATCTCCGCTTCATACCTTTCTGGGGGCTTGTGTCTCAGATCTGGACCATTCATGTACGGGACTGAATGGATCTGAATGGATTTGAACAGATTTGGGGTACGAAAGGTCCCAGCAGATTTCAACAGACTTGGGGATTAATGTCCTAGACCTTTAAATAAAACTTAAGAGAGAAGTGGAAAACCTGTTTAATTCGAATTGCTTGTTGTTGGGTAAATCGAAAGTGGGGAAATGGCTCTTATTGTTTTTAAAGAGGTTCTGGGGGTCGAAGATGCTTCTCAAATTTGCCAAGAAAGTTTAGAACGACAGAGGAAGGATACACTTTAAGACTTAGCAAACAGGCTAGATTTGGTTTAACTAGGGAGAGGGAGAGAGCTGAAATTATAAAGGAGTCAGTCAAGCATTTAGATATACCAGAAAAACAGTCAAGTGCAATGGAGTTAGAAAAAGTTAAATTGAAAATTAGACAGTTGGAGTTAGAAGATAAAGTAAAGGAAAGAAGAGTCAGGGCAGAAGAAAGGGAAATAATGTTCAAGTTGGAAAAGATGAAGTTTGAACTTGAAGCAAAAAGACTTCATGTGGCAGAAGTAAAAGTATAAGATAGAAGTGAGAATGAGCAAACTCATCGTAACCAACAACTTGATAGGGATATATACAAATATGTCCAACCATTACGAAAATTCGATAAAAAAGGATGAAGAGGCCTTTCTTATTTCCTTTGAGAAACTGGTTAACCAGATGAACTGGCCAGAGACTACGTGGGTAATGATAATTCAGATCAAGTTGGGAGGGAGGGAGAGTGAGGTGTTTGGAGCACTGTCAGATGAGGTGTGAAGAGAATATGAAGAAGTAAAACAGGCTATTTTGAGACCCTACAAATTGGTACCAGAAGCATATAGACAAAGGTTCAGAAGTATGAGCAAGGAACCAGGTCAGACTTATGTTGAGTTTGAAAGAATTAAACATATATCAGCTTTGATAGATGGGTGAGAGCATTAAAGGTAGAAAAGACATATGAGAATTTCGCTGGAGAAGTTCAAAAACTCACTTCCAGAAGTGATAAGAACTCACGTTGAGGAACAGAAAGTTCAAATAGCGAGAAGAGCTATAGAGATGGAGGATGGATACACATTAGCGTATAAATGGAAATCTAGCTTCCGACAGCAACTTCATTCTGTGAGGGATAGAAATTGGGAAAGAGGCAGATCCGTCAATGAGAAACAAAAAGTAGATCACACTGGGAACAGTTTACCACAGGTGAAAAAAGAAACCCAAGAGGGTGAAAAAGAGGCAAAATGCCTCGGGTGTTTCCACCATGATAGAGGGAGACACATAAAGTCACTGTGCTGGTCGATTAAGAGAGTCACTAGGAAAAAGGATGTGGTAAAAGAGGCTCAACCAGTGGGATTAGTTGAGGTAGTGAAGGAAATCCAAAGAGAAGTTGAGGAGCTGAAGGAGAGTACACGGCCTAGACAAGGGCTGGATAGTAAGAGAATGCCCGACCCCTTCACCTCTGTGGGTAAGGTTTACTCGGGAAGAAAGGGGAGAGAAAGTAAAGAAGTTAAACTTTTGCAAGACACGGGAGCTGGTCAGTGTCTAATAGCAAGAAATGAAAATATTGCACTCCTTCTGAAATGTTACCCGAGGCAGTGATAATCTGTGGAATAAATGGAGAGAGATTTAGCATTCTCCTGTGTAAGGTAAGGCTGGAAAGCCCAATGAAGACTGAGGAAGTGACAGTGGGAGTGATTGAATGAATGACTATTCCAGGAACAAATTTTTTCATGGAATGATCCAGCCGGATCAAATGTGGGAGTAATGCCCCTTGTAGTGGAGAAGCTGAAAGAAAATCAGGGAACTGAGGAGTTAAAAGAAAAATACCATGGAATTTTTCCAGACTGTGTGGTGACAAAATTCCACAGCCATAAGTTAAAGCAAGAAGGGAAAACCAAAGAGAAAGACAAAGGAGTTGAGGTCCAGTTAGCTGACACCCTTTTTGATAAAATGATAAAGGAAAAGCCTAAGCAGGTAGAGGATCAGGCAGAGGTGTTCAGTTCTAAAAGATTAATGGAGTTAGAACAAAAAGATGAGACGATGAAAGTATTTGAAAGTGTGAGGTCATGCATTTTGGGAAGAAGAATAAAAGCATGGACTACTTTCTAAATGGGGAGAAAATTCAGAAGTCTGAATTGCAAAGAGATTTGTGAGTTCTAATCTAGGGTTCTCTCAAGTAAACTTGCAGGTTGGGTCAGTAGTTAGGAAGGCAAAGGCAATGTTGGCATTTATCTTGAGAGGACTTGAATATAAAAGCAGGGATATACTTCTGAGGTTTTATAAGGCTCTGGTCAGGCCACATCTGGAGTATTGTGTGCAGTTTTAGGCCCCATATCTCAGGAAGGATGTACTGGCCTGGAGCAGGTTCAGAGGAGGTTTATGAGAATGGTCCCAGGCATGGAAAGTTTGACATATGAGGAACGTTTGAGGACTCTGGGACTATACTCATTGGAGTTTAGAAGGATAAGGGGAGACCTAATTGAAACTTACAGAATACTGAATGGCCTGGACAGAGTAGATGTTGGGAAGATGCTTCCACTAGTAGGAGAGACTAGGCTCCGAGAGCAGAACTTTAGAGTAAAGGGAAGACCTTTTAGAACAGAGATAAGGAGAAACTTCTTCAGCCAAAGAATGGTGAATCTATGGAATTCACTGCCACAGAAGGCTGTGGAGGCCAGGTCATTAAGTTTATTTAAGACTGAGATAGATAGGCTCTTGATTATCAAGGGGATCAAGGGTCACGGGGAGAAAGCGGGAGAATGGGGTTGAGGAACTTATCAGCCATGATTGAATGGTGGAGCAGACTTGATGGGCCGAATGGCCTAATTTCTGCTCCTATGTCTTATGGTCTTATGGTCATTTATATCATAAAGCCTACTCGAAAAAGGAATCAGAATGTAATTACATTAAGGATAAAATCTTAAAGCAGAAATGGGGACGCTGCCCGGTTAGTGCAAAGAATCCCAACAGTGTGGAAGCAGGCCATTCAACCCATCAATTCCACACCAACCCCTCAAAAAGCATCCCACCTAGACCCACCCCATGTCCTACTCTTGCATTTCCTCCCCTCGCACAGTCATTCCACCTAACCTGCACATCTTTGGACTGTGGGAGGAAACTGGAGGAAACCCACACAGACACAGGGAGAATGTGCAGACTCCACACAGATGGTCACCTGAGGGTGGAATTGAACCCAGTTCCCTGGTGCTGTGAGGCAACAGGGCTAAGCATTGAGCCACTGTGCCCCCAAGAAATGTGTGGAAGTTCACCAGATTGTGTTACTGCTAGTATACAGACCGGAAGTGTTGTGGGTAGCACACAAATTGCCTGTAGGAGGTCATCTAGGAGTGAAGACTACTCAGGCTAAGATACAGAAGCATTTCTATTGGCCTGGATTACATAAAGATGTGGTTGAATGTTGCGGTACCTGTCATATGTGTCACATGGTAGGAAAGCCACAGGGAGTGATAGAACCAGCGCCTTTGATACCAATTCCTGAATTTGAAGAACCTTTTACACAGATTATGATTTTGCACATTCCTTCCTTAAAACCAAAAGTGGGAACCAATATTTGCTCACCATAATGGACGTGTCTACCAGATTTCTGGAGGCAATTCCAATATGGAATGTCAAGGCAAAAAGGGTTATGGAAGAGTTGCTCGCTTTCTTTACCCATTATGGACTATCTAAGAAGATTCAATCTGTCTAAGGGTCCAATTTAATGCCGTGTTACTTAAGGACATCATGAATAGATTACACATCAAACACTTTAAATTGAGTGTGTACCATCCTGAATCCCAGAGAACATTGAAATGGCGTCAGACCCTAAAGACCATGCTGAGGGCTAATTGCCAGAATTACTCAAATGATTGGGAGAAAAGGTTTTATATTATTTATATTTATATTATATTATTTTCTGTTAGATATGCTCGAAATGAATCAACTCAGTTTACTCCATTTGAATTGATATATGGACACGAAGTAAGAGGGCCTTTAAAATTAATTAAGGTCCAAAGTCAGAGATCACACATTCGGATTATGTATCTGAGGTGAGAGAAAGAATAAACAGAGTAGGTGAATTAGCTAGACAACATTTGAAGGTGGCACAACATCAAATGAAACAAGGATCAGATAAGAAATCTAAAATTTGTATGTTTGCCTGTGGGGATAAAGTATTGGTGCTATTACCAGTGGTAGGGCATCCCTTCAAAGCAAGCTATAGTGGTCCCTATCAGATTGCGAAGAAGTTAAGTCAGGTGAATTATCTGGTAAAGATGCCAGATAGAAAAAATAATTATTGGGTATATCATGTGAACATGCTGGAACCTCACTATGACAGGGAAAGGGAACCGGAGACACAGGTATTAGTTACTGCCACTCAGAGTCAGAATCAAATCCAGATAATTTGGATTTTGATGTCCCTCAGAATAAATTAAATAATGAGAAAGTCCTTAAAGAATGGGACAGAGGGTTAAGCTGTTTTTCTCAGAAACAGAGAACTGAATTGCAAGGCTTGTTGCAGCACAATGAGGACATATGTAGAAATAGAATGGGGAGGATTAATACCATAGTAGATGAGGTTGATGTAGGGAGTGCTGTTCTGATAAAACAACACCCCTACAGGTTTAATCCTCTCAAAGCAGCACAGGTGCAGAAGGTCGTGGAAGCAATGCTCCAAGAAGACGTCACCGAGCTGAGTCAAAGTTCACAGATCGTGCTGGTTCACAAACCTGAAGATTGTGCATAGATTTTTGGAAGGTCAACGCCGTGACTAAATGAGACTCATACCCAATTTCAAGGCTGGAGACTGTGTGGAAAAAGTTGGACAAGCCACTTAGATCACAAAGTTGGACCTACTTGTGGGTACTGGTAAGTACCTTTGTCAGAGAGAGCGAAAGAACTCTCTGAGTTTGAAACCCCAAATGTGCTATATCAATTTAAAGTAAAGCCCTTTGGAATGCAGAATGCACCAGCCACATTTCAAAGACTAATGAATAGTGTGGTGGCAGGATCGACTATTTGTACCGTCTATATAGATGATGTAGTGATCTTTCGCCATTCGTGGGGAGATCACATGAGGCATTTGTCAGAGCTTCTTCAGAGACTCTGAATGCAGAATGCAGAGTTGGTCATAAATTTGGCAAAAACAGAATTTGAAGACAGAAGTTACCAATCTTAGGAGACAACATTGGGTACTGAAGGATGGCACCTAGGAACATAAAGATGAAGACCAACAAGGAATTTCCAAGACCATCCTTGAAGAAGGAAGTGCTATGGTTTTTGGGACTGAGCAGATTCTGCTGTAAGTTTGCAAACGTTAGAAGTGTGTTGGCACTGTGGACAGACTTATTGAAGAAGAACACAGAATTTTAGTAAACAGAACAATGCCAGGAGGCATTTCAGAATTTAAAAGCAGTGTTAACCACAGCACCAGTTTTAGCCATACTAAATTTCTTGAAACTCTTTAAAGTCTCTCTCGATGCAAGTGATTTCGGGGTTGGAGCTGTGTTGTTACAGGAGGATGATTGTGGAATTGAAAGGCCAATTGGTTATTTTTCAAAGAAACTTAACATCCACCAGAGAAAACATTCAACTGTTGAAAAAGAGTTGTTGAGTTTGGTGCAAAAACAAAGTCGCTGGAAAAGCTCAGCAGGTCTGGCAGCATCTGTGAAGGAAGAAACAGAGTTAACGTTTCAGGTCCAGTGACCGTTTCTCAGTTCTGAGAAAGGGTCACCGGACCCGAAACGTTAACTCTGTTTTTTCCTTCACAGATGCTGCCAGACCTGCTGAGCTTTTCCAGCGACTTTGTTTTAGTTCCGTGTTAAGATTTAGAAAAAAATGAAGCCAACTTTTCATAATAATGGTTCATTTTTTTTTATGTGAGGTGGTGTGGTGGAGTTGGTAGACTACTTGTGGACTGGAAGGTGGGACATTAGAATTTGTTTGTAAAATGATAGGGTGAACATTGCATGGTCCCTTCAAAAGACGATGTGCTTTTCTAGGCTTGGAGATTTTTTTAAAAAGTCTTCAGATGCACAGAGAGTTGTTGAAATTGAAACATTTGTATCAATGGCTGTCTGGTTAGAAAAATAAAAGCCACAGTTTGGTTTGTTAGTAAGGCAGCCAAGTTTGAGCACCAGTGAATTAACTTAAACCAGGTACATAGAGAGTGAAAAACAATTAAATTAAAACTGATGGTTTTGACAACCCAGAACAAATCCTAGTGTAAGAAATTAATAGCCATCAAGGGTACAAAAGAAGAAGCTATTTGAAAATTGGTGTAAGAGCAAACAGTCATCTAAAGAGAAACTCACTGACACTCACAGAAATCTCTAAGCTCCCAGGGTAAGTACCATTTAAATAAAGGTACTACGGCATTCCGAGCTAATATTCCTGATGAAATAACTCAATAGAGGAAGGCGTTCCTGATGGGAGGACAGAGGAGAATGCAAAGAACATTCTGGAAGTCTTATCCTGACTGTAATTTCAAGAAAGTAATTTTAATTGTTTTTTTTAAATTAATTTGTTTTTTAATAAATGGGACTTTTATCAATTGGAACAGCACACCATTAGACTTTTGTGTTATTTGAGAATAGTAGTTAAGGGAGAAGTGTCTGGCTTTTTGGTGGTGCTGCTAATTTGTTAACTGTTGGAGTTAGATAAATAAATTGTTACTTGTTATTTGTTAGAGTGCCTGTCAGGAGTCTATTTTATTTCACGTCTCCTTTATAACCGATTGGGAGGTGAGAGGCAGGCTTTACCACTTTTCACATTTCCTTTTACAGATTACGAGGTGAGGCCAGCTTCTCTGGGTGTTTCCCTTTTAGTTATCAGAGAGGGGTCGACCTCCTCTGCTTTGCAACAATGGGCTGAATGGCCTCCTTCTGTACTGTATCATTTCTACAGTTCTGTGGAGGGACAGCCCTCCACCTCACAACATGGGAATGAGTCAGACCTCAGGACTGTTCCAATGTGGGAATAGCAGCCTGCCTTCATCCTCAATGGACACATTCAAACAACAAAACAATCCCCTGGTTTACACAGAACACATTTGTTTCAAATAAAATTTTGGCTGGTATTGAAATCTTTGCTGCAGTCTTTGTGATAGCTGAGGTGTAGTTGAAATCCCACTCGGCCTTTAACATGCCTGCCTTTGAAGTCTGTGTGGAACTGCGCACCAAGGTGGGCGTGCAAATCATTCAAATAAATCCACAACGTTCCACATTCATTACTCAATCCACCTCCTAAATATGTCTCAGGGCATCCTCGCCTGTAGATTTTACAGATACAGATAGGGAGAAACTGCATCATGTTCCTCACAGCCTTCAACCTGTCGTCGATGACAATGAACATCTCACAAAGGTTATCCCAACACCTCCACTTCTCGCCTTCAAACAACCACCAAACCTTAAACAGACCATCGTTCGCAGCAAACTACCCAGCCTTCAAGACCACAACACCTCACTACTCCATCATGGCAACCTCTACAGGGCATGTCAGCTTATTGACACATACATTACCATCACACCTGGGAACACCACACCACCACCACCACCATCACCCCCCTCCATACATGACAGATTCTTGTGTGACTCTGCCAATGTTGTCTATCCCATACACTGCAGGCAGGGATGCCCCAAGGCATGGTATATTGGTGAGACCGTGCAGATGCTGTGTCAATGGATGAATAGACACTGTGGAACACTCACCAGACAGGAAAGTTCCCTCCCAGTTGGGGAACACTTCAGCAGTCAAGGACATTCAGCTTCCAATCTTTGGGTCAGTGTCCTCCAGGGTGGCCTTTGAGATACACAACAATGCCGAGTTGCCCAGCAGAAACCGATAGCCAAGTTCTGTACCCATGAAGATGGCCTCAACTGTGATCTTGGGTTCATGTCGCACTATATGTGACCCCACCACACATTTCTGAATGTTTAAAATCTTCCTTACTGTCCTGCTTTGACCATCAATTTGATAAATTGTTATGATCTCTCCACGTTACTTAGTTTGTAGAGTTTTGGATTACTTGTTACTTTGGTTTGATCCTTGGCATGAGACGCTTATATCTATTATGTTATCCCAGTCATTTGGGTTGTCTCCAGCACCACCTTATTTTGAATTTTTTTTGTAATTATCGCTTTGCCTCAATTAATTGGATTATCAGTCATCCCTTCACTTGCAATTCAACTGTTGACACTTTACTCACACCATCTGACACTTTTAATCACCTACAGAGACTTTCAACACACCACTCACAAAATCTGTATGATCTATTGATCTCTCTGCCTGTAAATTCTGTGCCTGTGCACTTCTCTTCACTTCATTTGATGAAGGACCAGAGTTCTGAAAGCTTGTGATTTCAAATAAACCTGGTGGACTATAACCTGGTGTTGTGTGACTTCTGACCATGCCCATCCCAGTCCAACACCAATACCTCCATAACATACTTTCTAGGGACAGCGCCTCTCCAACAGCCAAACTGGTCTCTCTCTTCTTGTACCGTCCAGAGTCTGCTACCAACCGGACTGTAGTGAAAGAAGCAACCAGGCTTTGCAGCTACCCAATCTCCTGTGTTAGATTGGCTGGTCCTCTCTCATCCTCTTAGGGAATGGATGGCACTGTTGAGAGGATGTGTCAGCAAATACACATGGTTTGTGCATTCATTTCAGTGCTGCCCCAGATGCTGGAATGAACGCTGGCAAAATTGTGCATCTAATTCTCCAAAGCTAATTTCTAATCTAGAAAAATGGGAGAGGGATAAGATAATTAAACCAGGAATGAAACAGCAACGAAGGGAAAAGATTAGGCAAACATGGATGTTTTTGATCGTGTAATGCTGCAGGAGTATACAATGAGATTATTAGTGACAAGTGATGTTTCGGAAACAGTTCAAAGAAGGATGTCAAGAATGGAAGTGATGATCAAATCCTAGAAGAAAAGTAATCTCTTCTTGGCAGAAGGACAAACCAGTGAAGGAGGGAAGGAGGGAACAATTTCAATCTTAGAAGCAAAGCCGTTTACGAGTGGGTTCAGGAAAGTGTAATGGGTTGTGTGAAGGGAATGATGGGATCTTATCATAGAAACCTCAAGATAAATGCAATACGCTAAGTACAATCAGTGTAATAGGGAGGCACAGTGGCTCAGTGTTTAGTGCTGCTGCCTCACAGCACCAGGGATCTGGATTCGATTCCATCCTTGGGTCACTGTCTCAGTAGAGTTTACATGTTCACCCGTTATCTGTGTGTGTTTCTGTTAGATGCTTCGGTTTCCTCCCACAGTCCAAAGGTGTGGAGGTTAGATGGATCGGCCATGGCTAATGTGGGGTTATGGGGCTAGGGTGGGATGCTCTTTGGAGGGTCGATGGTGACTTGAAGAGCCAAATGGCCTCTATCTGCACTGTAGGGATTCTAATTAACTAACCTAGTACACTGAATAGTAAACTCCCTGAAGAATTCGTAGGAAGGTAGCCCTGGAATGTTAGAGAGTGGAATTGTATGGTAGTGACTCTGGGGCAGCTTGGTGATGGTAATTGTCCAATTTGATCCTACCCATGAATGATGTTTGAATGAATAGCCTCTTGCTTTTCACACATCCTTTTTAGGTGCCTTACTGCTGTCCTGACGGGAAGAATTTCAATTCAGTTTGAGCCTGCATCCTCGAACAGGACCTGTTTCTGAAAGAGCCTGTTCACTCTCCCCACTTACAGCACATCCTCAGAATTGGTGCTCAAGGAGAAATAAGTTGTACAGTTCTCGTGTTTCACCAGAATCCTTGATATTTATTGTTTTATCAGGCTGTTTCACAGAGGACTTCCTTTAACCATCATAAACAGCATTCCTTGAAATTTGAAAGAAAACATAAAGAACACATTTTTCCCTGAAATTTCTCCCTCAGAAATGTGAAGCCATGTTTCCGTTCTGATGGTCTTCCATATGTAGAACTGTGAAGGGAAGGCTTTTTGAAGTGCTATGATTGTTGGCAAACATTCGTAGAGCGATTTCCTACAAATTGAAAATCAGGTTGATGGTATTGCTGGCAGGGTGGTTGAGAGAGGCGTTTTGACAAATAAATGCCCTTTCTTTCTTCAAATGATGCCTTGGGATCTTTTGTGTGTGACCAGATGGTGCTTCAGCTAAATATCTTACCCAGAGCATGGCACCTCCAATAAGACAACACTCAGCAGGAGGGTATTCTGCGTTAGAGTGGAAACAACACTGGGCCTCACTCTCTGATCTGTCATCAGCTCCATAATGAGAGTGGACTCACAAAATTAAGTCCTTGCATTGATCCATGCATCAGGTGACTGGTCAACCAATATAATTTTGCTTTTAAATGTTCCTCATTGGAGAAGATAGGTTGGATGAAGTCACCTGGGACATTGCGTCATGGCGATACGATAAATTTAAGATCAATTAACACATTTGGTGGTTAAGTGGATTTTCCTGCCAGCTGCACATTGATTCACAATAACTCGATTGAACTAAATAGTCAATGTTGGCAACGTCTCAGAATGACTTGGGTCCATTATCTTTTCTGTGGTAACATCTGCTCTGGCACATGACCATGAGTGGAGTTTGCCAAGAGACCTGCACAAAAGCACATTCTGGATGTAATGCAGAATAATGTTACTTCAGTGCTGACTGGATAAGAAGCCTCTCACTGTATATCAGAAGGAGTGCTTTTTATTTCTGTTGTGGACACGGTGCAGCTGGAACTTTGAAGGCAATTCATTGACCTAGACAATCATTCCCCGGACACAATGTCTATGATATCTCACCACAAGCCCATTCGACAGGGAATCATCCATGCACACAGGCAGGAATACACCCATTCCCTGTCATCTGGCTGCAGAGCTGAGGAACACTGTTTAACATTTTGTTGGAAAAATAGAGCTTTCTGAAAGCATCTGCCACAATTGTGACAATGGATCAAAACTCCAAAATACATGTGGGCATATCATGCTGTTAATTTCAACATGTGTTTCTGTTGTAAATGGTGGTGAATGTAAATTCTGTAACTTTCTATAGGGTTCTCTGCAGATGCATAGACTGTCACCCCTCAAGAAGGCAAATAACCTGAAGAAGTAACAATCCTTCAAAGGGGGTAGAAGCAAATCAGAACAGATTGGACAGTGTCCTCTTGTGGCTACAGAGATAATAAATGAAAGGGTTGATGGCCACCTTACCTATAGTTATCTCCTAAACTGCAGATGTAGCTGTGGATTAAAACTAGGGATTAAAACTATAGTTCAATACAACACGTGTCTACTAATGGAAGATAGGAAGAGAGTGAGCTGAGGTACTCATGTGTACTTAGAACATAGAACATACAAAGAACAGTACTGAACAATACACGCCCTTCGGCCCACGATGTTGTGCCAAACTTTTACCCTAAACCTAAGGTCTATCTAACCTCCACCCCTACCTTATACTATTCTCATACTTGTCTGGGTTCAAGCGCTAATGTCCTGTGAAGCTCACAACCAAACAGCCACAGTCAGACCTGCATTGCTGGTAAAGAAAATGAAAAGGCATGCACTCACTCTGAATGTTACCAGCTAGCCACTGCCAAAAGAAAAATGGAGCATATAGGAGCAACGGATGGTGGGTAGGAAGATATGAGAGTTGGGAGTTTAAGAGAGTGTCACTTCGGTGGGGTGTGCATGAATTGGCTTGGACTGCACGTGGAGAATGAAGAAGGCGATGTGGTGCAAAGGGTAAGTTCTAAAGGGCCAAATAATAAATAAAACAATGTCGTGTAAGGCCTCAGCAAACTCAAGCTTGCCTTTTTAACATCCCACATTGATATTTCACAGCCCCACATTTGGATAGGCCCAAATCCATTGTGGACTTGCCCCAGAGGGAAATGACACTATTCAATGCACTTAGTCACAAGTTAGGTGTGTTGAGCCAGGAATTTTCACTTTAGCTGCCCACCCGGGATTGAATATCTGGCCCATGGTTTCAGGTAAATTATCTTCCATCAGAGATGGGAAAAGTTTGGAAGCAATCAGTTTTAAGTAAGTGTAATGGAGGGAAGGTGGGAAAAGTACAGATGGGAAGGTCTATTTGAAGTAAGACAGGAGAGAATAATGAGGAGAGAGATGGTGAAACAGAGTCAAAGGGAGCAGTAATGGAACATGTAAAGAGACAAGGGACCTGCATCGATGAGGTGTGAATGGCAGAGTCTTAAACAGCTGCTGTCCAAAAGCAAAAACAGGAGGAAAAACCCGCAATGCAAAATGAAGCAAAGATGTTGGTCTGAAACTGTTGAATGCGGACAGCAAAGTGCCTAATCAGAGGATGAGGTCTTTCTTTGAGACTATCCTAAGATTATTGGAACATTATAGCAAATAGAGGATAAAGAGCGTGAGAGCTAGGTGAAGAAATTGAAATGACAGGCAACCAGAAACCTGGAGTCCTCTGAGCACACATCTTCTGCAAAGCTGCCACCCAATCGGTTTTCTCTATCCCTAGCGTAGTGCAGACAGTTTATACTTCATGCCAAGCTTCCAGCGACAAAATTAAGGCTACTTATTATATGGCCCCTGGTTGCAGGAAGACCCTTTCTCCTGCCAGCACAACTCTTTATTTTAAAAAACAAGTTTGATTTACTTAACACTTTAGTTTATTTTGTAATTAATACTTGACTAAGATGAAGTCTGGTTGTGAGAGAGAAAGCAGAGAATTGAGGAAGTAAGAGATAGTAGGAACTGCAGATGCTGAAGAACCTGAGATAACAAGGTGTAGAGCCGGAAGTACACAGCAGGCCAAGCAGCATCAGAGGAGCAGGAAGGCTGATGTTTCAGGCCTAGACCCTTCTTCAGAAATGGGGGGAG
>JAHRHZ010000048.1:5192378-5231986 GCA_024137785.1 Ginglymostoma cirratum | reverse complement strand
CATTGTTATTCCCCATGTTACCATTGTTACTCCTCATGTTACCATTGCTACTCTGCAAGTTACCATTGTTATTCCCCATGTTACCATTGTTACTCCTCATGTTACCATTGTTACTTCTCATGTTACCATTGTTACTCCTCATATTACCATTGTTACTCCTTATGTTACCATTGTTATTCCTCATGTTACCATTGTTATTCCTCATTTTGTTATTCCTCATGTTACCATTGTTATTCCTCATGTTACTGTTGTTACTACTCGTGTTACCATTGTTACTCCTCATGTTACTGTTGTTACTCCTCATATTACTGTTGTTTACTGGCCTTGCAACAGGGAGAGCACTTTTACAACAGCGGGTTTTGGATTCTGATGCACAATTTCAGGTTGTAGGTACAAGGTAACGAGTCCAGGATACCCTTGTGATAGAATCCCAGCTTCAAAATAGAAAACACCAGTGAGTTTTGAGTTGGGACTATATCTGTCAGCATTTTCTCTGCAGCCATGATGTGGAGGTGCCAATTTTGGATTGGGGTTAGCAAGGTCTGACAGGTTACAGTCCGACAGGTTTATTTGGAAACACAAGCTTTCGGAGCCTTACCAACACCTGAAGGAGTGAGGCTCCGAAAGCTTGTGTTTTCAAATAAACCTGTGGGACTATAACCTGGTGTCGTGTGATTTCTGAGTCTTTTTCTGTAGGCAGCAGTGTGAGTCACAAGGATTCTTGTTTAATTCCTATTTTACGAAGTAGAATTACATTGCATTGGAGTACTGAGGGAGATAGAACTAAAAGAAGCCTTGACATTATTTTGAGGAAATATAGAGAAGCTATCCCTGGTGTCTGTCATATACTCAGCTACCAGTACTGACAGTCTATCAGAAGTGGTGGATACGGTTATGACATTTAAAAGATATGTGGACAAGTACATGAACAGGAAATGTTTGGAAGGATACGGGCCAAGAACAGGTAGGTCGGACTATTTTAATTAGGATAATGGTCTGAATGGACTGGTTGGACTGAGGGTCTGTTCTCGTGCTGCATGACTAGATATCATTAGGTTATTAATCCTGGTGTCTTGTGCCTGGGACATTTCACTGTCACACATCTTCCTTTTCAGATATTTTCTCCTCAGCATGTTCAGAGATGTCAGTACAAACCTCTGGAGCAGGTGGGACTTGATACAGACCTCCAGGGTCAGAGGTAGGGACACTACCACTGCACCAGAGGTGCACTAAAATTATTGTTGGTGTTAGTGCGTCAGTATTTTTAATCAACCTGTTCAGAGATATTATGATGCAGCTCTGGAGCAAATGGGACTTGACCCTGGATCTCCTAGCTCAGAGATAGGAACATTACCACTGTACCAAAAGAAACCTCTGTAGCAGAGCAGGCCTGAGAGGACCAAATGGCCATCCCCTCCTTCTAAATCCTACATACTTATAAAATCATCCTTTTCAATGATGTTATTACACACTTCTGGAGAAGGTTGAACTGAAATCTGGACCTCCTGTTCCAGAAATAGGGACGGTACCATTGCACCATGAGATATTTTTAATAGACATGTTTTAGCACATGTTGGAAGTTGAACCCAGACTGTCTGGGCCAAAGGGACATCATTGCTGTACCATTAGACCTGAATCTTGGTTTCCAAAGCTGAGTCAAAGGTCCCGTCTCACTGGTAGCAGGTAGACCACTACAGAGCCTTAACAAGAGGAGGAACTTATCACAGTATATTTTATTGTATGATAGCAATAAATACAATTAACATTAACAAATTTAGCATAATTGTAAAGCTATCAGGAGCCAAATATCTCCCGTCTATTTCCGTTAGAACCTGAGTGGTACTAACCATTTTGCCACTGTGACATTATCTTATTTGTGTGGAGCTCAATACAGCAGAGCATTAACTCTTTCAGGACCATTACTGTTTACAATGTCATCCCAACCAATGTCAAACCCTCAGTCAACACCACAACACAGTTTATCAGTTCATTCTTATTTCTGGAGCCCTAGTGCGCACCTATTGGCTGTCAATGTTTCCTGCATTGCTCAGTATCATCACTTCAAAAATAAACTTTATTGGCCACAAAATCCTTTGAGATGCACATTTGTCGTGCAAGACACTATAAAAATGCAAGTCTTTTGCCCATGCAATATTGAGGGTGTCCAGCACTGTCAGATGTCCTGCCTTTTCAATGAAGAGTCAAAGGGATTGTTTGGTGGTGAAGCTAATTAAAGAAGGAGCAGAGGACTTCTGTCTGGTGTACAACCAATAATGACCCCCTCAGCCAAACCATCAAATAAAACATTTTTTTCTGACCTTATGTCTACAGCGTTTCTCACATTGTAACTACAACTACTCTTCACAAGGGGGTAGCAATTACTGCAGGTGCTGGAGTCAGAGTCGATATTGTGTGGAACTGGAGGAGCACACCAGGCAGCATCAGAGGAGCAGGAAAGTTGATGTTTTGGGTCGGGACCCTAATTGAGGACTGGAGAGGGGGAAAGGAGCTGGGAAATAATTGGGGCTGTGGTTGGGTTGGGGGATGGTGGGTGGGATGGTGAAAGGTGAATGCATGTCGGGGATAGTGGGGATTGGTCAATGGGAAGGTTGGAGCCGATAAATGGGAGAGAAGATGGGCAGGTAGTGTCAGTTCAAGGAGGTAGGGATGAAGAGGAGGTTTGGATATGGAATGAGGCCGGGGCTGGGGAGATTTTGCAACTAGTGAATTCTATGTTGAGGACATTGGGTTGTATGTTCCCGAGGTGGAATAGGAGGTGTTGTCCCTCAGTTTACGTGTGGTGTCATTGTGGCACTGGAAGAGGCACAGGATGGACAACGATGCCACACACAAACTCATATTCTGCCTTGGAAGCTTACAGCCCGATGGCCTCAACATAGAATTCACCAATTTCAAAATCTGCCCACTCCCAGCCTCGGCCTATGCCCAACCCTCCCTCTCATCCCTACCTCCTTGACCTGCCCATCTTCTCTCCCACCTATCCACCCCATCCTTCCCACTAACCAGTCACCACTATCCCTGACCTACATCCACCTTTCACCATCCCACCAACCTTGCCCCAGCCATGCCACAGCCCCAATTATTTCCCAGCTCCCTTCCCCCTCTCCAGTCCTGATGAAGGGTGCAAACCTGAAATGTCAACTTTCGTGCTCCTCTGATGCTGCCTGACCTGCTGTGTTCCTCCGGCTCCACACTGTATTGACTATAGTTCCAAAGATTCATTGGCTATAAAATGCTTTGGGACATTGTGAGAGATGTTTTACATACACAGAACACTTCCATATTTTCACTCGCCTTTTCTGTTTTTGGACAATTCTTGATTTAATGCCAATTGGTTTCACCATTGTTTAGAATAAATACAGAAATGAACCCCAATAGGGTAAAATTTCCACAGACCTGCTGCTTTTGTTGGCTTGACCCCCTGGAGAAGCATTGAAGGTGATCGGTGTCCTGCTGATATTCCATAAAATATTGCAAGCAGCCTGAATGACTGAGGATTACTTCCAAAACCATGGGCTGAGCTTGAATTAATTTTTATTTTTTCATGGGATGTGGGTCTGACAATCCAAGTGTTGCAATCCATCCCTAATTGCAGCTTGCTCGTTAGTTTCAGAGGGCAGTTGAGATATTGTTATCAGGCAGGAGGGTGGTTAGTTTAGCTCAGTTGGCTGGATGGTTGGCTTGCAGAGTGATGCTAACAGCAGGGGTTCAATTCCCACTGCTGGTTGGGGTTACCATGAAGGGGTCATGTTCTCAACCTCTTCTCCTTGCCTGAGGTGTGCTGACCCTCAGGTTAAACCACCACCAGTCATTTCTAATGGGAGAGCAGCCCTGTGGCCTGGTAAGGCTAAGCCACCAAAATACTGTATGAGTCAGGAGTCACATGCACAAATTAGCACATTTTATTCCACTCTGGCAATATTTCCCAGACAAAACAACATGTCTTCCTGTTTTATTTTGGAGCTCTCATGTTAGTAAACAGGCCTCCAAAATATTCCATTTGCCAAATAACACAGGAAATCAAACCATATTCGATTCCTGGCCATCAAACCACGACGTTTATCTTAATAATTTATTTCCAAGTTTTATTGACGCTGCCACAGTTGTGAGATGGTCTGATTTTAAACTTTGTGAGGATAGATTGGAGAAGTTGAGACTGTTCCTTTAGGAGCAGAAATTTGATGGAAGTTTTCAAGATCATGAAGGATTACATGGAGCTGATAAGAAGAAACATTTCCCGTTTATAAAAGCATCAAGAATGAGAGGGCGCAGGGTTAAAGTGCTTGGCAACAGAAACAAGTGTGATGGGAGGAGAAAAACCTTTCACACAATGAATGGCTAAGGTGTGAATGCATCGCCTAGAAATCTAGTGGAGACAGTTCAATTGAGGCATTCAAGAGGTTAGTGGATAAATGCGTAAATAGAGCCAGTATTCAATTCTGGGGAAAAGGCTGAAGAATGGCATAAAGTCATGATGCTCGTTTGGACGGTCAGTACAAAAAGTTGGGATGAATGGCCTCCTTCTACATGATACCATTTCTTTAATTCATTGCTTCTGTTTTGTTGTTTTCAAATGCCTCTCCGGCCTCGCCCTTTACCTCTGAAATGTTGTCCAGTCCAAAAACCTTAAAATCTCTAAATCCCTTTAATTCCGGCTTCTTGTGAATCCCTAATTTTTGTTCTGAGGAAGGGTCACCCGACTCGAAACGCTGACTCTCATTTCTCTTCACCGATCCTGCCAGACCTGCTGAACTTTTCCAGCAACTTCTGTTTTTGTTTCTGATTTCCAGCATCCCCCATTCTTTCGGTTTTTAATATCTTTCTGTGGTCCAGTAGGAACTTCTTGAAAATAGATGTGTGAAAATGTGTCGATAGATTTACAACAATATGAGATCAGCTCCTTTGGCCCAAGTCTCTGACCTTAGATCTATTTTACTGAACAACTTGCATATCTGGTAGTAAAGGATCCTAAAGGCATTGTCAAAATTTGTTACCGAGCTACACAGATAATATTAGAAGAAGAGATAAAAACCATGGCCAATCATATGGATTTTAAGGAACACCTTAAAGAAAGTAGCCAGGCAATAACCACCTCTAACAAGAGACAATCTAACCACCCCACCCTGATATTACATGGCATTACCATCACTGATTCCCCCACTATCAACATTCTGGGAGTTAACATTAGCCAGAAACTGAACTGGACTCACTATATAAATACAGTGGCTACCAGAGCAGGTCAGAGGCTAGGAATACTGCAGCGAGGAACTTATCTCTTGACTCCCTAAAGCCTGTTCACCTTTTACAAGGCATAAGTCAGGAGTGTGATGGAACACTCCCCACTTTCCTGGATGGGTGAAGTTCCAACAACACTCGAGAAGCTCGACACTATCCAGGACAAAGCAGCTTGCTGACTGCCACCACATCCACAAACATTCACTCCATCCACCACTCATACTCAGTAGCAACAGTGCTTGCTATCAACAAGATTCATTGCAAAAACTCAGAAAGGCTCCTTAAATAACACTTGTCAAACCCATGACCACATCCATCCAGAAGGACAAGGGCAGCAGGTATGTCGGAACATAACTTTCCCTCCAAGATACTCACCGTCCTGACCTGGAAAAATCACCGTTCCTTAAGTGTGACTGGGTCAAAGTCCTGGAATTCTCTTCCTAACGGCACTGTGGGTTTCCTTACTGCACTCGAACTGCAATGGTTCAAGAAGGCAGCTCACCACCACCTTCTCAAAAGCAGCAGGAATGGGCAAGAACTGCTGACCCAGCCAGCGACGCCCACATCCCCTGAATGCATTTCAAAAAGTGGATGGGGTTGGGTTGAGCAAAGGCAGAGATTTATACAGTTGCTCCGATCTGAGGCTGGTGAAGGAATAGCCCTTAGCCATGGAATGACGCATAAGGGGTTACAATTGGGGGAGCACAGAGCTCTTGGAGATCTGTACATTTGGTGAAGGGGGAAAGGGGAGGTAAGACCATGGAGAGATTTAAGAACAAGACTGAAAAAAGTAACATTGAGATGGTGCCAGACCGGGAGCCAATGTAAGTCAATGAGCACAAGGCCGATGTGCGAATGGAACTTAGTGTGATTACACGGAGTTTAGGATGAGCTCCAATTTATGGAAGCCAGAAGGTGGGAGACCAGCCAGAAGAGCACTGCAACAGTCAAGTCTAGTTTATAACGAAGTCCTGGATCAGGATTTCAGCATCTGTCTTGCAGTTTATACTTGTCCATTTCAGCTGTTATTACCTTCTGCTCCTGAAATGGCAAGATGAGCGGTGAATTTTCACTTAATCTTCACTGTAGCTTTTAAGAACAGACTCTAAATTTCTTTGAACAATTACTGTGACAACTTGTGTTGAGCTGACCAGGAGCAAAATGCCTGTCAAAGGTTTAAGAGAATATAATAATTCTAGAGAATATAAATCAGTGTGCCTGATTGAGTCACACGTCCCGCAGATACAAAGCTCCTTTGGAAGAGCTATAGTTGATCTCAATGATGCTGTATTTTGTTAATAATTTCTTAGCTTTTTTTGGCCACTATTAGGTGCCTGTTTGCACTTAAGCCTTATTCTTATTTAGCCTGAAGACCCAACAGATGGGTTAGATTAGACTCTCTCTGCATCCTCCCCCATCCAGTCTCACATTTGCTTCTATAACCATAGCTAGATCCTTAAACAACAGCGAAACGTTTGCTGCACATAATCCCATCCTTTCAAAGTTTTAAGTTGTTTTATTGCTTCTACATTTTTCTGAAAATGTACAACATTTTAAGCTATTGTAATTGCACTTCCATTTCGGGGAACATTTTCGAGAAATTATTTTATTTCTAAAGTTGCTCAGTGTTGTGTGGAAGTTGATTATGGCTGAAAAGGTAGGCATGTAGTCAAAGCTTTTCATCTTACAGTCTTTAGGCCAAAATGCAAGAATGCCAAATTTCATATGATCACAATGATTTATGTAGCCCCAGAAAAGAGTGCAGACTGGTTAGCCTGGCAAAGAAATTTACCCATGGAGAAAGCAATGGAGAAGCATTCAGTGTACAACCCAGAGACTGGCAGATTGAATTAACCAGCATGTTCCTTCAGTTGGTTGTAACAGGGAGGCTGCACTCAACTAGCCCGCCCTTGCAAAACACTAAACAAACCTACACCTCCCCCCTCACCCCCATCCCAGGCCCCAAGAAAACCTTCCACACTAAACAGACGTTCATCTGCACATCCGCTAATGTGGTATATTGTATCTGCTCTTCCCGTTGTGACCTCCTCTACATCAGGGAAACCAAGCGGAGGCTTGGAGGCCGCTTTGTGGAACACCTACGCTCGGTTTGTGACAAATGACTCCCAGTCTCGAACCATCTCAACACCCCCTCCTACTCCTTGGACAACATATCCATCCTGGGCCTCCTTCAGTGCCACAATGATGCCACCCAAAGGTTGCAGGAGCAGCACCTCATATTTCACTTGGGAACCCTGCAGCCCAATGGTCTCAATGTGGACTTCACAAGCTTCAAAATCTCCCCTCCCCCTACCACATCCCAAAACCAGCCCAGCTCACCCCGCATCCTTAACCTGTCCATCTTCTCTCCCATCTATCCACTCCTCCCACCTCACTGACCAACTCCCACCCCCACTTCCTACCTACACTCACCTCTACTGACTTCATCCCCGCCTCCGTGACCTGTCTGTCTTCTCTCTACCTATCTGCTCCTTTATCCACCTTCTATCATTGCCTCCCCCGTAGGTGACTCAGAGGTGTCTATTTATTTCAGAGTCCCCTTCCCCTCCCCCATTTCCGAAGAAGGGTCTAGACCTGAAATAACAAGGCGTGGGGCTGGATGAACACAGCAGGCCAAGCAGCATCATAGGAGCAGGAAAACTTGACATTTCGGGCCTAGACCCTTTCTGATGAAGGGTCTAGGCCCGAAACATCAAGTTTTCCTGCTCCTATGATGCTGCTTGGCCTGCTGTGTTCATCCAGCCCCACACCTTGTTATCTCGGATTCTCCAGCATCTGCAGTACCTTTTATCTCTAGACCTGAAATGTCAGTTTTCCTGCTCCTTTGATGCTGCCTGGCCTGCTGTGTTCATCCAATTCCACACTGTGTTATTTCATAGTTGAATGTGACGTTGTGAGCGTGCAGCACTTGCTGAACAGTCCTGGATGCACTGATAGCTACACAAACAACTAATTTAATGTCATCAGCTCAGCATTTAAAGTGGTTCACTTACATTTGCTAGAAGTGAGCTTCATTTACAAATAGGGACCCATTTTCTGCCAATAAAAGGACTATGTTAAAGCTTTGCATAATCTTTGAATTAGCCCGGAGATTGAGGGGCCTTTTGTTTTCTCTGTGCAACAACTCAGCCAATCAAAATTGGCAAGCCAACCACTCAGGGATTCAGCCATGGCTGAGTTAGCAGAACTCTTGACTTTGTCATAATGATCATCTATAAAATCGCATTGACTAATTTAAAAGCCTTGGGCTTAGGTGTGACAGAAAACGGGTGGAAATGAGCTTAGGCTGTTCAAATTTGCAACTGAAACTACCTGACCAGAAAGTATCCAAACGCTCAGAAATTTACAAAACAATTTCTAAATAGCATGGTTGAGAGTGTTTGCTGCACGGTGAAAAATCGACCCAAGGGATAATTACCTGGATAGTAACATTCATCATCTGGAATTTATATACATATACTTCTAAATGGCTGTGGGAACAAGACTTTACCAAAGGTATTGTCAGAAAAATAGACTTAGAGTTGGATCTTTTCAGAAGTTGGTAAACTGTCATTTTCATTGTGTTTCACTGAGGGCTTTTCTCTATCATCCCAGATCTGTCTTGTCAGCTACATTCGACACTCCTGTGGCACCCCACTCATCCAATACTAGCCTGAATCACACATTCGTTGTAGGCAGGCGTACCTATAACTGTTAGGATATCCTGAGGTCACTAGTGCTGGCACCATCTAGGGACCCCAGCCATGTGCCTGGTCAAGGTTGGCAGTCTGAAGTTGCCCTTCACTGTCCACATGATGGGACAGCATCCACAAACCAACCCTTTGAAGGGCACATAGGTGGCAAGGCTGATACTTCTTTGCGAATGCAATTGCACCTACCTACCTTAATCACTGTTTAAGCGCTGTGATTTAACCTGTATCATTTATATATATTTTAATATCATTTGTTTTTAAGTTCAGGGGTTTGGATTTTAAATTTGTCACATATGGGTTATACTGTATGTCTGAAGGGTTTAATGATTGACTAGTAAACATTTCAGTAGCCAAGGTGATTTCTTTTCAAACAACTTGATAGAGAGGTAGCTTTCAGTACTAATCATTTGCTTGTGTACTTTAGGAGTGTTTATCACTGAGAAAGAGAAACAAGTGTGCATCAACCTTTCTGTTAGAAATCTCTGGACTTTTTTTGACCTAAGGGGAACCACCGACAGCTTGAAAATAAAGGAGTTTTTATTTTAGTTTCAGCTTCGGCTGGGTATAGAAAACAGTGCTCCAGAGAAAGGGAGAAAGTAGTAAAAGTAGATCATCTCACAGAAAAAAAGTTAGGTCTCGCACTAGAAATGTTTGAACGAAACCCAAAGGAGATTACTTAAAGTTGAGAATATTCAAGTTCAGGTGTATTAAAAGGTGCCTTTTTTTTCAACTGGGAGTTGACGTCTCAGTCAAACTGAACCTATTGAAATGTTTGAGAAAGGATTTATTCTCCGGTGTTTTGGATGTTGCCAGATGTATTTAGGGGATCTGTAAAGGAGTATGTTATGTTTTTAGTGGGATTATATTTCACCATATGTTTTAATATTGCTAAACTTGCTGAAAATAGTTTGGGTTTGTTCTATATTTTCTTAATTTCCTCATTTTGTGAAATAAATTTCTGATTTATTGTTAAAATGAAATCTGCAACATTTTGTGCTTATGTTTCAGAGAGACACCACCTTGTTAAAACAAAAGAAACTAGATTTCAGTCCAGATCTAAATCCCTTAGTAATAACATCCACTGGGATCCACATCCTATCCTACAACCCTTTCTGAGTCACCGCTATACATTTCCAATGTGCAGTGCAGTTCAACATTGTGCAATGTGGAACAATCACACACGGGAAAGCCTTTGAACACTTCAAACGGGACACTGTTATTCAGCAGCAGAAGTGAACAGGAATTTGCACTTGTCTCTTGGAACTGAAACAGCCTGATAGCCCTTTGAGCAGCAACAGTTTTACAGTCAATGAATTGCTGTCATTGGAGCTGGGTGCCAGTAAGTCCTGCCTAGCTTGTAGCTCCTGGTGCTTCTGTGCTTTATCATACTGAAGATGATATAGCTTCTGCTCAAAGTCCTCCTCTTCCAACTCTTCAGAGCCCATCACATTCCTCTTTACCTGTTCCAGCTCTACAAAGCACAGCACAGCATGTCAGGATTATGCAAAATGATCTGTCCGGACTGTACTGCAAAACTGATCCAAGCAGTAGAACCACATCTTCAGGAGATCTGTCATTTGCTCCATCATGGCTGTAGAATAGGCTCAATTGTATCTATTCATAGAATCCCTACGATGGAGAAACAGGCCATTTAGACCATACCAGCCCTCCAAAGAACATCTCACCCAGACCCATCCCCCCTTCCCTATCCTTTCGCAGTAACTCTGCATCTATCTAGTCCACGCATCCGTGGGCTCCACAGGGCAATTTAGCACAGCCAATCCAACTGCTCTGCACATCCTTGGACTGTGGGAGGAAATCGGAGCAAACCCACACAGACACAGGGAGGATGTGCAAACTCCACACAGACGGTCACCTGAGGGTGGAATTGAACCCGGGTCCCTGGTGCTGTGAGGCAGCAGCGCTAACCACTAAACCACCATGCCACCCTCAGAGTCTTGACAGAGTCACCAACCATGGTCACAGTGCAGTGAGATTAGTAAAGCCCCTGGTAACCAGCATTGTAAGACCCCTCAAACCCAGCAGGAGCAGCGCCGGAGATTTCAAAGGTTGGATGTTTAAGTTCACAAACCCAAAAGTCATATTAGCCTTGAAATGTTAATTCTGTTTCTCACAGCACAGAAGCTGCCAGACCTGCTGAGTTTCTCTGGCACTTCTTGATTTTATTAGAGTCCCTAGTGCTTGAAGAGGTGTTTTTTCAGAGGTTGATATCCTCCTTACGACTGATAAAAATTTTAGCAGGGAAAGTGTAAAGAGCTTCTTAAACCTGTCAGGACTGCTTCAACCATAAGATGCAGGACTCAGCAACACCATCCTGTGTTTGTATAGTATTTTCATCGAATATTGTGTCCCAGAGTACTTCACCGAAACACAAGCAGAGAAAACATAGACACGGCGAAAACAGCCAATGACAGGAGGGGCCACCAAACATTGTGTCAAAATGTTGATGTCTTACATCAGGAGAGAGTGAGGTGGAGAGGTTTGCTTCATGCACAAGAGAAAAGCGGATATAACAGAAGAAGCTAAAAAGATAATCTCAATCTTCATGGTAAGAATATTAATCAGAAACTCTGGGTCTTATAAAAAGATGGATGCAAGGCATTGCTTTGAAGAGGCTGTTTGAGTCTAAGGTCTCAAGGTTAATTTTTATTCAACATTCTATCATCTGATCTTTAGCATAAGGTCCGCACAATAGCACCTCTTTTAAATCAGTGCTGATGTGGCTTACTATTTACATATTTGGATATTCATCCTTTATAAAGTAACCCACTCTTGTTGGAGGAGATGGTCTTGGCATATTGGAAAGGCTTGAGGAGATCACTGGACATGGAGAGAAGTGGTTAATCATCACTACCAAGGAGAGGGAGAGGCCATAAAATGCTTGATGTCATCTGCAGACGAGCAATCAGGGGACCAAAACTGGACATTCTAAATTGACCACCAGCTGGAGAAATTAGGCCTGACAGAAAATTGGCCAAACTAAATTAAACAGCATGCAGCAGCTATCGGCTACAGAGAACAGTGGAAACCAAGATCAAAAAGGTTACAAAGGTTCAAGGGGGACCACTTACAACAAGCTCAAAGGTTATGTATTGGAGTCAGATGCTCCAGCAACTTGACTGCCTGAGTATGCGCATTTTACATCTCTGGGCATGGCAACAATGTAGTGTATCGGTGAAATCACATTGCATGATTTGAACCCAGATCATGGCCACATTGGCCAAAGCCTACAGAACATTCTGGAAGATCAGGGGTGAGGGGTGATAAGAACACTCACCCGGAAACCGACCCTTCAGTGAAGACTTGGCAAAGACTCGACTTGGCCCAGCAGCAGAGCTCCAACCAGCTGGAGAGAGAAGACCCACCCAGGCCCCTGTGAGACACACCTTTGTGAAAGACAGCCTGGCCTATGTCAGAGAGGGAGGAGATTCCAACAGCCCAGCTTAAGGTATCATTGCAGATAATATCCTTTTTCAGATAGACAGAGCTAATAGAGTGCAAATATTGTGGGAACTTGGGGAATGCTCACATGGTGCTTCTAATAAAGAATATTTTGTTAATAAAATTGAGTTGAATTTCGAATTCTGAATTCTGTATCCCTTTGTCCGCCTCACTGACAACAGCACTTGGATAAAGTGTTTTTAATACATTAACTGATCAAAGTGTCCAAAGCATGGACAACTGATCCAATCAGAGTTGATAAAGACTGAAAGAACTGCGGATGCTGTAAGTCAGGAACAAACACAGAAGTTGCTGGAAAAGCTCAGCATGCCTGGCGGCATCTTTGAAGAAAAAAATCAGAGTTATAGTTTCAGGTCCGACGACCCTTCCTCAGAAGAGCCAGAAGTTCTAAGTTCTAACTATTCTAGAGGTGTGCTGTAACAGGTTGACAGAGAATGGTCAAGTCTGTAACAGAATGCCACTGGGAATATCTCCAGCCTTGATATACTTTAGTCCACATTGTTTGAACTTAAGGGAGCAAAGATAGTGCAAATATCATTCTGGAACAATTGAAATGTGAGAGAACAAAGGATTTTTTGGATCAAGTGTGTCAAAATGGAGGAAAGGGAATTGTTAAGTGATTGGACAACTGCAGAAGTATCTCGCCAAATGGAGCCCTTGATGCTAGGCTGTTGGAAGTTTGACAATGTAGTGGCAAGTGTCGTGGATAGAATTCTTTCTTCAGAGCACAGAAAGGAGAACGGTTGGCAAAAAAGAGGTATGGATGGTGAGGGATATGAGGAAGCAGTTGTTAAAGGATTTCTCCATGATCTAGACCGAGAGAGGCAAGGTAGCATTAAGGAGTTGACCATAATCTGAGTATCAGAGGTTAAATGGAAGTAGAAAGGAATGCGATACAAGAGGGTAATGAAATCAACGTAAAAAGCGCAAGGTGAGTGGAGAAGGAAGTTGAAATCCCTGAGGATTATTGACCTAGCGTTGAGGATATCAGACAAAAGAAAATGTCTGTATGTGCAAAGCTCAGGGTTCAGATGATCCTCTTTATCACATCATTTACACAACTTGCTTCTGTGATTAAATGTGTTTTTTGAATAAACCTGACTCATTTAGTTTGTTTCAATGAGTGATTGTACGGTCATGTCATCCATCTTACAGAGATGATGTCGGAGATATTAAAATCCCAAATTAACAAATTAACAATAAAAACAAGGTTTTGTTTGCATTGGGAATGAGTACAGTATTGGAATCCAGTCTGAATCACACAATAGCCTACCCAATTGCTACAGTTAAAAACCATCAGCATTGTTCAACACAATGTAACATGATTATGTTTACATTATAAAGATAAGCTTTTCATAATTGGAGTGTGATTAAAATAGAAAGCTCTGCTGTAGGTAATAAAGAGAGGAGATATAAATTTGTCTGTGGAGTACAATTTCTGTGTGATCCGTGTTAATTTGCCCTGAGCAACATCATTTCAGTTTCATCTCACACACTGCACTCAGTGTTTAGATATTCCTCCCTATTGTAGGCAAGCGGCCACAATTCTTTCATTGTTCCTTAATAGCATAAGATTGACTTTAAAGGAAGAATTCCAATTTATTGCAACAAGGCTTCATTTAAAGATTATTTTTTTTTGAAGAAATGGAATGGTAAAAACAAACACCAGGTGCAACATCTAAATGTTTTATGCTCATTTCATGTGTATTCAAAAATTCCACATTCTCTTTTGAACTACACAAAGCAATGGATATAATTCTATTCCATTGACACTCTGTGTGAAGTACTGGTGTTGTGAAATCAGAAAAAAATGATTTCTTTTGCCAAGGCTGGAGATATTCCCAGCAGCATTCTGTTATAGACTTGACCATTCTCAGTGAACCTGTTACAACACACCTCTAAAATAGTTAGAACTTAGAACTTCTGGCTCTGAGCTATGGGCTCTAACACCACACCACAGATGTCCCCTTGATAATTTGCCACCTTCTAATTTTCTATTAAGAATGGCTAAATGGCGTCCAGAGTTCAAATGGGTGGAGGTGTGATTTATCGGGCTAAATTCCCATCCACTTTAACAGTGCCCAATTTTGTGTTAACACATTGTGGAGCTGGAGGAACATGGCAGACCAGGCAGCATCAGAGGAGCAGGAAATGCTGTCTGGTCTGCTGTGTTCCTCCAGCTCCTCACTGCGTTATCTCAGACTCCAGCATCGGCAGTTCTTACTATCCCCAGTTTTGTGTTGTTGCTTGTGAGGAATGGTGATGGAAACAAGTTGGATTATTTAAATGTTGGCAAAAATGGTGACTGCCTTTTGGTTTGTGGAGTAGATTCTCGAATTGACCTGGCAATTCAGAGTTTGAGAGCTCAAAACTACCTTCGCTAGTTGTGAAGTCAGCTCCCATCAACCTAGCTATATTTTGGAGTGCCAAGGAGAAAAAGACATGTCATGTTGTTATCAACAGGTTCAGTAATGTCTGTCATAGCTCAGTGGGCAGGGGGTTTGACTTGCGAGGCTGTGTTATGTCAATAGAGTGGGTGTAATTCCCATCACCAGCTAAGGTTACCATGAAGGACTTTCCTTATCAACCTCTTTCCCCTTCCTTGATATATGGTGGCCCTCAGCTTAAATCACCACCAGTCATCTCTCTAATGAGACAGCAGCCCTATGGTCTGGTAAGGTTATAGTGACTCACACTCATGCAATGTCTGTCTGTGAGGGTCCTGTCAGATTTACCTGATCCAGACCTACATGGGACTTCAGTGTCACCTGGATCACTCAATCCCGTTCAGGTAACAAGGGATGGAGAAGAAATACTCCCTTGTTCGTGTCATCCCAGTCTTTAAAAGCATTTTCTTTTTTAAGTTAGAAAGTCATCATCCTATCTGTATAAGGTGTTTCCAGTCACTGCAGTAAAGGAATAAATTTGAACATTCCAAAAAATGCTCATTACATCCACCTTTACTCAACTTTAATGAACCAATCACACAGCACAGACTGGTGAAACAATACTATGGGTCCTTACTTTGAAGATATGATTATATACCCCTTGGATTAACTGGGAGGGTAAGCATGGTACACCTGATGTCCACTGCTACTGCTTGAAAACAGAACAGAAGTCTTGGCACTAATACAACACAAGGAGTTGGGATGATAGTGATTGACAGTAGTTTAAGATACGTACTCTTCATAGTATATGTACCTAGTATCGTAACATTTCCTTTTTTAAGAAAAATACATTGGTTTACCTTCAAAGAATTTTACATGAAAGCAAAAGAAGACTTTATGTCTGAATGAACTTTTAACATAGAGTGACACCATTTACAAGTCTCTGGAAGGTATTGATTGTTTGTTTATTTATCCAGACCAATTATGGTGATCTTTGCTGGTGGTGACTGTCGTTTTCAATACTGCTGGCATGCAACATTTGTTTGTGTTGTATTTTAGATCATTTACTCTAAGGTTATTCGGTGTTTCTTGCTGAGGTATGGTTCAGATTTGATATCCATTTTGTCACACTTTCACGCTATTGGGTATTTGTACTCAATAGGATCTTGCGATCTTTGTTCTGGGCATGTGCAGGTGATCGCTGCTGGAATCCATCTGTCATCTTTTGGGCTCGAGCGTTTGGTCTAATGTTCAGGTTGAATGGTTTGGGATTACTTGGACGCCAGTCTCTGATGTGTGATCTCACCCTTTCTGTTGCATCGTGTTCTCCTGGGAGTGCCGTGAATGTCGACTGGTGACTGTCTGCCTGCCTTTGCCTGCCAATGAGCAAATCTTGCCACTTGGCCTGTGAGTTGCAGAATTAGGAGATGGCTTTGCAGTGTTAGTACAGGGTTTCTGGTGTTTCTTGTGGTTTTTGCTGCCATCTCAGTGATGCCATGATTGATGATCAAGAACAGGTCTTTGCAGGCTGGTAAGTCTGTGATCACTAGATGTCTGGTGTCCACAGCATAAGATATCTGGAGAGACAAGGGTGAGCTGTTGGAGTCACACTTGAGTGTAATGGATTCCCAGGGATGAAATTCCCAAGCCATAGTATTGAGATGTTCCATTCAAAAGTCTTATAACAATGGAAAAGGAGTTGTTCTTGAATCTGTTTGTATGTGTATTCAAACTTTTATATTTTCTGCCCAAGGAGGAGAGTATAGCCGGGGTGGGAGGGTTCTTTGATGATCTTGGTTGCTTTCCCGAGGCAACAGGAAGTATAGCTGGAATCAATGGATGGAAGGCTGGTTTGTGTGATAGACTGGGCTGTGTTCACAACTCTCTGTAGTTTCTTGCGGTCTTGGGAAGACCAGCTGCCAAACCAAGTTGTGATGCATCTAGACAGGATGGTTTCTATCGTGTGCCTATAAAAATTGGTAAGAGTTTTTGCGGACATGCTGGATTTCCTTAGCCTCATGAGGAAATAGAAGGTGCTGCTGAGATTGACAATAACTATTGAACATCATTTGCCCCATCTATGGGCACAGACAGTGTGTGATATGGAAGGACGTTTGTACCCTCACTCTTATCCAGCTTTGTGTAAAGGTGATGTTGACCCAGTATCTGTAAGTGTAAATGCTGCAGTTGGCACCAGGGTGGAAATGGCGTTCACTATGTTGAATTCCAGCTTATACTTTGAGTTGGGACTTGGCCATCTTCACCCTCCAACTGTGTAGCTTGGCTTGGATAGTTCATGAATCTTGCTTTAATAATGTTTGATACACATTCATGGCTGGTTGGGATGCCGCACCTGTCTGGCTTCTGACTGTGCCATCTTATGATTTTCAGCAATTTGTTCGCTTCTTTGCTTTCTGCACTTAGTGCATCTACTGCCGAATATTTTACAATCAGCATTAAAACTGGGCATTTGCTGGCTGCATACATAGGCCACACTGCCTGCCTTGCTTAACAAGGCTTGCCTGTATTGCCTATCATGTTGATGTTGGATTGGTATGTGAGGAAACCAACACTTGGGTATGGCTTTGTATTTGTGTCCATTTTGGAGCAGAGATTCCTCAGTGCAACTTTTGGGTTGGTCAGTGACATCTTTTTCAAATGCATCTATTGAGGTAAATGTTGTCACAAGTTTCGTTATTCTGTTGGATAGCTCTGCTGCCATAAAATAACAATCACAACCCCTCGATCTATACCTACTCATGAATCGGTCAATGGATGCTTTTTTTTTTGTCTAAAGGACGTGAATTCCTGAAAGTGTATTCAGAGTTGAGTTTCACTCTTGGTTGACCTTTGAATGTTGACCACATTTTCTCTGCCTGTTGAGGCCTTCATGATCTGTAGTATTTTTAATCAGAACTATCAAGGTCCAGAAAACATAGCTTTACATGTTGTTGGAGCCCAGTAAAGACAGATACCACTGCCTTCCAATCAGGAATTCAAACGTTCTTGGCCAAGCTTTTTAGAGGATTTTTAATGTTGCGTGGACTGTTGACAGGCAATTTTGGCAGATTTTTAAATTGCAGCATCTTCAGTGGACACACCTCTAACTGGTCGAAAGGTCCTTCTGTGCTGCAACGATGCTACTGTTGAACTCTTTCTGATTTTTCCCAGATTTACCAAATCCCCACACAGCCACCGCAAAACAGTGATTTCAGATGTAAGTAGGAACACAGGTTTCAAAAACAAAATAGTGAAAAATACATACTTATTTTTCTTTACAGGCTTCTTCTGGTTGTTAGGAGCTCCTGCTTGATGACTTCTTCTGCCCAGCTCAGTCTGCAGTATTTTAACTTCTCCTGTAGAGACTATAATAGAGATGGAGTAGCTTACCTGTGAGCTCTGCTTAAATTTAGACTCCCTAGAGTCAGGAAGATAATTTCTATTCCTGCTTAAACTTCACAGCAGGTGATTAAGCTGAACCAAATTTGAGCTTGCGTTTGATTCGTTGTTGTCATCTGTACCGAGATACAGTGAAAAGTGTTGTTTTGTGTGTTGCACAGACAGACAATACCTTACAAAATGCATCAGGGTAGCAGAACAGAGTTCAGGATCAGTACTGAGGTAGGATCATCAGACCCAAAACGTTAACTCTGATTTCTCCCCACAGATGCTGCCAGACCTGCTGAGCTTTTCCAGCAATTTCTATTTTTGTCTCTGATTTACGGCATCCGCAGTTCTTTCAGTTTTTATTTAACATTTGAGAGGTCGGTTCAAAGCTCTGATAAAAGTGGGGGAGAAGCTGTTCTTGAAACTGTTTGTATGTCTATTCAAACTTTTGTATCTTCTGCTAGATGTAAGAGGGTGGAAGAGAGTATAACTGGGATGGGAAGGGTCTTTAATTGTGTTAGCCACTTTCCTGGGTTACCAGGAAGCATAGGTGGAGTCAATGGTTGGAAGGCTGGCTTGTGTGATGGACTGGGCTGTGTTTACAACTCTCTATAGTTTCTTGAGGCCTTGGGAAAAACAATTGCGAAACCACATTGTGATGCATTCAAATCTCCCATTCCTCAGATGACATGTCCATCCTGGGCCTCCTGCAATGCCACAGTGATGCCACCCGAAGGCTGCAGGAACAGCAAATCATATTCAGCCTGGGAAGCCTGCAGCCCAATGGCATCAATGTGGATTTCACAAGCTTCAAAATTTCCCCTCCCCCAACCGCATCCCAAAACCAGCCCAGCTCATCTCCACCTCCCTAACCTGTTTTTCCTCTCACCTCAAGCCACACCCCCATCTCCTATCTACTAACATCATCCCGCCCCCTTGACCTGTCCGTCCTCCCTGGACTGACCTATCTCCTCCCTACCCCCCTACCTACACTCACCTTTACTGGCTCCATCCCCGCCTCTTCGACTTGTCTGCCTCCTCTCCACCTATCCTCTCCTCTATCCATCTTCTATCCGCCTCCCCCTCTCTCCCTATTTATTTCAGAACCCTCTTCCCCTCCCCCTTTTCTGATGAAGGGTCTAGGCCCGAAACGTCAAGTTTTCCTGCTCCTATGATGCTGCTTGACCTGCTGTGTTCATCCAGCCCCATGCTTGTTATCTAGGATTCTTTCTATGGTGCTTCTATAAAAATTGGCAAGAGTCTTTGCGGACATGCTGAATTTCCTTAGACTCCTGAGGAAGTAGAGGCATTGTTCTAGTTTCTTGACCGTCGCATTGATGTGGGTGGACCAGGACAGATCATTGGTGATCATCACTCCTGGGAACTTGACATTCCCGATCATCTCCAATTCGAATGATCTTACAGGCGGTTGCTTGAAATAGGCTGGTGCTGACGTCCTCGGGTCAAGTATTGATAAAGTAATAAACATGAATGAATTCTTCATCTGAAGAGACCAATACATGGGACTAATATATTATATCCTCTTTCTCAGATATGCAACCAATCATTCGATAGTTCAGAACTTAAACATTGCTCAAAATATACTCCTTTTGTCAAAACTTTTCATCTTGTACTCATCAGGACAATTTGCAAGAATGCCAATTCACAGGGAAACCAAATGTTTCTACTAGATGGAGATAGCAAGAACTGCAGATGCTGGAGTCAGAGATAACATAGTGTGGAGCTGGAGGAACACAACAGGCCAGGCAGCATCAGAGGAGCAGGAAAGTTGATGTTTCGAGTCAGGACCCTTCTTCGGAAATGGGGAGGGAGATGGGAGCTGGAAAATAAATAGAGAGAGGAAGGGTGGGGCTGGGGAAGGTAGGTTGGATGGTGATAGGTGAGTGCAGGTAGGGAGTGGTGAGGATTGGTCAGTGAGGTAGGTGGGGCAGATAGGTGGGAGAGAAGATGGACAGGTTATGTCGGGTCAGGGAGGTGGGGATGTGAGGGAGATTTGGACATGGGATGAGGCCGGGATGGAGAGAGTTTAAAACTTCACCAGTTTTAAAATCTCCCACACCAACACCACCCCACCCCAACCCCGGCTTCGTCCTATGTCCAACCCGCCCTCACATCCCCACCTCCTTGACCCGACACAACCTGTCCATCTTCTCTCCCACCTATCTGCCCCACCTACCTCACTGACCAATCCTCACCACTCCCTCACCTATCACCATCCCACCTCCCTTCCCCAGCCCCACCCCTCCTCTCTCTATTTATTTCCCAGTCCCTTCCCCTCCCCCATTTCTGAAGAAGGATCCTGACCCGAAACATCAACTTTCCTGCTCCTCTGATGCTGCCTGGTCTGTTGTGTTCCTCCAGCTCCACACTGTGTTAACTTTATACTGAATGGGCTGTTTAAATGGGCTGATCGGTGGCAAATGGAATTCAATCTGGATGAGCATGAGCTAATACACTTGGGCAGAATAAAAAAGACAAGGGAATACATGATGAGTGGCAGGAACCTGGGAAACCCCAAGGATCAGAGGGACCTTGGTGCGTATGTCAGGGCAGGTTAATGAAGTGTTTAAGAAGGCATAGGGGATGCCTGTCTTTATTGAATGAGTTTCAGAGCAGTGACTTTATGCTGAAATGGTACAAAATGCTGGTTAGGCTACAGCTGGAATATTGTGGGCAGTCCTGGAATACACACTATTGGAGGGATGTGATAGCACTGGAGAGGGTGCAGAGGAAATTTTCCAGGACATTGCCTGGGCTGCAGAGTTTCAGTCATGAACAGAAATTGGACAGACTGGGCTTGGAGACCTCGGAGCAGAGGAGACTGAGGGGGCATGATTCAGATACATAGAATTATGAGGAGCATAGACGGGGCAGAGGGGAAGAAAGGTTTCCCCTTGATGGAGGTATCAATGATGATGAGACCTAAAACATAGCACAATATAGCACAGGAGCAGGCCCTTCAGCCCACCATGTCAGTGCTAACAATGATGCAATTCGAAATGAAACCCATCTGCCTGCATGTGGTTCAAATCCTTCTATCCGCTCCCTGTTCATGGATCTGTCTAAATACCTCTAAAATGTTGCTTTTCCCACATTCCTGACCTTAAGCGTCTGACATTGTAATGAAAACAATGCAGGTTTCTATAACTTTTCCTTATAGCTCCAATCCAGGCAACATCTTGTTAAATTAGTTTAGCACCCTCTCCAAAGCCTTCACATCCTTCCTATAGTGAGGTGACCAGAACTGCACGCAATATTCCAATGTGGCCTTCCTAAAGTTTTATACAGCTGCAACATGACTTGTCAACTTTTGTACTCAGTGCCCTGACTGGTGAAGGCAAGCTTGCCATATGCCTTCTTTGCCATCGTATCTACTTGGTATTGCCATTTTCAGGGAGTTATGGCCTTGCATCTTAAGTTCCGTCTGTATATCCATGCGACTAAGGGTGCTGGCATTTACCCTATACTTTCCTCTTGCATCTGACCTTCCAAAATACATTACGTCACACTTGGCCAAATCAAACTCTGTCTGCCATTTCTCCAACCACCCTTTTATTTCCTATTTTATACTTTGATAACCTTCCTCACTATATACAACTCCACCAGTTTTCATGTCATCTGCAATCTTACTAATCAGATCACCTACATTTTCATCCAAATCAATTATATACATCACAAACAACAGAGGTCCCAGCTCTGAGATAACAAGGTGTGGAAGCTGGCTGAACACAGCAGGCCAGGCAGTATCAAAGGAGCAGGAAAGCTGACATTTCGGGTCTGGACCATTTCTGAAGTAGGGTCCAGACCCAAAATGTCAGGTTTTCCTGCTCCTCTGATGCTGCCTGGCCTGCTGTGTTCATCCAGCCCCACACCTTGTTATCTCAGACTCCAGCATCTGCAGTTCGCACTATCTCAGAGGTCCCAGCTCTGATATTTGTGAACATCAGGGGTCACGTACCTCCAGTCAGATAAACACCCCACCACAACTATCTCTGTCTTCTATGACCAAGCCAATTTTGTATCCAACTTACCAACTCACCATGGATCCCATGTGACTCAATCTTCTGGATCAACCTATCATGAAGGATCATGTCAAATGCTGTATTAAAATCTATATAGACAACATCCACAATAGATGTGATGGGAAAAGGAGACTTTTTCTATTCTATAGACTTCTACGACTCCATGTCTGTGACCGTATGAGAGGAGAGTGCTGATTGGTCGGCAGGTGGACTTTGCTTTGTAAAGGTACTACGAAGCAGTTGAGGATTGTCAATTGGTTTTGCACTGTGGTGCACTCGTGGGTACTGGAAGCTACATTTTTAATAACAAAGGCACATGGATTTTGCAAACACATTAAACATATACATCACAGAACCTGATGCAACTCAACAAAGTCAGTGACAGCCATTTGTTGGTTTATTTCTCAGGGCAATGCCCTAACCAATCAGAATGCTGCTGCAGTTCCCTCCCACAGTCCAAGGATATGCAGGTTAGGTGGAGTGGCCATGCTAAATTGTCAAGTAGTGTCCAAGGATGTGCAGGCTAGAGTGGAGTGGCCATGGGAAATATGGGGATAGCATGACATGGATCTGGGTGGGATGCTCTTTGGAGGGTCAGTGCAGACCGAATGGCCTCTTTCTGCACTGTAGAGATTCTATAATGGGCTGAATGACCTCCTTCTATCATTCCATTATCATACCTTTTTAAATGCAGTTGTGTGTGCCTTCTTCTACTATATTCTGATCAGCTTGAACCTTCTCTATCTCTTTCTCCTGACCTTACTCGACTTTCTGAGGTCACAGGAGTTCGAGTTACTTCCCCTGAAGGATCTGGTGGAACGAAATGGGCTGTTTCTATTCCAGGCTCTATGTTTCAATCACAGGAAGTCATTCATAAGTATTCACAGACTCACTTTTTAACTTATTATACAAAGTACGCCAGTGTCGATGCAGCGCCATCATTGTGTTAATATTTAACCTTTGACATAGAGTCCAAATCACCCAGGAGGAAAGAATCTAAATGACATGCAATTGCACCCGACCTGGAACGTAATGTTACGTTCCTCCATTTCTGAGCTAATCTTTTCCTGTACACAGCACCTGTGTGATTATTGTTAAATTTACAGGGTTTTAGAAATACCGATAACTTGCAGTTCCCAGCCCCATACATCACCAGCAATAATGAGGAGTAAACACACACAAAGGGAAGTGTGTGAACTGGTTAAATCTGCAGGGAAGTGCCCCCAACCCACAATGGCTACTATTTCTACTCATTGAGCTGGGTATTCCTCACTCTGTGAAGAGGTTGTCAGAGGTTGGAGGTGGTTAGTTGGGAAAGGAGCATCGTGGGGAGTGACAGAGTATGGAAGCCTCACCAGGAGGATGCTTTAATGTATTCCCAATGGCGGGCAAGTTAATCAGGATGGTTGCTGTAATCGTATTGAACTTCAATATCATCTAGACCAGCAGCTGATTCCAATTGCTTTGGCCCCAATTAGAGTCATAGAGGTTTACTACACAGTAAAAGGCCCTTCAGCCCATCAAGTCTGCGCTAGCAGGGGCAATTTTATACCCATGGTGGGTGCAGAGCAAACCCCCACCCCCGGCACTTGCCAGGGCTGCCAGTTTAACAGGAATGTCCTCCCTGTGGCGTCCTGGCCACATCCAAAGGGTGAGGTATCCAACTGGAGGAGTTTTTGCCTCTGATCTGAGGGGTTACTGTATTCTCTCCTTCAGCAATATTTCCATGTCTGTGTATGTGTGTCTCCACAATCATTTTGTGCTGGGTATCAGTCTCTGCAGTGAGACGATTTCCCTTGATTCCGACTGACTGCACTTTTGCGAGGAAAAATCCCGGCAAGCTTCACATAGTCGGGAAGCAGTGATCACATCCAGAGTGAGACATAGCCTGAGTGAGTACAGAGTTTAGGGATTTGGAGGCAGCGTGGGAATTTGGTGCAGCAGGGAAGATGTGCTGTACAAAAGCAGCACAGTATTTTCTTTGCATATCATTCTTTTCCAATATCATATCTCCCCATGTGAAGGACTTTCTCTACACTGAATTTCACCTGTCACCCGTCTCTTTTATAAAGTGTACTCTTCCTATAGTTGATCCTGTCCAGCTCACCACTGTTTCTTTTTAATTTTGCATCATCTAAAGGATCAGCCACAGCAGCACATCATTTAAGCAAAAGATATTTTAAGACATACTCCGTTGCCTCCACCTTTGCCCAGGCTGATGACAATCTCATTTCACCACCCACTGGATTCTGTTGGTGAGTTAATTATATCTGCATTGCATCAGCCTTCCAGACAAGAGCCATCAGAAGCTATACTCCAACCCACATCTACCACACCCACCAGCTCACCCCCATCAAACCCCTCATTCTGAAAAGAAAGCAATGATTTTGATTGGCTATCCTCCCATCACAAATACTTGGGGGCTATCTTCTATCATTTTATTACTATCCAGATGCTTTGTGATCTCATAAGGATTTGTCCACACTTGCCCAAACTCACTTGTTTGCATTTTCCTGGGTCACTTTCTCTATCCTTCCTTCAAAGAATTAAGATTAAGATCTGTCTTTATCCAGGCTCCAGGTACTTCAGTGGCTGGTGATTTCTGACAGATATGTCCCAGTTCCTCCAGTTTCCTCCCTTTGTTTTATGGTTCCTCAGATGCCTTTTTTCTGTGATAGAAGGAACTGCAGATGCTGGAGAATCTGAGATAACAAGGTGTAGAGCTGGATGAACACAGCAGGCCAAGCAGCATCAGAGGAGCAGGAAAGCTGACATTTCAGGCCTAGACCCTTCTTCAGAAATAGCTTTTCTGAAGAAGTGTCTAGGCCCGAAACGTCAGCTTTCCTGCTCCTCTGATGCTGCTTGGCCTGCTGCGTTCATCCAGCTCTACACCTTGTTATCTCTGCATTTTTTCCGTGCTTTGATTTAGTTACTTTCAGTTTATCGAGCTGCTTAGCAACCATACTGCTCATGTACACCGCCTCATGATCAATTCCTTCCATCACTTTCCACACACGTTCATTCTACCTTGTCCTCCATACCCTTCTTCCTTCAGTTTCAGTCCCTGGCAAAATCTCTTCTCCAAATGCACTTCCAACATCACTCTCAAATGACCACAGGCCTTGGACCCATTGTCCCTGTACTGGCTTCTGAAAAAGCTACCCAGATTGTTCCATTCTCCAGCCCCATCTCCATAGCCCTCTAAATTCATCACCAAATCTATATCCAGCTCTCTTTTGAAACCTCCTATGGAATCTGCCTCGACCACTCACCCAGGCAGCACATTCCAAATCCTAACACTCCCTTTCCTTCCTCCAGCCCGCCTCACCGAACTCTATCTCCCAATTCCCTCAGCCCTTGATCTGAACTAAGTTCTCTCATGTCCTCTCTGAGCTCATCTTCTTCACAAACCCAATTCTAACCCTCTCAAGTCACTAAATTCTCACGAAGTTACTGCCCACCCAACTTACATTCCTGACGTGCATCTGAGCAGAGATTAATAGCGCTCTCTTTCTCTCTCTTATCATCTTGTCATAACATTTGGGGATATGGAACAAGTGCAGGAAATTGGGATTGGTGCACTTTTAGTGGTAGTTATGTCAGTGCAGACTTGATGCGTCAAAGGGCCTTTTCCACGTTGTATGAATCTATGAATCTATCTATGAATCTCTCTGAATAAAAACCAAAAGAACTGTGGATGCTGTAAATCAGGAACAAAAACAAAGTTGCTGGAAAAGCTCAGCAGGTCTGAGAAAACAGAGTTAACGTTTCGGGTCCGGCGAACCTTCCTCAGAATTGAGGAATCTGAGTTCCTCAGTTCTGAGGAAGGGTCACCAGACCCGAAACGTTAACTCTGTTTTCTCCTCCACAGATGCTGCCAGACCTGCTGAGCTTTTCCAGCAACTTTGTTTATGAATCTCTCTGCTCAGACCCTGTCTCTCACTCCTTCAGCTCTCTGTCAACACTGATCCCCTCCAAAAGGATCCCTGGGCACTAACAATCTTCAACTTACCTTTCCTTTCCTTGACATGTGTTGTTCTCTCCCAAATGTGTACTCATCTTTCTAGAAACTCTTTCCAATGGGCTTTCACCCAAGTTACAGAAATAGCTCTGATCAAAGTCACAAAATGACATTGTAAGTGACCAGTGAGGAGGGAAAATCTGCCCTCTGCATTGTTCTTGACCTGTTAGCAGCCTTTGATATAGTTGGCCACACTCTAACTCTTTACAAAAGTCATCCAGCTACATCGGCCTGCTCTCACCTGGTACCATTATCACAGAAACTGGCTTCTCTGCCCTTTCTTTTGCAGTTATCTCAGGTGTCAAACCTCAAAGGGTTTATCCTTGGCCCCTCTTATTTCTCATCTGCATCCTGTCTTTGGCTTTATCCTCTGATTTGATTCTTTATTTAAAATAATGACAGATTTGCCAACGAGTGCACTGAGTGTAACAAATGGGAGAATTTTTACTTGGATGATTTGAGAGAACTTTGACATCCTGAGAAAGTTCCTTGAAGGCAGGTCACTGCCAGTTGTCAAGAAAGGTACTGCAAAAATATACATTTCAGCATTAGATTCATCTCATGGCCCCCAGATGGGGGAGAATACATGAACAAAGTGAAAGAGTAGCAAGGTGGGAGGAGAAATGAGACAAAAGGGTAAGTAAGTGCATTTATAAAGCACCTTTAACAACCTCAAAACAGCTTGAGCCACTTTGCAGACAATGAAACACCTTTGGTAGTATAGTCACTACTGTAATAGTGAATATGCAGGAGTCAATTTGTACACAGCACGATCCCATTCTAAAATGGTGACCTGAGAGTAACGTGGATCTTGCAGCTGAGATTCAGGCTTATTTCTAGATTTGCTTCTAGATTTCTTTCAGTTATTATATTTCAATAGAATAAGACTTTTATTTTGACAGTTGCGACATTTAAAAGACATTTGGCTAAACACATGAATAAGAAACGTTTAGAGGGAAATGGGCCAAGAGCAGGCAGGTGGGACTAGTTTAGTTTGAGATTATAGTCAGCATGGACAAAAGGGTTTGTTTCTGTGCTGTAGGACTCTGTGACTCCCACAAACAGAAATTAAATACAGTCCAGATAATCTGTTATGTGTTTGTTTGTTGATGGACACGTTTTGGTCCTTCTCATTTTAGGCAGTGCCTCAGGAATGAGGAATTACTTTTTCATTCTGACATAGGCGACTTGAAGCGACTAAATGGTCAAACACTCAACCTACAAACCCTGTTACAGATGGGGCAAGTGGTGATGGCGGAGGTGGATGAGAGGAATGGGTTTCAAACGCTCATTCCACTTTGTGAGCTCCAACCTGGATATTGTCCAGATCTTGTTGCATTTGAACATGGATTGCTTCGGCATCTGAGGAGTCGTGAATGGTGCTGAACATTGTGAAATCATTAGCGAACATCCCCACTTCTGACCTTATGATGGAGGGAAGGTCATTGATGAAGCAGCTGGAGATAGTTGGACCATGGACGCTACCACGAGGAACTGCCACACAACAGTTCACACCCATGTCAGTGAACAAACACACCATTTGTTACATTTAGCTGTGTACACGGATAATAAGAGAGGTCATTGTTGGAATCTCATATGATCTGATGTAATTATGACATAGTTCCTCATGCACGTGCTCACAAAGTATTCTTCGAGTAAAGGTATATTTAATACTTTATTCCACATCTCTCCTACAAGTTCAAACAGAAAACACTTGAGAAATTCAGTAAGTTGGGTATGATCTGTGCAGAGAGAAACAGAGTCAAAGTTTTGAGTCCAATATGATTACTTTCCAGAACCTAAGTGCCAAATTCAGAGTTCAGAATTCGGCGTTGCATTAAGAAGCAGAGCCGTAATGGACTCAAAACCTTAATTTTAGGCTTGAAACTAATTCAATGGGTGGTGGGTTCATTTGAAGGGAAGTTTAAAACAAACAAAAAGAAGTGAGAGAGCAGAGATGCAGGGTAATGAAGAGGTGAGTGAGATTCAAAACGCGACAGGAAGGACTGGAAAATATGAGTAGAAGAGTGCAGCTGAATTGAGAACCCGAATAAGTAACACTGGTAAAAATTTGAAGTTTAAGACTCTTTATCTGAACATTTGCAGCATTTGCTGACAGCACAAATAGAACAAAATGAATATAACTTGATAAGATGGAAAAGCAGAAGTAGGCTATTCAGCCCATCGAGTCTGTTCTGCCATTCAAAGAGATTGTGGCTGGCCTGATAATCCTCAATTCCACTTTCCTGCCTTTTCCCCATAATCCTTCATTATCTCGCTGATTAAAAATCTGTCTTTCTCAGCCTTGAATATATTTAATTCCCAGCTTCAAATGCTCTCTGTGGTACTGAATTCCACAGATTCATGATCCTCTGACAGAAGAAATTCCTCCTCATCTCCGTCTAAATATGGGAACTGTTACTCTGAGATTATACTGATTGTCCCAGACTCTCCCACTAAGGAAACAACTTTTCCTCATCTCCCCTGTCAAGTCCCCTAACAATCTTTTGTGCTTCAATATGATATCCTCTCATCCTTCTAAAATTCCAATTAGTACATGGCCAATCTACACAACCTCTCCTCTTAAGGAAATCCCTCCACAGCTGGATCAATGTCCCTGGATTGCATCCAATGCCAGTATATCTTTCCTTAGATAAGGGGTCCAAAACTGTTCACAGTACTCCAGATGTGTTCTAACTAATGCCTTGTACAATTTCCTCCATTCCCTTTTGATATAAAGGCCAACATTCCATTTGCCTTCTCTGTTACCCATTGAATTTGGATGCTAGCTCATTGCATGCATGAGGATTCCCAGTTCCCTCTGTACTACAGTTTTCTGCAGTCTTCCTCAAAAAATTAATGTACAGACCTCTATCTTCCTGCCAAAGTGCATAACATCACATATCCCCACACTATATTCCTTCTGCCAAATTTTTGCCCACTCACTTATCCTTCCAAACCATCTGCAAACTTGGTTATCATATATTTCATCTTCAAGTCATTAATAGATATTGTAAGTAATTGTAGCCCCAAACACTGATCCCTGTGACACTCCACGAGTTAAAGGTTGCCATCCTGAAAATGCTCCTTTAACCCGTTCTCAGTCTATATATCAGGCATCCTCTATCCTCTAGCTTTCTGATCCCCTAGGCCTTACTCACTAGAGTTAAGAAGAATAAGAGGTGATCTTTTTGAAATCTGTGAGATTTTTAGGGGCTTGGCCAGTTATAATCTAAGAAGATGCTTCCATGAACGGGCCGTCTAGAAATACAGGTCATAGTTACAGAATAAGGGGGTCTTCTTTTAAAACAGAGATGTAAAGGAATTTCTTCTCCCATGATGTAGTGAATGTCTGGAATTCTCAACCCCAGAGAATTTTGAAAGCTAGATCACTGAAAGTATTTCAAGAGGAGGCAGATAGACGTTTGAAATATCAAGGGGTTGATGGCTATATGAGCCGGCATGAAAGGGGAGTTGAAATCTGGAGCAGATCGGCTGTGATCTTATAGGAGGGCAGGGCAGGCTTGCAAGGAAGAATGGCTTGCACTTGTTCCTGTTCCTTATGTTTGAACATGCGTCTCTCCGCAGATGCTGTAGACCTGTTGAGTTTCTCCAGCACTTTCTGTTCTTATTTCTAACATCCGTGGTATTTTGCTTTTATTTAAATTATTTCAAAGAACAAAGAACAAAGAACAATACAGAGCAGGAACAGGCCCTTTGGCCCTCCAAGCCTGTGCTGACACATTTTGCCCTTCCATGCTAAAACTGTCCTCACTTACAAGATCTGTATCCCTCTATTCCCTTCCTATTTGTGTATTCATCCAGGTGTTTCTTGAATGCTGTTATTGTGCCTACTTCCACCACCACCGCCACCACCACCTCTGGCAGTGCGTTCGAGGCACTCACCACCTTTTGTGTGAAAGATGTGCCTTGCACATCTCTTTTAAACTTTTCCCCCTCAACACAACTTGAACCTGTGTCCTCTCGTAATTGATCCCTCCAGCCTGGGAAAAAAGCTTCATACTTCCCACTCTATCCATGTCATTCACAATCTTATAAACTTCTATCAAGACCTCAAACTCTTGTGTTCTAGTGAAAACAAACCCAGTCTATCCAGCCTTTCTTCATAACTAAAATCCTCCACACCAGGCCACATTCTGGTAGACATTTTCTGTACCCTCTCGAAAGAATCCATATCATTCTGGCAGTGTGGTGACCAGAACTGTATGCAATAGTCCAAGTGTGGCCGAACTAAAGTTCTATAAAGCTTATAGATTATTAAGGATAACTTGTCTATCCTTCTACTCAATGTCGCCTCCAATGAAGGCAAGCATGCCATAAGCCTTTCGCACTACCTTGTCTACCTGTACTGCCGCCTTCAGTGATCTGTGGACCGGCATCTGCATATCAATACTCCTAAGGGTTCTGCCAATCACTGTATAATTTCTACCTGTACTTGACCTTCCAAAATGCATCACCTTACATTTGCCTGGTTTAAACTCCATCTGCCATTTTTCTGCCCATGCCTCCAACTGATCTATATCCTGCTTTATCCTCTGACAATCTTGCTCAGTATCCACAACTCCACTAATCTTTGTATTATCCGCAAACTTACTAATTAGACCAGCCACGTTCTCCTCCAGATCATTTATGCAGATCATGAATAGCAGGTGTCCCAGCACCGATCCCTGCGGAACGCCACTAGTCACAACTCTCCATTCCCGAAAAGCTTCCTTCAACTGCTACCTTCTCTGTCCAATGACCAAGCCAGTTCTGTATCCATCTTGCCAGCTCGCCTCTGATACCATATGACTTCACCTTTTGTACCACTCTGCCATGAGGGAACTTATCAGAGGCTTTACTGAAATCTATATAGACAGCTTTAACTGCTTTACCCTCATCAACCATCTTTGTCATCTCGTCAAAAAACTCAGTCAAGTTAGTGTCACATGACCTCCCCTGCGCAAAATCATGCTGTCTATCTAATAAGTCCATTTGCTTCTAAATGTGTATAGATCATGTTCCTGAGATTCTTTGCCAATAATTTCCCTATCACTGACACGAGGCTCACAGGGCTTTAATTTCCTGGGTTATCCCTGCGACACATCTTAAACGATGGGGCATTATTGGCTATTCTCCAGTCCTTTGGGACCTCACCTTTGGTAAAGACGATACAAAAATGTCTGTCAGTGCTCCATCCTTTTAACTAAAGATATTCAACCATTAATAATTGACTCTTTATTGCCACTTACCCACTGAAGGCCATTGCTGGCCAAAGCATCAGTATCCAGCAGTGTTTCCTTGTATGAGATACACATGCTCCTTCGTTGCTTTCCTGCATGTTGAACAATGATGCAGAGGAATAGCAGCTTCTCATGGCTGCTTGCAGCTGGAGCTCAGGACTTGCATTGATCGGAATATCATGGCAGTGAAGTGCAATCAAGAAAAAACTGGTTTGAGAAACAAATCTCCAATGACCTGAAATTCCTGCAGTCATTTGGTGGTGCACCTGAGGGGAGGAGATGGATTAGTGGTGTTATCACTGGATTATTAATCCAGAGACCCAGGAAAAATTCTGGGAACCTGGATTCAAATCCTGCCACGGCAGATGGCAGATGGTAGAATTTGAAATTAATAAAAATAAAAATAATAAAAATTAAGAGTCTAATGATGACCATGAATCTATTGTTGGGAAAACCCATTTCATAGAATCCTTATAGTGTGGAAGCAGGCCATTCAGTCCCTACCTACTCTCCGAACAGCACCCTATCCAGACCTACCCCCTCCCACCCAAAGCATGCATTTCCCATGGCTAACCCACCTGGCCTGCACATCCTGGAACACTATGGGCACCTGGCAAAGGAGTAGTGCTCTGAAAGCTTGTGATTTCAAATAAACCTGTTGAACTATAACCTGACATCATGTGACTTCTGACCTCGTCCACCCCAGTCCAACATCAGCACCTCCACATCAATATTATGACTAGGTAGTAGGTGAGTTCTTAGAAACAGCACAGAATATGGCCGTTCAGCCCATTATGCCATGCTGGCTCTTTGAAGGCAAAATCTTCTCAGGTCTGTAAGGATGGGTCTGAAGGGAGAAAACAAAGCATCAGGTCAGTCTGCCAATGGGTGGCCATTATTGACTATTTGGCTCAAAGCAAGAGGACTACTTTTAGGAAAAGAAATTCCCACCTCAGGAGTAACAAGGAAGTCCTTGTTACCTTACCTTCAGGAGACTTTTTCTTCTTCTTTGCCTTCATCAGATTTATCCTTCCATCATTTTGTTTTGTATTCATTCACAGGATGAGGGCTTTACTGGCTAGGCTAGCCTTTATTGCCCACAAGGGAAACCAGGAATGAGCAATGTAGTAGCATTGCCAACATTTGAAGACCTTCATAGACACTGATACAAAGAACAAAGAGCAGTGCAGCGCAAGAACAGGCCCTTCAGCCAACCAAAACTGCACTGACACATGACACATTTCTAAATTAAAAGCCTTTTGCCTCTATGCGGACTGTGTCCCTCTATGCCCTGCCCATTCATATATATCTGTCAATCTGCCTTTCAAATGTCACTATTGCATCTGCCCCCACCACTTCCTCTGGCAGCACATTCCACACAATTACTACCCTCTGTGTAAAAAAAAATGCCTGTCACATCTCCTTTAAACTTTCCCCCTCTTGCCTTAAACCTATGTCCCCTGGTAATTGACATTTCTACCCTGGCAAAAAGACTCTGACTATCCATTCTATCCATGCCTCTTATAATTTTGTTAACTTCTATCAGGTTGCACCTCATCCTTCAAAATTCAAATGAAAACAAACCAAGTTTGTCCAATCTCTCCTCATGGGTAACACCCTCCAAACCAGGCAACATCCTGGTAAACCATCCTAGTACTCTCCCTAAAATCTCCACATCCTTCTGGTAGTGTTGCAGCCAGAAATCCACACAATATTCCAAATGTGGCCAAACTAAAGCTCTTCACAGCTGCAACATGACTCAAATACTTTTATACCTTATGATTTACTGAAGCCTTCTTGACCACCTTTTCCAGTTGTGTTGGTACTTTCAGGGAGCTGTGGATCTGTACGCCTAGATCCCTCTGTATGTTGAAGCTGGTAAGAGTCCTGACTTTATTGTATACTTCCCTCATTCTGTGAATCTCCCAAAAAGAATCATGTGTCAGCAAAGTCTTGGTGGGTTGATAGACCTGTTCCTGTTCTTCGGGACATAGGAACTGCTGATGCTGGAGTCTGAGATAACGAGGTGTGGGGCTGGATGAACACAGCAGGCCAGGCAGCATCAGAGGAGCAGAAAAGCTGATGTTTCGGGTCTGGACTGAAGAAGGGTCCCAAAACGTCAGCTTTCCTGCTCCTCTGATGCTGCTTGGCCTGCTGTGTTCATCCAGCTCCACACCTGTACTGTTCTTTGTTATTTATATCATCAGCTTCTGTCACATACCCTATTTGCCTGCTCCAGTTTTGCAAAGCACAGTATGCCAGGATAACACTGTCTGAACTAGACAGTCAGGCCCCATCAAACCAATCCATGCTGCAGAACCTCATCTATGGAAGGTCTATTGTCTACTCCACCTGGGCAATGAACTCATTACATTGAGTCTATGCTCAGCCTCAGTATAAGGGGATGTGGAGTCAACAGCCAAGGTTGCAGAGGGTGGACCTTTCCCCAGTCACCATCTTTGTAAGGGATTTGGCCTCTTAAATGCAGCAGGTACAGGAGAGTTCTCCAGGAAATAGGCATCGCGGCAGCTCCCAGGGAACCTGATAGAGGCCTTTACATATGTCATTCATGATTATGTCATCGATTACAGACAAATATTAATAAGTTAAGTAAGTGGGCAGAAAAGTTGGCAAATGCAGTCGGGAAAATATGTAATTGTTCATTTTGGAAGAAAGAACAGAGTGCTATTTAAATAGACGAAAGCTGCAACACAAAGGGACATGGGGGAACTTGTGTATGAAACACAGAAAATTAGCACAGAGGTGCAGCAGGGAATCAAGAAGGCAGTCTCTGTTCCTCTGTCATCATCCTCTGCCTTCATTACATTGCAGCAGCAGTGACAGTATCCACCAGTTACTCTTTCATCATCTCTGTATGGGGAAAGTAAGAAACAGAACAGGTCCTGAATGATGGGAGCGGTCAGCGTTCGCATCATTCACAAATAACAGTTTGACACACTACTTCATAAAGTGGGATATGGAGCACTCCAACAAGGAGGGTCATGGAATGACTCAACACGGACCTTTGTGTTTGGATGTTAGTCCGACGAATGTAGCACAAAGGGACAGTAGATCATAAAGGCTGTGTACATGCCTTGTCCTGTCAGCCTGATATGGTCACACTCACCTCTGCCCCCTGACTTTCCAGAGGTTCCAGTCACCAGTGATGTTCCTCAAAGATCAGCTCCGTGACCTCTGTTGTTTGTAAGAAATGTAAATGATTTGTATGAAAATATCAGTGGTCTGATTAGTCAGTTTGTAGATCACATGAAATTTGGCAGAGTTGTGGCTAGTAAGGAACGATATCAAAAGAGACGGCAAGATATAGATCAGTTGAAAATTCAAGTAGAGAAATGGCAGGTGGAGTTTGATCCTGAGCAAATGCTTTTTGGGAGGTTAAATACAGGGTGAAAGAATACAGTAAATAACAGGACCCTTAAGAACACTGATATACAGCAGGATCTTGGGGTTCGAATAAATAGCTCCTTGAATGCAGCAACGCAAGTAGATAAGGTGGTAAAGAAGGTGTATGGAAAACCTGCCTTCACTGGCCGGGGCATTGAGTATAAAAATTGGCAAGTCATGCTTCAGCTGTCTAAACTTTAGTTTGACCACATTTGGAGCATTGTGTGCAGTTCTGGTAGTCGCACTGCAGGAAGGGTGTGGAGGCTTTGGAGAGAGTGTAGAAGAGGTTTACCAGGATGTTGCTTGGATTGAAGTGTATTAGCTATTAAGAGAGATTGGGTAAACACTCTAGTTTTCACCAGAGTGCCAGAGGCTGAGGGGTGATCTGATAGAAATATATAAAATTATGAGAGGCATGGATAGGGTGGATAGTCAGAGTCTCTTTAATAAGGTGGAAATGGCAAGTACCAGGGTGCACAGGTTTAAGGTGAGAAGTGGAAAGTTTAAAGGAGATGAGTGAAGAAAGTTTTTTAGACAGAAGGTAGCAGGTACCTGGAATGGACTGCTAAGGGAAGTGATAGAAGCAAATATGACGGGAAAGCTTAAGAGGCATTTACAAAGATACATCAACAGACAAAGAATTGAGGAATACGAAGCATGTGCAGGCTGATGGGATTAGTTTAGAATAACATCTTGGTCAGCACAGACGTGATGGGCTGAAGGACAAGCTCCCATGCTATATTTTTCGATGTTACTGGTATCTTCCACCATGTAAACTGTTACAAAGTGCTCTCCACAATTTCTTTGTTCCCCATTACTACTTCACCAGCCTCATTTTCCAGCAGGACAATGTTCTCTCTTGCCTCTCTCTTACCTTTTATATATCTAAAAAAAACTTTTTCAATCTTATACTATATTACTCGCTGTCTTACCTTCTCATCACTTTTTTTTAGCTATCCTTTGTTGGTTTTTAAAAACGTCCTAATCTCTGACGTCCTACTGATCTTCATCACATTGTATACTTTTGCTTTTGCTTTTCTGCTGTTGTCTTCCCTTGTCAGCCGTGGTTGTCTCGTCCTTCCCTGAGTATGTTTCTTCTTCCTTGGGATCAATTTCTCCTGTACCTCCCGAATTATCCCCAGAAACTCCAGCCATTGCTGCTCCATTGTCTTCCTTGCTAGGCTTCCCTTCTAATCAACTCTGACCAGTTCCTCCCTCATACAGTTACATCTGATTCCTTCTTCCTCCCTCCCAAATTGCAGGGTGAATTCCATCATATTATCGTCACTGCCCCCTAGGGATTCCTTCACCTTGAGCTCTCTAATCCAGTCTGCCTCATTGCATATCACCAAATCCAGAACTGTCTGTTCCCTAGTGGGCTCTACCACAAGCTGCTCCAAAAAAACACCATCTCGTAGATATTCCACAAACTCCTTTCCATGGGATCTGCTACCAACCTGATGTTTTCCAGTCCGCCTGCATTTTGAAGTCCCTCATGAATGTTGTAATAGTGCCTTTATTACAAGCCTTTTCTACTTCCTGATTTATTTTCTTCGCCAAACGCTGACTACTGCTAAGAGACCTGTACATAACTCCCATGAGGATCTTTCTTCCTTTGAGGCTCATCAACACTTCCCACAAATTCTATGCCTTCCAAATCTATATCATTTCTTGCTAGTGATTTAATTTCATTTCTTACCAACAAGGCGACACCTGCCCCTCTGCCCATCTTCCTATCCTTTCTATAGGACGTATATCCTTGGATATTTAGTTTCCAGCCATGATCCCCTTGCAACTACATCTCTGTGATACCCACAATACCTTCTGTGCCAATTTCAATCCGTGCTACAAGCTTATTGACCTTGTTTCATATGTTGCGTCTATTTAAGTACACTATCCTTAGTCGTCAGTGAATGTCCCATTCTCATAATTGTCCCCCTATCTGCTATGCCTGAAGTTAGATTCTTGACTTTTACCATACTCTGCCATTTTTTGGTTCTGGAAACTGCTAAGCCCTTACCCCCTTTAAAATTTTCCATAATTTTCCATGCAACTGGACTTACCCCCCACTATTTAGCTTAAAGCCCTATCCATAGCCTATTTATGATATTCACCAGAATCTGGTCCCAGCAGAAAATCTTTCCTCTTTTTATCTATATTTTTGATATCTATGTGGACCTTGACAACTGGATCTCTCTCCTCCCATTCCAAGTTCCTCTGAGATATCCTCAACATAGGCACCAGGCAGGTAACACAGCCTTTGGGAACCTCAATCCTGGCCCCAGAGAACTGTGTCTATTCCCCTGACTATAATATCCCTTGATTACAATTACATTTCCCTCTTCTACTCCCTCCTGAATGGCTCCCTGTACCATGGTGCTATGGTCAGTTTGTTCATCCTCCCTACAGGCCCCACCCTCATCCAAACAGGGAGCAAGAATCTCAAACCTGTCAGACAAACCCCAGGGCTGAGGCTCCTTCAGCACTACCTCCTGGATCCCTCTCTCTGCTTCACTTATAGTCACACCCTCCCATGTCAGACCACTGAATGCTTTGGAGGTAGTTAATCTAAGGGGTGTGACTGCCTCCTAAAACATAACGTTTGGTAACTCTCCCCCTTCTCAATGTGTCACAATGTTTGAAGCTCAGACTCCAGCTCATCAACTCCGAGCTAGAATTCCTAGACCAACCAGCACTTGCTTCAGATGTGGTCATTACGAATGCAATTGGGCCCACCAGATCCCACACCATGTAGGTACAACACATCACCTGGCCCTGCATCTCTGTTTTATTTACTTAGTTCTTTAAGTTGTTTTAAAAATTTCCTTCTGGTCTTTTCATTTGTAACTTATAAATATTTCTCCTATTTACCTTTAATCTGAAAGTGACCTATAAAAGACAGTCAAAGTCGTTGCTATCACCAACCAACAAAATTATGGTTTACCTGTGATGGGCTGGGCTCCTGATTCTAGCCTTCAATTTATGCTGTTTAAGAAAACTTACAAACTATGTGCCACAAAAAGCAAGCAAAGGGCACCTCTTCTCCTCTGCACTGAATTCCTACGCTGGCTGATAATTCCCCAAAATATATACTCACTCAGGCTGTGTCTCACGCTAGGTATGATCTCTCCTTCCTGACTGTGTGAAGCTTACTGAGTCGTTAGCGTATGGATTGCATTATCTGGATAATATGGTGGAGACAGGTTCAATTGAGCCATTCAAGAGAGCGATCGATGATTATTTGGATAGAAACAGTGTACAAGAGAATAGAAAAAAAGTAAGAGTTTGGCACTTGCTCATTTAATGGTCCTGTGCAAGCATTATGGGCCAAATGGTTTCCTTCTAAATCTTTAGACTTCAGTGAAGTAATGAGTGTTCTATAATGGAAGGGAACAGGACGTTAACCTGCCAGGCTATCAAATTAATTGGTATCGGTTTACATATAATGTGGTCCAAGCTGGGGTTGGGCATCCATTGTCTTAACAATTTTCAGAAAGGCCTGAGCAACTCATGCCATCTTAATCCTCTAAAATATTTAGAAGTTTTCAGGAATTACATATTAATCTTCACAACCTGACAAGATACTACATGAAAATGCTATTGAGACTTGGAAAAAAAAGATTGTATATCCTTCCTCAGAGATGGCAAGCCCTGCAGATGCTGGAGAAAAAGATAACACAGTGTGGAGCTGGAGGAACACAGCAGGCCAGGCAGCATTAGAGGAGCAGGAAAGCTGACGTTTCGGGTGAGGACCCTTCTTCAGAAATGGGGGAGGGGGAAGGGAGCTGGGAAATACATAGACAGAGGAGGGGTGGGGCTGGGGAAGGTAGGTGGAATGGTGGTAGGTAAGTGCAGGTAGGTAATGGTGGGGATTGGTCAGTGAGGTGGGAGGGGTGGATAGGTGGGAGAGAAGATGGACAGGTTGTGTCAGGTCATCCCCATCTCCTTGACCTGGCCTAGTGATATTATCGCTGGATTGTTAATCCAGATAACATTCTGGGGACCTGGGTTTGAATCCCGCCTCTGCAGATGGTGGAATTTGAATTCAATAGGGAAATGTCTGGAATTAAGGATCTAATGATGACCATGAATCCATTGTCAATTGTCAGAAAAACCCATCTGGTTCACTAAAGTCTTTTAGGGAAGGAAACTGCCATCCTTACCTGGTCTGGCCGGCATGTGACTCCAGACCCACAGCAATGTAGGTGACTCTTAACTGCCCTCTGAGCAATTAGGGATGGGCAATAAATGCTGCCTAGTTAACAAGCGTGGGGCTGCATCCAGCCCCACGCTTGTTATCTCGGATTCTCCAGCATCTGCAGTACCTTTTATCTCAAATGCTGCCTAGTCGCTGTCCCATCAATGAATAAGAAAAAAGTAGGGACTTATGACAGTGTGTGTGTGCGTGTGCGTGCATGTGTGCGCACGTGTGTGTGTGTGTGTGTGTCTGTGTGTGTGTGTTTGAACATAGAACATAGAACAATACAGCGCAGAACAGGCCCTTCGGCCCTCGATGTTGCACCGACCTGTGAACTAATCTAAGCCCATCCCCCTACACTATCCCATCATCATCCATGTGTGTGAGTGTGTGTGTGTTTCTGTGTGTGTGTGTGTGTGTGCATATGTGTATGTGTGCGTGTGTGCGCGCATGCGTGTGTGTGTGTGTCTAT
>JAHRHZ010000048.1:5156888-5176076 GCA_024137785.1 Ginglymostoma cirratum | reverse complement strand
TCAGAGGGTCTAGGCCCGAAACGTCAAGCTTTCCTGCTCCTATGATGCTGCTTGGCCTGCTGTGTTCATCCAGCCCCACACCTTGTTATCTCGGATTCTCCAGCATCTGCAGTACCTTTTATCTCTAAAAAAAATTGCTGTTTGGGACTTTCTTACATTAAAGGCTTGAAAGACTGGAGGGTCAGGAATTTAGACAATGGTTCCGGAATATTCCAGAACTGCAGCTGAGTGATCCACAGCAAATCATTGAAGAGTTACCAGTGGGAGAGATGTTGAAGAATGGCTGAATGCAGGGTCTACCCTTGTTTGTGGTTACATGGAGACTTGATGGTTACGTACCAAGGGTTGTCTTTAACAGTTTTGTCATATTTCATTATCTATTCATTTTGTGGGATGTGGGTCGCGGGCTGACCAACATTTATTGCCCGTCCCTAGTTGCCCTTGAGAAGGTGGTGGTGAGCTGCCTTCTTGAACTGCTGCAGTCCACCTGCTGTGGGTTGACCCACAATATCATTATGGAAGGAATTCCAGGATTTTGACCCAGCAACTGTGAAGGAACAGTGATATATTTTTCCAAGTCAGGATGGTGAGTATCTTGGAGGAGAACTTACAGGTGGTGGTATTTCCATGTATCTGCTGCCCTTGTCCTTCTAGATGGAAGTAAGTGTGGGTTTGGAAGTTGCTGTCTGAGGATCTTTAGGGAATTTCTACAATACATCGAGTAGATGGCACACACTGCTAATACTGAGCGTCATTGGTGGAGGGCATGGGCAGTTGACATATGTCATGGACAGACTAATTTAAGGTTTGTTACTATCTTCCATGGTGGATGGATCAATTAGGGGTTTGTACTGTGAAAAAGTTGCATTCCTTTAATTCTTTTGATATGCCCATAGTGCTTTCTTTTGTCTTTATTAATTTATTTTCCCTTCTTTCTATGTCATATGATCACATTGTCATTTTGAGGTGCTATTTTGCTGTTGTGATTATCATTATATTCATTGAAATTGTTGTTCTGACCCACTATCAGTGATTGCCACCTATTCCTGCTATACTCAGAGTAGGGTTCTGAACCTGAGCTCCCCAGGCCTCTCACTGTGTCAAATTCAAATCCGTTTTTGTCCCTGCTTCAGAAACATTTAAGAAGAAGATGAGAACTTCACTTACATTTCAGAAATATAAATTACACCCATTCTCTTGGCTCCCATACTGTTCCCTGACAGACTCCCTCAACTTTAATTCCTGGTGCTTGAGCAGAACAGGGTTCCGGGGAGTTAAGCTATTAGTTAAACCAATGTGGAATTAATGTAACATGAAATACATAGTCACATTTTAGCAGTGTGTCAGGGCATCACTGTACATTCAGGGGTTGATCAGTGCTCAAGATATAGGTCTCTCACCTTTAAGTCATAAGGTTGTGGATTTAAACCTCATTGCAGAGAATAAATGACAAAGTCTTGGCTTACCTCCCAGTGCAGGACTGAGAGAGGGCCGTATTGTCAGTGGTGACGTCTTTCAGATGGTGTGTTAAACCAAGGCTCTGACTATTCCTTCAGCTGGATGAGAAAGATTACACTTGAGGCCAATAGGATAATCTACGGAGACTGGAACATCAGTGCACCCTTAGCCGCTATCAGGAAAAATGTATTATTTGATTAATTTCATGGAGGAACGCACACACACAAACTGCTGCTGATTTTCTGACACTACAACAGTGAGTACACTTCAAACATTGTTAATTAGCTGTGAAGTACTTCTGAAATTATCGTACATCACATGTGGTGCTATATAAATACACTTTTTTTTTCTTTATCGAGTTTTTTTTTGTAATTTGTTCACAGGATGTGAGTGTCACTGACTGGTGCAGCATTTATTACCCAACCCTAGTTGCCCTTGAGAAGGTGGTGATGAGCTGCCTTCTTGAACCACTGCAGTCCTCCTGCTGTGGGTTGATCCACAATGCCGTTAGGGAGGGAATACCAGGATTTTGACCCAGCTACAGTGAAGGAACGGCGACATATTTCCAAGCCAGGATGGTAGCATGGCTTGGAGAGGAATTTGCAAGAGGGTGATGTTCCCTCGTGTCTGCTGACCTTGTTCTTCTAGATGGAAGTGGTCATGAATATGAAAGGTGCAGTCCAAAGATCTTTGGTTCATTTCTGTGGTGCAGCTTGCAGCTTGTACTCACTGATGCTGCAATGTGTTGCTGATGAAGAGAGTTAAAGTTTAAGGTGTTGAACGCTGTACCAATCAAGTGGACTGCTTTGTTCCGATGGTATTGAGCTTCTTGAGTGTTGTTGGAGCTACGCTCTGAAATAATTCCACAAAGGCCAGTATCCCGTCACCAAACACCTTTTACGTACATGTGGAGAGTCCTTGACACCGATTTACCTCCCTCAGAACCAGCTCTCAGAGTGAACAGAACCTCTGACAGTCCTGTTTATATCTGTCAGCCAGAACTCCCTGATTGGACCAGGTTAACAGCCCCAATCAGGGAACTCATATTCTATGAGGTCCATCTGGCTGACCTGGTTACAATCACTACACACCATCCAGGAAAGCGGACAATATTCCATCACACTCCTGATTTGTGCCTTGAAGATGATGGACATGCATCAATAGACTGGAGATGAGTTACCTCTGTTTCTCTCTACACAGACACAGCCAGACCTACTCAGTTTCTCTAGCACTTTCTATTTTTCTTTGTATGCATTTTCTGTTTAGTTTCTGGTGAATGGTAACAGTGAGCAATTCAGTGACTATAATGCCATTCAATGGCAGAGGGTGATGTTTAGATTTTCTGTTGTTTGAAATGGCTATTGCTTGGCACTGATGCAGAGCAAATGTTGCCACTTCCCAGGTTATTGTCTCGGTCTTGCTGCATTTGAAAATGGACTGCTTCAGTATCTGAGGAGTCACGAATGGTGCTGAACATTGTGCAATCATCTGCAACATCCCCACGTCTGACTTTATGAGGGAGGGAAGATCACTGATGAAGCAGCTGAAGATGGTTGGGGCTAGGACACTACCCTGTGGAACTGCTGCAGAGATGTGCTGGAGCTGAGATGATTGATCCCCAACAACGACACAATCTTAGATAATATGGTGTAGAGCTGGATGAACACAACAGGCCAAGCAGCATCAGAGGAGCAGGAAGGCTGATGTTTTGGGTCTAGACCTTTCTTCAGAAATGGGGGGGAAAGGGGATTCTGAAATAAATAGGGAGAGAGGGGGAGGTGGATAGAAGATGGATAGAGGAGAAGACAGGTGGAGAGGAGACACACAGGTCAAAGAGACGGGGATGGAGCCAGTATAGGTGAATGTAGATGGGGAAGTAGGGAAGAGATAGGTCAGTCCAGGGAGGTTAAGGGGGCGGGATGATGTTAGTAGGTAGTAGATGGGGGTGGGGCTTAAGGTAGGGGATAGGTGGGAGGAAGGACAGGTTAGGGAGGCAGGGACGAGCTGGACTGGTTTTGGGATGCGGTAGGGGGAGGGGAGATTTTGAAGCTTGTGACATCCACATTGATACCATTGGGCTGCAGGGTTCCCAAGTGGAATATGAGTTGCCGTTCCTACAACGTTCGGGTAGCAACGTTGAGGCACTGCAGGAGGCCCAGGATGGACATGTTGTCTGAGGAATGGGAGGGGGAGTTGAAATGCTTCACGACTGCGAGGTGCAGTTGTTTAGTGCGAACCGAGCATAGGTGTTCTGCAAAGTAGTCCCCAAACCTCCGCTTGGTTTCCCCGCTGTAGAGGAGGCCACAACGGGAACAGCGGATGCAGTATACCACATTAGCAGATGTACTGGTGAACATCTGCTTGATGTGGAAAGTCTTCTTGGGGCCTGGGATGGGGGGTGAGGGGGGAGGTGTAGGGGCAGGTGTAGCACGTCCTGCGGTTGCAGGGAAAAGTGCCGGGTGTGGTGGGGCTGGAGGGGAGTGTGGAGCAGAGAAGGGAGTCACAGAGAGAGTGGTCCCTCCAGAAAGCAGATAAGGGTGGGGAGGGAAAAGTGTCTTTGGTGGTGGGGTCAGATTGCAGATGGCGGAAGTGTCGGAGGATGATGCGTTGGATCCGTTGGTTGGTGGGGTGGTACATGAGGATGAGGGGGATTCTGTTTTGCAGAACACCTACGCTCGGTTCACACTAAACAACTGCGTCTCCCAGTCGCGAACCATTTCGACTCCCTCTCCCATTGCACATAGTTTGCACATTCTCCCTGTGTCTCTGTGGGTTTCCTCCGGGTACTCCAGTTTCCTCCCACAGTCCAAAGATGTGCAAGTTAGGGTGGATTGGCCATGCTAAATTACCCATAGTGCCCAGGGATGGGCAGGCTGGGTGGGTTAGCCATGTGAAATGCACAGTTGTGAGGATGGGGTAGGTCTGTATGGGATGTCCTTCGGAGGGTCAGTGGGACTGAATGGCCTGCTTCCACATAGCATGGATTCTATGAAAAGGCAAATTTTTTTAGGAGGGAGAGGTGGAGGAGAAATATTTTCATTCAGAGGGCGGTGAATCTTGGAAATATTTATTCTAGGGGTCTGTGGAATCTCAAACAATAAGTAAGTTCAATACAGAAATTGATAGATTTTTAGTTGCTCATGACATCAAGGGATATGGGGATAGAGTAGGATTCTGGCACTGAGGCAGCTGATCATATATGGTCTAGAATAGCACAGCCGGCTGAAGGAGCTGAATGGCCTCGTCCTGATTTCCTGTTCCTATGATGCTCCTACAGTTCAGAGACACGGAAGCAGTGATTAAACCCTCAAAAGCACGTCAAATGAATAAAAATGTGGGGAAGGAGGGGTGCGGGGCTACAAAATGGAGATTGGAGTGTAAGTGCTTTGCGATCATGCGCGTGCTTAAGGATTAGAAAGATCTGGAATCAAACCCATTCCAGAGACTGAAGCACGGAAGGTAAGCTGACATTATTGGAGGTGTCATTTTCCGATGGGCTGCCCCACTGATCAGGCCAGGATAAAGGACTCAGGGTCCTACACAGAGAAGCGCAGGAGCTGATGTTCATCCTTCAGTCAATATCACTGAAGGTGAATGATGTTGATATTGAATTGATGAGGTGGGGTAGAACAGGACATAGCAACGGGGAAAGTTATATCTGTCGTTATTTTGCTTCTTTTCCTATTGACACTAGCAATGACAGAGGAAAACTAAACAAAAAGACAATGGAGACAGACATGTGCACAGCATAAAGGATGTCTGCCTGCCTGCAACAAGAAAGCGTGTGCCCTTGATTTCCAGATGGGTGTGACTTCTCCTTGGCAGTGCCAACACTGAGGATCTGTTTTGACTGCCAGCTGGCACACTACATCAAGCATACACCTGCTTCCTCCTCTCAACCCCAGCATTACATAATTCCAGGAGGTAATTAACAGACCATAATAGCAGGTTTCCTTCTCCAAGTTACTGGGACTGAAATCAATCCCAGCTACAGACAGCAGGAAATTCATTCCTTAATATAATGCACTAAACTAATCCCCCTCCCATCTTATTGTTGAACATTTCAATTTATATTAATGTATTGGGTGTGTGCTTCTTTAAAAGCTGTTAGTACTTAAGTTTCAGCCCTATAAGGGAAAAATTCGACACGAGTAAATCTGAAAATCATAGGCACATGATGATAAGTTAGCTTTGCCCTGTTCTAATTAGATCTCTGTATGTTTTGATTGAATAGGATGGCAAATAGATTTGTGCTTCCAGGGCTGGCAGACAAAAACTACATTTCTAATCAGCAGAGAAAATGAGCAGCAAAAATTTTGCAAAGATCAAATCAAGCCAATGAGTGTTTGACACACTGGACTATTCCAGCGCTGATAACTGGTTCACTTCTCCAGTTCAGAGAACTGCTGTCATTGAATGGTCCAATAAACTATCAAACAAGGGTGATACCGTTCTATTCTCAGCTTCCTGTGCAACCCATTAGCTCCAAAAGACCGGCAGCATCTGCTGAAACACGTTCAGATGACCACACATAACAGTGCACTTTCAACTTGAGGGCTTGATATCACACTGTCACACGCTAAAAGGAGATGGTCCAATCTGAAGTATCTCTCGTTTTATGAACAATATTTCCCAAAGATCGTGTGGGCAGCACAGCAGCTCAGTGGATAGCACTGCTGCCTCACAGCACCAGGGACCCCGGTTGGATTTCAGCCTCGGGCATCTGTCTGGGTGGAGTTTGCACACTCTTCCTGTGTCTGCGTGGATTTCCTCTGGGTGCTCCAGTTTCCTCCCAGAGTCCAAAGATGTGCAGGTTAGGTGGATTGGCCATGTTAAATTAGCCATAGTGTCCATGTATGTGTAGGCTAAGTGGGTTAGCCATAGGAGATGCAGAGTTACAGGGATGGGGTAAGGCAGTGGGTCTGGGTGTGCTGCTCTTTCGACCATAGGTGTGGCCTCGATGGGTCAAATGGCCTGCTTCCACACTGAAACGATTCTATAACCACCATGTAGATGTTAAATTCACAGTGATGAAAAAAAACATTCCCTGAAACTGACAGAGAGGCATTTTGATTGAGAGTTTCTGGCCCCGAATTAATGATAATTTGCAGGACAACTGTAACACTGCAAGCCCATTATCAATATACTCCAAGACGGGGAAAAGTCAGAACATTTCCTCTGAAGATCAGCTCCCCATCGGTGTTGCAGTATGTCCGGTAACCTGTGAATCATGCCAGGACAGGGAAGATCATTGTTCAGGGCATATTGCAGAACATGGTAGGACTGCAGATTGAATAGGCTTCAGTGTAAAATGATGTCCTGCTGGGCACCTTACAAACCAGCCCAGAGGTGAGGAAAGGAGGCTCTAGCTCTGGGTCTTCACAGCCTGCATTGCTCCTGTGACCCCTCGAGGCATTTAGTGACCGATCTGCTCCTGTTTCTTCCTCAGAGCACTGTCACAAATCTAGTAAGACTTTCCTTGACGAGACATGGAGCAAGTGCTGGTACACATACACAAAGGTTCCACCTCGAACCAGGCGTTCACCACCTAATCCTAAGCTCAGCTCTCAGCAGATGGATAATAATGTATCTGGCCACTGACTACACTTGTGGCCATCAAAAAAACTGGAAATGGTCAGCAACTTGATACACCACAGTTTGAACATGAAGCAAGGGAGACCCAAGCAGCAATGGGAGAAGATTCTAGATTGCAGCCCCTGATAAACCGAATTGAATCGAGTTAGCTCCATTGTCAAATGTACTCAAATTAATGCGGTGAAAAGTTTACAAGTCGCCACTTACAGCGCCATCTTAGATACAAGGTACCTATGTACAGATTCTTCAGTACAAGTTCTTAGGAGAAAAATAATTAGAAAAATAAAGAAATAAAAAGCCCAACATTACAAATCAAAGAAATAAATTAGAAAATAGAGAAATAAAAAGTTCAGAATAAGAGTTCTTCCAACCTGGTCCACACCAACACTGAGTCTCCACCCATGTCGGACCTTGTATCAACTCAAGGCCAGGTGTCCATGCTGAGGCCACACCAGGCTGAGACACTGCCACAGGCTGCTGGGGGACCAGTTTGTGCTGCTGGGGGACCGGTATGTGCTGCTGGGAGACTGGTACGTGCTGCTGGAGGACCGGTATGTGCTGCTGGGGGACAGCTACATGCTGCTGGGGGACCGGTATGTGCTGCTAGGAGACAGGTATGTGCTGCTGGGAGACTGCTACATGCTGCTGGGAGACCTGTATGTGCTGTTGGGGGACCGGTACGTGCTGCTGGGGAACTGGTATGTGCTGCTGGGAGACTGGTATGTGCTGCTGGTATACTGCTATGTGCTGCTGGGAGACTGCTACGCCTGGCCAAGAGGACGCCATATGCTGGTTCAGCACTCATGCTGAGAGCCTGAGTCCATGCTGAGACCAGCAGCTCGGGATGTCGCCTCGCAGAAGAGAGAGAAAAAAAGAAATAGATAGAGCAGACGAGCTCCACTGAAACATCTTGCCTCGCCAACATCTTGCAACTACTAAAACAGGGTGTGTAGGTGCACATTGAAGAGTCTTTTGGGACATTCTGCCAGCACCAGCAGAAGAAGCAGAGGTCATCTGTGTCAAAATGCAACACAGAGCAATATGCTGTGCCACCTATTTCCCTCATGATGTGGCTCTAACTTTGTATATGTCAGTGCAGATTTCTGCCCCTCAGTGCCAAATCTTCTAAACCACTTGCCAATTGTAACTGTGGGTGAGAAATATTTATGGTGATTTACCAGGCCCCCAGCCCCAATGATTACCACAGAGTACCTGAGGGGGAGGGGGGAATGGTGTGCGGGGAGGATATGAGGGTAAACACAATTCCCTGAGATTTAAACAAGGCCTGAGATCAAGGTCATGAATGTTTAAAACAGAAATTTTTTATTTAACCTGCACCTTGTGAACTGGCATATTGGATAAACTGGCAAAAAATATATACCTCAAGCTCTGCAAAACATTCTTCTATCCAGTTATTATGGATTTTCAATTATTTTCCCTCAATGTAAACATATTTGCTGTTTGATTAAAAAGCCACACAAAATAGCAACAGTAGATTCGCTCAATTTCTCCACAAATACCATATGTCCAAGTAGTCAGTCGAGGGTGTGAGTGAGAAGGCTCTCTGTGGGTAAGTTTTATCTAAGGCAAAGTTGCATTATTATTTAATTTATGCCTTAAATCAAGTATAACAGGGATGATTCTATCCCCTGCATTATGTTTCTACTGCTTAGTGTGCATTTTTACATTGATTATGTGGCCCTCTTGATTAGCCAGATCAGTTGATCAGCCAGCACACTCCTGGTCCCATAGGTGCCAGATAATAAAATGTGTGCTGCACATTTTTCTCTTAGAATTGAAACTGGCAAAGAAAACATCAATCCATTGCACATAATTACCATCATATATCGATATAGATAAGTATATGTAAGTGTGAAGACAGCATGAAAGAACATTGACACTTTGTGCATGCAAATGTGAGTTGTCACTGAAATCTTCATTCCAAAATAAGATGAGTAACACCAGAATGATCAGACAGCTAGGGGGATGTTTCCATTAGAGTTTAACACTGCAATCATAAAGGAGGAGGGAGTCGAGGTTGGTGTGGAGCAGGAGCAATGTAGTCAGGGACTGAGGGGATAGGTTTTGTGAGCGTGCGAGTGCAGGGAAGTACATGTGAGGGTGGGGAATGGGTGATGGAAGTTGTGAGCGTTCAACTGAGGATGGGCAGGAATTGTCCAAAAATCAGATGAGACAATGAACAGCTCTCAAACAAATTGTACTTTGTGAACACAGACAATAACATGAGGTGGTTGTGGAGGGTTTTAGTGTGGTGTTGTGTGACTTCATACAGAACAGTCAGGGCATCAAGATTCCTGATCACTACTGTGGTCACCTCCAGTACAATTACAGGGCAAAACCATTTTCATGCTGCTCCAAATGGGTTTTGCTCTCTAGAAGGGTCAGTGGAGGACAGGATCCAGGTTTCTGGCCTGAGTGTTGGGATAAATCAGGGTCCAAGTATCATAGAATCCTGACAGTGCAAAAGACACCATTCAGCCCATCATGCCTGCACCAACCCTGCATGACACCCAGGCTCAGGCCCTTTCCCTGTAACCCTGCATTTCCCATGACTAACCCACCTAGCCTGCACCCTATGGACAATTTAGCATGGCCAACCCACCTAGCTTGCACACCTTTTGACTGTGGGTGGAAACCGGAGCACCCAGAGGGACCCCTCTCAGGTACGGAGAGAATGTACAAACTCCACACAGGCTATCCACCGAGGGCGGAATCGAACCTTGGTCCTTGGCGGTGTGGGGCAGCAGTGAGCCACCGTGCTGCCCCAAGAGGCAAAGTGTTGGAGTAAGTCAGGGTCCCAGCTGGCCAGGAGCTGGAAGAAATATTGTTTACAATTGGGTGCTACACTCGTCCTGATCAAAGATTCATAAAGTTATCAGAAAATACAAGAAACTTGACATCATGCCTTTCACATTAAAGCATTGAATCTCCTGCACTTGTTAATTTCATATAATGCTGGACTAAAATTGCATGTTGATGAAAATGAATTGAAATTCCCACCAGAAGATGGTTTTACAGCTGCAGTAAACAAGATATCGATGGCCATACTGTAAAATCATAGCAAACTGTGCTGCTCCTGTGGTTCAGACCTGAAACCCAAATTCTCCAAAGGCACACAGCATTGAACCATTAAAGAAAACTGACTGAACAATCCCTCAACAAGATCAAGATGTTCAGGGACATTATTACAAACTCTAAAATATAGGTGTTGCTGATTATTGATGGCACTTCTGCAGGTGGTGTCAGTGACTGTGTGAGAGCAAGGAGTGGATATTAAGGGTGCTGGGGAAAAAGGGGCCGATCACAATGTCCATGTGGTGAAGGAGATATGATAACTGCTGTGACATGCTCCACCACGATGTGACGTGATGTGACATCTGAGATTTGATTGTACATAAACAGCCTGTTACCCAGATATCTGTTCTGTCCTCCCAATCTCCCATAGAAGCTGTGATGTGTCTTTTACCTTCAGCAGGTTATTGATACCTAACGAAGTTATACTTGTTTCAGAGATAGTAGGAACCGCTGATGCTGGAGAATCTGAGATAACAAGGTGTAGAGCTGGATGAATACAGCAGGCCAAGCGGCATCAGAGGAGCAGGAAAGCTGACGTTTCGGGTCTAGACCCTTCTTCAGAAAAAGAAGGGTGGCCCTTTCTGAAGAAGGGTCTAGGCCTGAAACATCAGCTTTCCTGCTCCTCTGATGCTGGTTGGCCTGCTGTGTTCATCCAGCTCTACACCTTGTTATCTCTAAAGTCATACTTGTGTTAGTTCCCTTAATATTAGAAAGATGAGTGGATACCATACTCCTGAAAAGTTCAAATAGTTTTTATTACAATTCCTGGTATCTGTACATATTACAGTCACAGTTGGGCTCAAGCTAAATAATTCAGAAATGAACTGTAGTGAACTTTACTCAGCGGCTATGCTACAAGTGGACTCCGTAAGGTGGGATCTGAGTGTTTCAGACCATCAGGTTAGGTGCTGTAATACAGTGATAATATCAATGAGAAGTTCCTGAAAGATATACTGTTTATAAGCCGCGAGGTATGACACAACTGAGGCAGAAAAGTTATGACCCCATTTTGAACAAAATATTTATCATAAATTAACAAACATGTTTTATACACATATTCCAAGTTAAAAGATGTAACAATATATATAAATAAACAATTTTTGTTATTTGTACTATCTGCTTTTTTTAAAGAAGGAGTTTAAAACAACACATGACAAACACAGAAAATAATTACCATCTATTCTGAGGAAGGGTCATCGGACCTGAAACGTTAACTCTGATTTCTCTCCGCAGAGGCTGCCAGACCCGCTGAGCTTTTCCAGCAATTTCTGTTTTTGTTTCTGATTTCCAACATCCGCAGTTCTTTCATTTTTTATTCGTTGAAGGCAATGTTACTATGTGATTGCATTGTTGAACAAAGGAGTGGGCGAGAATAAAAATAGGCCCCTGAAAACAAAAAGTCCTCAAAAAAACAGAATCCAGTGTTTGAGAATGTCTCACAAAGACACCTCAAAGAATATTATTCTGGCACCCCCTAACTACAGCTAAATAATTCAATGTAAATCTTGATGTTTTGGGCTTTCTGGTCTATATTGCAGACAATTGTTGCCTAATGAATCTGCAGCACCTCAGGATGTTAGAGAAACAGCAAGGAAGCTTTAACAATTGGACCAACTAATGCAATATGCAATTCGTCAGTGAACAAAGAGCCAGCAGCTATCCCATTGCTCAGATGGATGTCTGGGCAGAACGGGAAGTGTGTTCCATTTTGTAATCAAAATCGATTGGAATCCAAACAATGGGTCTTTGATTGGTTTAAATTGTAGACCACAACATTCTCGGCAGGGTTTATAACATGCAAAGTGGGTCCTAACAGGGGGGGAGGTTTCTTTTTGAAAGCACAAATATGTCAAAGCAAAAATCTGTACTGTCTGCCAAACTGTCAACTGCTGTGTGTGTTGGTACAGAACGATTCTCATCATGATGAGCCATTACCAAGTTTCATCCCTTACTATAATAATTCCGACAGCCTGCATACATTTCCACTCATGAATATAATCAGTAACATTACAAAACAACAAGTCAATGAGGAAAGCACAGTTCGTGAACACAAATGCATCCAGCTTGACAAGTTTTCTTTTTAATTAAACCCTGCAAGAAATAAGAACATTGGACTTTTCTCATTAATGCTGGAGACACACATGGCCAGGTTTGTCAGAGGTTTGTGTTGAAACAGTTATATCAAACATTATATCGTTAGATGCACTGAACCATTAGAAGGGTATAATTAATTACCCTTATTGCATTGAGAACCATGAAATGATTGTCAACTTTTCCATCAGATTTTCTTTTTATATACAATTGCTGAAAAGCGCAACTTTATTCTGTTTGCCTGCTGAGAAATTGGTGTTAAGTCATGCGCGGCTTTGTAGCTAATCAAGGTACGGAGTGGGACAAAGGAATTGCTAGACACAGACAGCCCCGGATCCATCTTATTCAGCTACATGCTGGGAGCCCCAAGATATAACGTGAATGGATGTGTTGTCTAATTACAACTGTCAATCCTGAGCTATAGAGAGAAGCTGAATAGGCTGGGGCTTTTTTTCTCTGGATTGTCAGAGTCTGAGGGGTGATCTTATAGAGGTTTATAAAATCATGAGGGGCATAGATAGGGTGAATAGCTAAGGTCTTTTTCCTGGATAAAAACTGAAAGAACTGCGGCTGCTGTAAATCAGAAACAAAAACAGAAATTGCTAGAAAAGCTCAACAGGTCTGCCATGGTCTTGAAAGGCCACTGGGCCTAAACTATTAACTCTGATTTCTCTCTGGACCCAAAACGTTAACTCCGATTTCTCTCCATGGATGCTGCCAGACCTGCTGAGCTTTCCCTGCAATTTCTGTTTCTTGTTTCCTTTTCCTAGGGTGGGGGAGTCCAAAACTGAAGGTTTAAGGTGAGAGGGGAAAGATTTAAAAGGGACTTAAGGGACAACATTTTCCACACTGAAGGTGGTGCATGTATGGAATGAGCTGCTGGAGGAAGTGGCAGAGGCTGGTACAATTATAATATTTAAAAGGACGGGCATATGAACAGGAAAGGTTCAGAGGGATATGGGCCAAGTGCTGGTAAATGGGACTTGATCAGATTGGGATGTCTGGACAGCACAGATGATGTGGACTGAAGGGTTTGTTCCTGTGCTGTATGACTCTATAACTGCCTGGAGTGAAGCAGGAAGCCAGAGGGGGCAAATAGGAGGTGGACAGCATTCAGTGTGATGTGGGGAGGCAGGGGAGGGGTGTGAGTCAGTGAGTGGGAGGTGTTGAGTGAGCGGGAGTAGCCAGCAATTGGAAGGGAGACTGTAAATGCAAGAGGTGGAGCAGTGAGGAGAAGCTGATTATTGGGAGCAGGACATTAAGCAACTAGGAGCTGGGGCACACAGTCGGTGGCAGTGAGCAATTCAGTATGAGGGTATGAGGTGGCAATTCAGAGGTGGCTGTTAATAAAGCAAGTTGACAAACAAGGGATTGGGATTAATTAATTAATTGATGGGTTAGATCTTTTGATTAGAAACATGAGTGATTTGGTGGTGGTTTTGAGCATTGATTGCATCGATGTAAAAGATGAACAAGTGGGACTTGTGTATGGAAGGAGCTGTAAGACTGAGAAGTTAATAAACTCTATCCAGAGAAATTGGCGTCCTTGTTTCTATGTTACTGACTGGTTCAGATCTAAATTGACATTGGAAAGTGGTCAGGAGTAGGATGATGCAGGCTTGAGCAGTTTTCAGTAAATAAGCATATAGCAGTGATGCTAAGTCTGGGAGGAATTGCCTTTGATGTCCCTTTCCCACAAGGAAGGTAGTGGTTCAAGAAGGCAGCTCACCACCACCTTCTCAAGGGCACCTAAGGAAGGGCCATAAATGCCCGCCCAGTCAGCAATGGCCACATTCTGAGTGAATTAAATCAAGAACACCCAGATGTGTTTGCTTGCAGCCTTCTCCTGTGTATCTGTGTGTGTATCAGTGTGTGTATATTTGTGCGTGTATATATCTGTCCGTATCTGGGTGTGCGCGTGTATCCACGGGTGTGTTTATGTATCTATGTGTGCATGTATGTGTGCATGTGTGTGTGTTTGTATATCTGTGTTTATGTGTGTATCTGCGTGAACCTTTGTGTGTTTGAATGTCTGTGTGCATGTGTGTTTGTGTGTAAGTATGTTTGTGTGTGCATCTATATGTGCATGTATATCTGTGTGTGCATGCTTATCCATGTGTGTGTGGGTGTGTGAGTGAGTGGCCCCTTATTCAAGAGCTGGCCGCTCTCAGTGCCCCCTAGCCCCATTCTCAATGTGCTGGATCCCTCAATTGTGGACCAAACACCTAAAGATGGGTCCCCTCCCTTCCTGGGATCCCATACATTTGCTTTCTGGGACTCAGTGGGCCCGAGGTGGCAGAGTGGTTGAGTCTCCACCCAGCATGCCTCGTACATGTCTGAAAAATGCATTCTTTCACGAGATGTGGGTGTCGCTGGCTAGGCCAGCATTTCTTATCATTCCCAAAGTGTCCTTTAGATGGTGGTGGAGAGCCACCTTCTTTGTGCAGCTCATGTGCTTCCTGCCTCTAAAATCACCTCAGGGCACATGTTAAGACGCTGTAAATTGTCTCCTTCTGCAGGTGTACCTACTTCACCGACACTTAATGCACTGTCTGAGAGAGGGTGTAGTGATGGTGCCACTGGGTTAGTTATTGTGAGGTCCAGACTCATACTCCAGAGACATGGGCACAAAACCCAGCATAAAAGTTTGCAGAAATCCAATTAATAAAAGGCGCGACCAGTAACGGCAGCTGATTTTTGTGGTTAAAAACCCATCTGGTTCACTATTGCCCTTTAGGGAAGGAAATTTGCCATCCTCACCTTGTCTGGCCTACAAGTGTCTCTGGGCAATTAGGGATAGTTAATAAATGCTGCTCTGGCGAGTGACTCCCACATCCTGTGAATAAAACAAAAAAAGCACTCAAAATTCTTAAGATGCTGATAGAGCGGGTGAAAGAAAATGCAAATTACACATTCAGAGCGATTAGCATGATTGGTTTAATCACAAGTATTGGTATGGACCTGTAATGAATCGAAGATCAATCTCCAGGACACTGTTGAGTGAAACTCTGGAGCAAAATTGAGACACTAATACTGATTGATTTATTTTTGTCATTTTCTTTCAACTGTTCCAAGACCGTTGAAAGTCACGGGAAACAAAGCCAATTGGACTGACAGTCAAACATCATTTATTTACATAGTGAGGCTTAATGCATTCTGACTGGTTGAGGGAGCCAATGTGTTATAGGATAGATGTCATTCAAATCACAGAATCCCTACAGTGTGGAAGCAGGCTGTTCAGCCCATTGGCTCCACACTGTCCCCCCAAAGAGTATCCCTTCCAGACCCACCCTAGCCCTTAACGCACAGCCAATCCACCTAGACTGCATGTCTTTGGACTGTGGGAGGAAACTGGAGCACCAGGAAGAATCCCATGCAAACAATTGGGAGAATATGCAAACTCCACACTGACAGTAGCCTGAGGGTGGAATTGAACCCAGGTTTCTGGCACTGTGTCACAGCAGTGCTAACCACTGAGCCACCATACCACCCACACGTCCTGGCTGACAAATAGCTGGGGTGGGGGCATCTACCGGGTGGGATGATGGGTCATGTGATGCAACCTTCAGGGATATATGCCATCAGAGTTGGCAACCTCATATTAACATAAGCCTTTATCTTAAAAGTAAAGCTCATGCATTGCATAAACAATTGTTCCTCATTTTCCATTTAAATCAAGATTATCATGGAGTTGACACCCAGTGAGCAATCAAGATCTAGTTAGGATTTTCTGGTACATCTTTGACAGGATCATTTAAACATTGTTGTAATGTTAACACACACCTGTCTTGGAATGAATAGGGGACTGTCACTATATTAGGATCAGCAGGCCATGGTTACAATGTACAGACTATTTTATCCAACAGATGAGAGTTTTCATGGTTCATGCTCTTAATGTGAGACCAGAAGATTTTTGTTTAGTTTTCATGACTGCACTTGCTCAGTGTAATGGGCAGGGTGCAAGACTACCCTAGGTGTCAGTATCATTGCGTCTGCAATCATTTCCAAAGGCTTTGGTATTAATTGAAGCATTTGCTGAAATTTTACTGCAGTGAAAGAAGCAGAGAATCAAATGCTGTTATCCTGATCTCTTTGCAAATAAATTAAATCTGTTTCCTTCAGCCCTCACTCACCAGCCACAGGTATTCCTTGTCTGTCTCCTTGAAACCTATTAATCTTCCACGTCTCCGTCAAATCTCTCCTTAACTGCTTTTGCTCCAAGGAGAGCAACACATTAAACTCCCTCATTTTTGAGACCAGTGCATTTCAAACAGCCTCACGTTCATCCGTGAGTGTGGCTGGATACAGTTCTGTAAGGACACTGGACCATACCTTGTGATGGTGTCACAGAGCTGCTCATTACTGTGTGTAACTAGCACAGTGTAGGCGGAGTTAGGACATGCTCAAACTTCAGAGAGTCTGGAAAAAAAAAACACAAGACCAGACCACAACATGGCCACAAAAACACAGAAGGTAGATTAGTCCTTACCCAACATAATTACAAGTCAGAATCTGGTATAGCTATGATCGTCACTTATAGCAATATTTAGGATCACTGTATAACCAGGGCTAGTTTTCAGTCTAAGCCTGAAGATAATATTGACCTTGTCCTCTCCTTGACCAGTCCATGAGGAACCCAAATTCATAGTGTGGCATCAACCTACACTCTGGCTATGGCCTAGCCAAAGCTTTGTGAAAGTTCGATGTTACTGCCCTGCCTTTGTACACAATATCCCTACTTCGAAAGAGCATTTACTTTTCCAATATGTCCTTCACATTTAAAGATCCAAGCACATGAATCCTCAGATCTCTCTGTCCCTGCACACTCTTTGCAATTGTTGAATCTATATAGTGTCTCTTCATGACCAGCAAGTCTATCAAATCTGTTCCACACTTATAACGGTTGGAGCATCTGAAGACATATATCCAACAGGAGGAGAGCAAGATGGAGAGACAGAGGGATGGAAGGAGGGAATTTCAGAGTATATAGCTTAGGAACATGAGAATATGGCAGCCAATCACACTCCAAAGGAAATTGGTGCTAAAGACACTGAAATTGGAGAAGCTCAGATATTTTGCAGTGTTGCAGGGCTACAAGAGTTTAAAGTGATAGCTTGGGGCCTTGTTAACCTTCAGGGACTCTTCGTTTCCTTGTGTCTCAAACTCCAAGTTCTCAGTCCTGGATTTACATTCCTCTTGGTGAGACTCAATACCTCCCAAACCTATTGCAATGTGACCTCACTCTAATGTCTCAGACCTAGTGTGAGCCCCAAGTGAAAAGTGGGGCAGGTTAAGAGTTGTTCAGTTGGAGTTGGGGGACAGTATTTGTTGCTGGCGATGTGTTTTGGAGGGCAGAGCAATGTTGAGAGTTTCTCATGAAGGGTTGGAGTGTGTGGTTAAAGCTGTTGGGTTTGCCTTGAGAAAAGTGAGACCCTGTGTTTTACAGGCTGCTATTGTAACAGTGAACAGGCCTCAGAACAGACCATTATGCGGTGCTGCCCAATGTGACCACTTAAAAAGAGTCTCACTATTGTCAGGACTCAGTCTGAGTCCCAAGGCCACATTTGCTGTCTTGGAGCCCACGGTTCTGACCCCATATCCCATGACCCCCTGGGTGTTACAAGCTTGTTTGAGAAGTCCCTAGTGTGGAGTTCCATCCCAGTATAAGCTCCTCCTGCCTGACACTCTACTGCGAGTTGGTACCACGTCCAGAAACATCCACTCCCTCCACCACCAAGACTCAGGAGCAGCAGTGTGCAACATCAACATCATAAAAAAAAAAGAACTGTGGATGTTGTTAGAAACAAAAATAGAAATTGCTGGAAAAGCTCAGGAGGTCAGACAGCATCTGTGGAGAGAAATCAGAGTTAGTGTTTCAGGTCAAGTGACCCTTCCTCAGAACTCTAGCAATTTCTATTTTTGTACCATCTACGAGATCCACTGAAGACATTCACCAAGGCTCCTTACACAACACCTTCCAAATCCATGGCCACTTCCATCTAGGATGACAAGAGCAGAAAATATGGGAACACCACCACCTGCAAGTTCCCCTCCAAGACGCTCACCATCCCATGACCAGCAAGTCTATCAAATCTGTTCCACACTCATGACGTTCGGAGCATCTGAAGACACATATCCGACAGGAAGAGAGTGAGATGGAGAGACAGAGGGATGGAGGGAAGGAAATACATCGCCACTTCTTCACTGTCACTAGGTCAAAATCCTGGAACTCCCTCTATGTAGGCATTGTTGGCATACATACAGAAGATGGACTGCAGCAGTTCAAGAAGGTAGCCCATCACCACCTTCCCAAGGGCAACTAGGGACAGGTAATAAATGCTAATGAGGACAGACAGGTCTGCTGACTCATCCCTGAGTCTGCTTTATCTTATTTTTATATCCAGAAGTTCTCTTCCACACAACTGAATGGTTTGGTCCACCACCAAATCACCATGACATCTTTTTTCCCAATTACTTACTACAACCAGTAAATCACCCAAGTAGCCAATTGGATATAGGCTGTTACAGGCAGTGCAAACCACCTGTGAGGGATGTTAGGGAAGTGAGAAAGGGTAAGGGATGTTGGGAAGGGGCTAAGTCAAAATGGAGTTGGAGGGGGAAATAAAACACCCTCTTCCTTGAGCGGTCCATCTCTCTTTAAAGATATCAAGAGAATTAGTGGACCTGCTTTATGATATTTTAATATTTTCTCATCAACCTGCTTAGAGATGATATTAAATACCTTCAGGAGCAGATGACCCCAGGCCCTAAAGCTCAGAAATAAGAACACTACCATTGCCCAACAATAGCACTTACAAGAAGTGGGCAAAACTGTAGCCAATGGTCATGTAATATTTTCCTTTTGTTATTAACCTATTTTTCTAAGCAACCTGTTCAGTGATGTTATTACACACCTCAGGAGCAGGTGGGACTTGAACCCAAGCCTCT
>JAHRHZ010000048.1:5129191-5156488 GCA_024137785.1 Ginglymostoma cirratum | reverse complement strand
CAGATGCGGCGGAGGCGAAGGAATTGGGAATAGGGGATGGCATTTTTGCAGGAGGGTGGGTGGGAGGAGGTGTATTCCAGGTAGCTGTGGGAGTCAGTGGGCTTGAAATGGACATCTGTCTCTAGGTGGTTGCCCGAGATGGAGACAGAGAGGTCTAGGAAGGAGAGAGAAGTGTTGGAGATGGTCCAGGTGAACTTCAGGTTGGGGTGGAAAGTGTTGGTGAATTGGATGAACTGTTCGAGCTCCTCGTGGGAGCACGAGGCGGCGCCGATGCAGTCATCAATGTAATGGAGGAAGAGGTGTGGTTTAGGGCCAGTGTAGGTCTGGAAGAGGGATTGTTCCACATAACCTACAAAGAGGCAGGCATAGCTTGGGCCCATGCGGGTACACATGGCCACCCCCTTTGTCTGTAGGAAGTGGGAGGAATTGAAAGAAAAGTTGTTGAGGGTGAGGACGAGTTCGGCTAGGCGGATGAGGGTGTCGGTGGAGGGGGATTGGTCTGTTCTGCGGGACAGGAAGAAGCGGAGGGCCTTTAGGCCATCAGCATGGGGAATACAGGTATATAGGGACTGGACGTCCATAGTAAAAATGAGGTGTTGGGGACCTGGGAATTGGAAGTTCTGGAGGAGGTGGAGGGCGTGGGTGGTGTCATGGACGGAGGTAGGGAGTTCCTGGACGAAGGGGGTGAAAAATGGCATCAATGTGGATTTCACAAGCTTCAAAATCTCCCCTCCCCCAACCGCATCCCAAAACCAGCCCAGCTCATCTCCACCTCCCTAACCGGTTTTTCCTCTCACCCCAAGCCACACCCCCATCTCCTTTCTACTAACGTCATCCCGCCCCCTTGACCTGTCCGTCCTCCCTGGACTGACCTATCTCCTCCCCACCCCCCTACCTACACTCACCTTTACTGGCTCCATCCCCGCCTCTTCGACTTGTCTGCCTCCTCTCCACCTATCCTCTCCTCTATCCATCTTCTATCCGCCTCCCCCTCTCTCCCTATTTATTTCAGAACCCTCTTCCCCTCCCCCATTTCTGATGAAGGGTTTAGGCCCGAAACGTCGAGTTTTCCTGCTCCTATGATGCTGCTTGACCTGCTGTGTTCATCCAGCCCCATGCTTGTTATCTCGGATTCTCCAGCATCTGCAGTACCTTTTATCTCTGATACAAGATTAAGTGAGCTGATGCTGCTTGAGCCACATATTCTGCACAATCTGAAACCTCCACCAACAACCAGACAGGAAAATCACTACGTAGTGACAAAACATTTACTAGCTCGACCATCACAGAGTGTCTTTGTGAAACTGAAGTTTGTAACTGGACCCCATCAGGGGCCACAACAAAGTAATGAATTGCAACAGAACGGTGGTACTAACTCTTCCTGTGACCCTGGTTCTGACCATAACTGTGGTAGGAGATGAGCAGAACCCTGAAGGAATGAACCAATTCAGAAGAAAAATCCAGTGAGATGAACTGGACCAACCCAAGTTGCAGATTTCAAAGTGGATCTCCAGCTCCATACACCTCCATTATTCAGAGTGGTTCTGTTGTTTCCTGCTGAGGTCATAACAAGGGCCTTAATGATCCCTGCATAACCCTTACACCAATGGGCACAGATGCTGTTGCCTGTTACAGCAGAGCCTTCATGAGCAGTGCAGTGGGGGGAAGCCAGGTACAGTGAGGAATGTGAAGGAGCTGCTGGTGATGTTACCAAAGGAATGTCAATATCATCCAACAGAAAAGCATAGTTGCACAAAGCTGAAGTCTGCAATGGTGGCTCGCAGCTCCATTTATATATTATCTGCAAATCATCATATTTTGCAGACCTGGGAGCTGAGCCTATGCTTTATGAGCTGTCAGTTGTTCTTAGAATTGATATGCCATAGCTATTTCTGGTGCAGAAAGTTGGGGAATTCACATGAGACTTGAATAAAAGCCAGATTTAACTAACCTAGAGAAAACAATCCATACAAATAATTTATGAATTGCTGACAATACAGCTGATTGGGATATCTGTAAATAAATCACTGGGGTCAGGTTGTTCTGGTCTCAACTGAATATTCTTGCAGAAAGAGAAATATAGTTTTATAGAAATATAGTTCACTCCTTCAATGGATAATGGCCACTTTTAATATCACTGGATAACCCGGCAATGAGGAGAAATTTCTCATTTTGGAAGGTAGTCAATCTATGGATTTTCATTAACCTCAGAGGGCTGCAGGGGCTGGCTCATTAAGTTTAGACAAGGCAGACAAAATATTAAAGATACATTTTTAATCAGTTAGGGGCTTAAGGGCTATATGGGGATAAGACAGTCGAGTGGAGTTGAGGATTATCAGATCAGCCATGCTCTTGTTGAATGGTGGAGAAGACTCGATGGGTTGAATGGCCTACTTCTGCTTCAACTTTACGGCCTTTTCATTAAATAAAGAAGCAGAGCTACACTCCTTCCCAATGAGCTGGTCAGCCTTTGAATCACACGGGGAAACCTGTCAACACCAATCAAACAGATCAGTCTGTTCAAATGAAATCTTAACTATATACTTGAATAATTTTATTTTGTGTATACAAGACTTATCCTCCAAGTGATATTAGCGTGGAACCGCTGTCTGTTAGCCATTCATGACAGTGTCGAGAAATGAACCCAACGGCATCAATTCTTGCCTTTCTCTTACACATGGATGACTCAGTATGGTAGCTCAGAGACTGGAGCACCTCTCCAGTTTGCAGAGCAGACACTTTCCAATGCATTGGCAGACTAGTCATGCAGCATGGAAACAGCCTCTTTGATCCAATCAGTCCTCTCCTACCATGTTCCCAAACTAAATCAGTCCTACCTGCCTGTGTTTGGGCCATATCCCTCTAAACATTTCCTATTCATATAATTATCCAAATATTGTTTAAATGTTGTGACTGTACCCATTCCCTCTGGAAGTTCATTTTACATATGAACCACTCTATGTGTAAACACATTGCCCCTCATGCCCTTTTAAAATCTTTCTAAAGATCTTTTAAATCTTTTTTAAAATACGCCCCTGAGTTTGGAACATCCCCACCCTGGGGAAAAGACTCTTGTCATTCACCTTATCTGTGCTCCTCATGATTTTATAAACCTCAAAAAGGTCACCCCTCAACCTCCTATGTTCTGTTGGAAAAAAAGGTCCCAGCCTTCCCAATCTATGTCTCAAACCCTCCATTCCCGGCGACACCCTGGTAAATCTTTTCTGAATGCTCTCCAGTTTAATAATATCCTTCCTATAGCAGGGGGACTAGAACTGCACACAGTAATTTACCCAATAGGCAGAGCTGGTTAAATCTCAAGGGAGATCAAGGAAGATCCATACCCCATTCTCTCGTCCAGGGAACAAAGCCCAGAACTGAAACCAATGCAAACCGTCAGGACTAGAGGAATAGCAAACCAAAGCAAAACCAATAGGATCATGTTACACACTTAGGTACCAAATCCTTAGGATTGACACTTGGATTTTCAACATGAATGTTTTAAACTAATATATGTTTATTAAATTAATATAAGTACAGGTAAGCCCATGACTCTGCGCTTCCATGATAATGTTATTGACTACTGTAGTGACAGCATTAATCTCTTTAATAATTATTAACCTTCGTAACAGTATTCTGTCCTTGTCCCAGGTATTTTATATTTGAGAAGGAGAAACTCACAATTATAAAGCACCTGAGATAGTAGGAACTGCAGATGCTGGAGAATCTGAGATAACAAGGTGTAGAGCTGGATGAACACAGCAGGCCAAGCAGCATCAGAGGAGCCTGCTGTGTTCATCCAGCTCCACACCTTGTTATCTTTATAAAGCACCTTTCAGGTTTTTGGATGCAGCAATGTGATAATCACCAGATAATTAATTTTAGTGACATAGGTGCAGTGATTGGAACAAGGTCAGCCAGATGGACCTCATGGAATATGAAGTCCCTGAATGGGGCTGTAAACCTGGTGCCATCAGGGAGCCCTGGCTGACAGATCTGAGGAAGGGTCAGTCGACCCCAAATGTTAACTCTGATTTCTCTTCACAAATGCTGCCAGACTTACCCAGCAATTTCTAAGGGTGTCTGTTCACTCTGAGAGCTGGCTCTGAGGGAGCTGGATCAGTGTCAAGGACTCTCCACGTGTAAATAAAGAGTGACTTGCTGATGGGATACCAGCCTCTGTGGAGTTATTTCAACTGGCTGAGGGATACCTTCATGAAATAGTGCCATGGGAGCTTTATCATCACTCTATGAGGGGAGATATAGAAGATGTATTGCAGTATTGTGCTGGAGCCTCGCAGTAACTGATGTGTTTAATTCTCCAGAGTGGACCTTGAGCCCATTGTTTGTTGGTCATGGCCAGCTGCTCTGTACAACACATTTAAGATTGCAACTGTGTGTGTGTGCAACTTAATGGAAACCCTGCTGGAACACATGACACTCTGACTTAAAGGTGTGATTGTGACTACTGACCCATAACTGATAAAGCGTCCTCTGAGGAAAATGGAACATATTTCATTTATTAATCTGCAGTTAAGATGGCACATTTAAAACCACTGGTGTCCGAGCTATCAAATAGAAGTCACCTTTCTAAGCTGATTGATCATGAATGTAAACACACATCAATGATGGAAACCACATGATGGGCTAGCATCCAAAGAACTGAGAACCAGCCCAGGCAGGTTAAATGCTATTAAAACTATCCTATCATGGAATGCTTTCAGACAATGGCCTGATCCCAGTGACAAACATAAACAGGGTCAACCTTTCCTGCATTCCATTGAGACATTTATTAACTTCTATTCACCCCTACAGTCATCAATAAACTGGCAGCCATCCCTTCAGCAACATTTTATTCCTTGCATTAATTTTCCACTCCCACAATTCAGGACTACCAAAGACATCTGCACCCCCAAAATACTATCATTTTCATCCAGCTCCATTCAGAGTTTTGAGGAAGGGTCACTGGACCTGAAACGTTAACTCTGTTTTCTCCTTCACAGATGCTGGCAGACCTGCTGAACTTTTCCAGCAACTTTGCTTTTGTTCCATTCAGAGTTTCTCCCTTTTTCAGACTGAGGAGATTGAAGCAAATGCTTTCACTCCTTGTTCCAAACTGTTTCCATGCGACTGACTCCATCCATCTCCCTGACAACAGTTCAAGACTCAACCAGTTTGTTTGGTAAGACCAAATTACTGCAGATGCTGGAATCTGGAGGTCGGAGCAGTTCAGGCAACATCCATGGAGAGAGATCAAGCTAACATTTCGAGTCTAGATGACTCTTCACCAGAGCTGAAGTGAAGTGTGGAGGGGGCAGCATTTATGCTATAGTGTGGGAGTGCTGGGGGAGAGAGGGCATTGATAGTACGGATTAAGTGATCGGAATATGAGAATGGCAGAACAATGGTGTGTCTAACTGCAAAACTGGAAAGAACAGATGGTCTCACTGGGGTAAGGGGAGGGAAGAGAGAATGTGGCGACTGAAAAAGCAACAAGTAAAATGAAAAGAAAGGGAAGGAATGTAAGTGAGCAATCCACCGTTCAGGAACTAAACTGGCCTACCAATGTTTATATTTGCTTAGAATCCCGACTGCGTGGAAACAGGCCATTCTGCCCAACAAATCCACTCCAACCCTCTGAAGAGATCTGACCCAGACATCCCTCCCACCTATTCCCAGAAGCGTGCATTTCCCATGGCCAATGCACCTAACCTACACATCCTTAAGCCCTATTGGCAATTTAGCAATATTATTAACTTTCTTGAGTCCGGTATAACTTCTTCAGAAACGAAAGAAGAGCCTGAAGAAGTCTCATACCAGACTGAAAATGGTAATTCTGTCTCTCTGTCTCCACAGATGCTGTCAGACCTGTTGAGTTTCTCTTGAATTCTCTGTATTTGCTTCAGATTTCCAGCATCCACTGTAGTTTGCCTTTAAGTATATGTTGTACCAATAAAGGCAGGTACAATACATTTACAAGGAAAGGCCAAGGGAGTGGTATTGACTGGAGCATTGTTGTGGGCAGCAGCACTGGTTCAACGTGCCAAATGCCCGTTTCAGCGGCGGGAGTCCGGAAGGAGGTGCGAGGGCAGCCTGGGAAGGTAAGCTTCTCCTTTAAAAACTTACCTCATGAATAGGCAGAGTGTGTGTCGAGCAGGAGCAGACACAGGACGGTTGAGTAAGTGAGGTGATATATTTGGGCGGTTGCTTTACCCGAAACACTACTTAGGTAGTGTCTCCCACCCATCCTCCTCCTCGAACCAAAAAGGTTCTGAGCGCCGATTTGGTAAGTTACTAGTTTTTTTTTCCAATAGTCTGTTTTTTACAATTCAGAACAATGGGAATGGATGTAAGGGCAGTTGCATGCTCCTCCTGTAGGATGTGGGAGATAAGGGTCACCACTAGTATCCCTGCTGACTTCATCTGCGGGAAGTGCACCCAACTCCAGCTCCTCGGAAACCGCGTTAGGGAACTGGAGCTGGAGGTGGATGAACTTCGGATCAATCGGGAGGCAGAGGGTGTGATTGAGAGGAGTTACAGGGAGGTAGACACACCTCAGGTACAGGAAGAATGTAGATGGGTTACAGTCAGGGGACGGAAAGGGAACAGGCAGACAGTGCAGGGATCCCCTGTGACCGTTCCCCTCAATAACCTTTTTGGATTCTGTTGAGGGGGACAACTTACCAGGGGCAAGCCATGGGGTACAGGTCTCTGGCGCAGAGTCTGTCCCTGTTGCTCAGAAGGGAAGTGGGGAGAGGAGGAGAGCATTAGTCATTGGGGACTCCATAGTTGGGGGACAGATAGGAGATTCTGCGGGAACAAGAGAGACTCACAGTTGGTGTGTTGCCTCCCAGGTGCTAGGGTCCGTGATGTCTCAGATTGTGTCTTCGGGATCCTTAAGGGGGAGGGGGAGCAGCCCCAAGTCGTGGTCCACATAGGCACCAATGATATAGGTAGGAAAAAGGATGGGGATGTAAGGCAGCAATTCAAGGAGCTAGGGTGGAAGCTTAGAGCTAGAACAAACAGAGTTGTTATCTCTGGTTTGTTACCCGTGCCACGTGCTAGCGAGGCGAGGAATAGGGAGAGAGAGCAGTTGAACACGTGGCTACAGGGATGGTGCAAGAGGGAGGGATTCAGATACCTGGATAATTGGAGCTCATTCTGGGGTAGGTGGGACCTCTACAAATGGGGTGGTCTGCACCTGAACCAGAGGGGTACCAATATTCTTGGGGGGAAATTTGCCAATGCTCTTCGGGAGGGTTTAAACTAGTTCAGCTGGAGGATGGGAACCTGACTTGTAGCTCCAGTGTACAGGAAGTTGAGAGTAGTGACGTCATGAATAAGGTTTCAAGGTTGCAGGAATGTACCAGCAGGCAGGAAGGTGGTTTGAAGTGTGTCTACTTCAACGCCAGGAGCATCCGGAATAAGGTGGGTGACCTTGCAGCATGGGTTGGTACCTGGGACTTCGATGTTGTGGCTATTTTGGAGACATGGATAGAGCAGGGACAGGAATGGTTGTTGCAGGTTCCGGGGTTTAGATGTTTCAGTAAGATCAGGGAAGGTAGTAAAAGAGGGGGAGGTGTGGCATTGTTAGTCAAGGACAGTATTACGGTGGTAGAAAGGACGTTTGATGAGGACTCATCTACTGAGGTAGTATGGGCTGAGGTTAGAAACAGGAAAGGAGAGGTCACCCTGTTGGGAGTTTTCTATAGGCCTCCAAATAGTTCCAGAGATGTAGAGGAAAGGATAGCAAAGATGATTCTGGATAGGAGCTAAAGGAACAGGGTAGTTGTTATGGGGGACTTTAACTTTCCAAATATTGACTGGAAACGCTATAGTTCAAGTACTTTAGATGGGTCAGTTTTTGTCCAGTGTGTGCAGGAGGGTTTCCTGACACGGTATGTAGCTAGACCGACAAGAGGCGATGCCACATTGGATTTGGTACTGGGTAATGAACCAGGCCAGGTGTTAGATTTGGAGATAGGTGAGCACTTTGGTGATAGTGACCACAATTTGGTCACGTTTACTTTAGCGATGGAAAGGGATAGGTATATACTGCAGAGCAAGAGTTATAGCTGGGGGAAAGGCAATTATGAGGCGATTATGCAAGACTTATGATGCATAGGATGAGGAAGGAAACTGCAGGGGCTGGGCACAATTGGAATGTGGAGCTTGTTCAAGGAACAGCTACTGCGTGTCCTTGATAAGTATGTACCTGTCAGGCAGGGAGGAAATGGTCGAGCGAGGGAACCGTGGTTTACTAAAGAAGTTGAATATCTTGTCAAGAGGAAGAAGGAGGCTTATGTAAAGATGAAGTGTGAAGGCTCAGTTAGGGCGCTTGAGAGTTACAAGTTAGCCAGGAAGGACTTAAAGAGAGAGCTAAGAAGGGCCAGGAGGGGACATGAGAAGTCTTTGGCAGGTAGGATCAAGGAAAATCCTAAAGCTTTCTATAGGTATGTCAGGAATAAAAGAATGACTAGAGTAAAATTAGGACCAGTCAAGGACAATAGTGGGAAGTTGTGCGTGGAGTCCGAAGAGATAGGAGAGGCGCTAAATGAGTATTTTTCATCAGTATTCACACATGAAAAAGACAATGTTGTCAAGGAGAATACTGAGATACAGGCTATTAGACTAGAAGGGATTGAGGTTCATAAGGAGGAGGTGTTAGCAATTCTGGAAAGTCTGAGAATAGATAAGTCCCCTGGGCCGGATGGGATCTATCCTAGGATTCTCTGGGAAGCTAGGGAGGAAATTGCAGAGCCTTTGGCTTTGATCTTTTTGTCACCATTGTCTACAGGAATAGTGCCAGAAGACTAGAGGATAGCAAATGTTGTCCCCTTGTTCAAGAAGGGGAGTAGAGACAACCCTGGTAATTATAGACCAGTGAGCCTTACTTCGGTTGTGGGTAAAGTGTTGGAAAGGATTATAAGAGATAGGATTTATAATCATCTAGAAAAGAATAATTTGATTAGGGATAGTCAACACGGTTTTGTGAATGGTAGGTCGTGCCTCACAAACCTTATTGAGTTCTTTGAGAAGGTGACTAAACAGGTGGATGAGGGTAAAGCGGTTGATGTGGTGTATATGGATTTCAGTAAAACGTTTGATAAGGTTCCTCATGGTAGGCTATTGCAGAAAATTTGGAGGCATGGGATTAAGGGTGATTTAGCGGTTTGGATCAGAAATTGGCTAGCTGTAAGAAGACAGAGGGTGGTGGTTGATGGGAAATGTTCATCCTGGAGTTCAGTTACTAGTGGTGTACTGCAAAGATCTGTTTTGGGGCCCCTGCTGTTTGTCATTTTTATAAATGACCTGGATGAGGGCATAGAAGGATGGGTTAGTAAATTTGCAGATGACACTAAAGTCGGTGGAGTTATGGATAGTGCAGAAGGACGTTGCAGGTTACAGAGGGACATAGATAAGCTGCAGAGCTGGGCTGAGAGGTGGCAAATGGAGTTTAATGCGGAAAAGTGTGAGGTGATTCACTTTGGAAGGAGTAACAGGAATACAGAGTACTGGGCTAATGGTGAGATTCTTGGTAGTGTGGACGAGCAGAGAGATCTCAGTGTCCATGTGCATAGATCCCTGAAAGTTGCCACCCAGGTTGATAGGGTTGTTAAGAAGGCGTACGGTGTGTTAGGTTTTATTGGTAAAGGGATTGAGTTTCGGAGCCGTGAGGTCATTTTGCAGCTGTACAAAACTCTGGTGCGGCTGCTCTTGGAGTATTGCGTGCAGTTCTGGTCACCGCGTTATTAGAAGGATGTGGAAGCATTGGAAAGGGTGCAGAGGAGATTTACCAGGACGTTGCCTGGTATGGAAGGAAGGCCTTATGAGGAAAGGCTGAGGGACTTGAGGCTGTTTTCGTTAGAGACAAGGTTAAGAGGTGACTTAAAAGAGACATACAAGATGATCAGAGGATTAGATAGGGTGGACAGTGAGAGCCTTTTTCCTCAGATGGTGACGGCTAGCACGAGGGGGCATAGCTTTAAATTGAGGGGTGATAGATATAGGACAGATGTTAGAGGTAGATTCTTTACTCAGAGAGTAGTCAGGGCATGGAATGCCTTGCCTGCAGCAGTTGTAGACTCGCCAACTTTAAGGGCATTTAAATGGTTGTTGGGTAAACATATGGATGATAATGGAATAGTATAGGTTAGATGGGCTTCAGATTGGTTTCACAGGTCGGTGCAACATTGAGGGCCGAAGGGCCTGTTCTGCGCTGTAATGTTCTATGTTCTATGTACACTTATGATTCTAGAATTTTCATACAAAATACCCCTTGCAGTGGAAAGCAGAGTTGAAAAGAATTTTATGTGGGAGAAAATACATGAAATCATGACACCGCACACATCGTTGGAGTTTTGTAGTGAGAGGCTATTATACATAACATAAGTTTTCATTGAATTTATGCTATGATTGTTACCACTGTATTTATCGCGCTATAACTATTAAGACAGGGAACGAAAAGTTTAATTATGAGAAAGCAGTAAAAGAAACTGAAAAGTACAGGCTGTTTTGAATTGACTATATGTGGAAATGAAAGTTTTAATTGTTCATTTTCCAAGTCAGAGGGGTGAAGAATGAGTCATTAACAATCATCATTCCATTTAATGGGTACTTGCACTATCAATTTCTGGATTTCACTTTAAACTGCAAGTTTAATTGGCTATTAATGTATGAATGTGATAATCTCATGGAAAACACAGCCAGGTTTAGACAGAGACGATGTTTCTTAAGTTACAGGTCGTCAAGTGACTTGTAGTAATATGTAGAGAGCTACCTCTGCTTTCTTCCAGGTTGCTGAATGACTTACACACTATTATTGGTAGAAATTATTCATACGCTGTTATGTTTTCAGCAAATTCGCTTCCTTTTAGGTTGATAAGACATAGAGAAATATTTGCGTGCTGAATGGATCATAACCTGTTCAGTTTGACACTTAAATAGCATGTATAACTCTATCTTATTTGAATGTCTTAAATGATTAAGAACTGTAACATGATGGTACTCACAGCTCAGTGATAATTCATGATTGCTCACAATGTGGAGGTGCCGGTGTCGGACTGGGGTGGACAATTTCAGACATCACATGACACCAGGTTATAGTCCAACAGGTTTATTTAAAGTCACAAGCTTTCAGAGTGTAGCGCCTTCATCATTTCACCTGATTTATGATTATTCATGATCAGGTACAATACGCAGAACAGTTTACAAATTATAACAAACTAACACAGAAATTGCTGGAGAAACTCAACATGTGGGGAGAGAGAAACAGAATTAAGCTTTTTGAGCCCAGTGACCCTTCCTTCATTTACAAGCTATGGCTACCTCTACAACTTGAAAGCAATAGTGAATATGTGGGAAATCTGGACTGAAAGCATAAATGGTAGAAATGGTCAGCAGGTCAGTCAGCACCAAAGGGCTTTCATGTCAGTAACCCCTTATCAGGTTGACAGGATGCTCAACATGAAAGGTTTTTGAGAGTGGGATAAAAAAAAAAGGTCTTTGACAGTATGGAGGAAATAAACAAAGTAATGAGGAAAACGATGTAGTGCCAAAAAGGGTGATAACGAGACAAACAAGGAAACTAAAGTCGAGTGCAAAAAAGGTGTAAATGATTTCAGCTGAGTAACAGAGAGGGATTATTTGTACTTCACTTCAGTGGCAATTTCCAGATCAGTCTCCTGGATGTTGCAGTTTATTCTATGAAATCACAGCTGGAACACTAAGAACATTGATCCAAAAACGTTTATGAACCTCCTTTGAGTTGGAAAGTATTCCAAAAAGGCACATGTGTGAACTATCTGATACAGCAATCATTTTTGAACTTTTCATTTCAAGTTCCAGAAAAGGGAGATTGCTTCGATTTATCATTTAAAGTGATTTATTGAACAAATGAATGCAGAGAATTTTAACATTAACTGTTCTCTAAAATAAAGAGAACACAACCTTTTCAATTATCTTGGCACTAATCTTCTGCTCTGAAAGCATTTTAAGTGCATACAGATTTCCCTTGGAATTACTCACTGTACATTAGATAATGGGAGATTTACACCTCTTTATAAAAATTCCTTCTCTAGACTTGGGCAGCCAAGCAAGGCTGGCATGTACTGCCCATCTCTGACTTTCCTTCAAAAGATGACAGTGGTGGGCTGCCTTTTTGAACTGTGGCAGTCCAATGGGTATCCCAAAGTGAAACAAATTTTGATAGCAATTTGAAGACAACTGCAAAGTGATCTTTGTTGATTCGACAAACATTGCAAGATTCGTTGGGTCGTGCCGAAATTGGGAGACCCATGTGACAACTCTAGCCACGCAACAGCCCGACATAGTCCTTAGGTTCTAAAGCAGTCCATAGTCATATATAGTGAGCTCTGGACAACATTCAGATCTGGACTGATAAGTTGCAAGTAAAATCCCATCCATGTGATTTCTCAGGTAATGGCGATCTCCAATTAGAGAGGATCTAACCATCATCCATTGGCCATCATGGAATCCCCCGCTACCAACATCCTGGGGACCTTCCATTGAAATCAAACTAGGCTAACCACATAATTACCATGGCACCACAAGTAGTCAGAAGATAGGATTTTGCAGTGAGTAACTCACTACCAGGCCCCCCAAAACCTATCTACCAACTACAAGGCACAAAAAGCAGGACAAATACAACCCGACAACTTACTGCCCCATCAGTCTCCTCTCGATCATCAGTAAAGTGATGGAAGGTGTCATTAACAGTGCCATCAAGCAGCGCCTGCTCGGAAATAACTTGCTCAGTGGCACCCAGTTTGAGTTCCACCAGGGCCACTCAGCTCCTGACCTCATTATAGCCTTGGTTCAAATATGGACAAAGGTGCTGAATCTTAGAGTGAGACGAGACTGACAGGTCTTGACATCAAGGCCACATTCAACTGAGTGTGGTATCAAGGAACCTGAGCAAAAGTGGACTTAATGTGTATCAGTGGCAAACTCTCCAGTGGTTGGAGTCATGCTTGGCACATAGAAAGATGGTTGTAGTTGTTGGAGGTCAGTCATCTCAGCTCCAAGACATCTCTGCAGGAGTTCCTCTGGGTAATGTCCCAGACTCAACCATCTTCAGCTGCTTCATCAATGACGTTCCCTCCATCATAAGGTCAGAAGTGGGGATGTTCGCCGATGATTGCACCATGTTCAACACCATTCATGACTCTTCAGATATTGAAGCCGTCCATGTTCAAGTGCAACAAGATCTGGACAATATCCAGGCTTGGGCTGACAAGTGGCAAGTAACATTCACGCCACACAAAATACCAGGTGATGACAATCACCAACAAGAGACAATCTAACCACTGTCCCTTGACACTCAATAGTGCCATCATCACTGAATCACCTGCTGAAATATCCTGAGGGCATACCATTGACCAGAAACTCAGTTGGAACTGCTACAAGAGAAGGTCAGAGAATAGGAATACTCACCTCCTAGTTCCCCAAAGCCTGTCCATCATTGACAAGGCACAGTTCAGGAGTGTGATGGAATACTCCCCACTTGCCTGGATGGCTACAGCTCCAACAACAGTCAGGACAAAGCGTCCTGCTTGATTGGCACTATATCTCCACTCCCTTCATCACTGACACTCAGTAGGAACAGTGTGTGCTATCTACAAGATGCACTACACAATTTCTCCCAAGATCCTCAGACAGCACCTTCTAAACCTGTGACCACTTCCATCCAGAAGGACAAGGACAGCAGATACATGGGAGCACCACTCACCACAATTTCCCCTCTAAGCCACTCACCATCCTGCCTCAGAAATATATCGCCATTCCTTCACTGTCACTGGGTCAAAATCTTGGAATTCCCTCCCTAAAGGCATTGTGGGTCAACCCACAGCAGGAGGACTGTAGCCGTTCAAGAAGGCAGCTTGCTACCACCTTCTCAAGGGCAACTAGGGATGGGCAAGAAATGCTGGCCTGGCCTGGCCAGCAATGCCCTCATCCCAAAAATCAGTTAAAAAAAAAGTCAAGAGTGAGATGGCATATTGTCCATTTGTCTGGATGAATGCAGCTCCAGCATTGCTAAAGATGTTAAACCGTTGAATCGTACAGTACAGCCCTTCAACCTATCGCGTCTGTACCATCAAAAATATACTATTACCCACACTAGCCTCACTTTTCCGTGCTAGGCCCATAGCTTTGAATGTTATAACATTTCAAGTTCTCATCTAACTATTTTAAAAGTTGTGAGGTTTCCTGCCTCAGCTATTGTCCCAAGCAGTGCATTCCAGATCTCAACAGAATTCAAGAAACAGTTTACCACATTAATGCCATCATCTCCTGCCTTCACCAGTCATCACCATAATCACTGATTGACAATGGCAGCAGAGAGCACCATCTACAAGATGCATTTCTGTAACTCACCAAGCCTTCTTCCAAACACGCGACCACTTCCATCTAGAACGACAAGGGCAGCAGGTACATGGGAACGTCTTTACCTGCAAATTCCCCTCCAAGCCATTTTCCATTCTGATTTGGAATTATATCGCCATTCCTTCCTTGTCGTTGGGTCAAAATCCTGGAATTGCCTCCCTAATGGTAACTTGGTCCTATCTACAGCATGTGGGCTACAGCGGTTCAAGAAGGCAGCTCACCACCACCTTCTCAAGGGCAGCTAAGGATGAGCAAGGAATGCTGGCCAGCCGGTGATGCCCACATCCCACTAGTGGATAGAAACAATTGGCAAATCAGCTTAGAGGAAAGAGTGGATTGAGTGAGGGTATTTTCTGGAAGAGATGGGGATTTTAACTGCCAGCTATAGAACTAGTGAGAGAACTGTATTGCCTCCTTTGAGCAGCACACTCAGTTGTGAGCTAATCTGGCAATGAATAGGCCACCTCTGGCCCTCCACCCATTCAGGATGCCGATAAGAGCTGCTGGCCAATCAGAGGCGGGCGGCATTATTTTGCTCAGTAGCGCCACCAGAGAGGTGGAAAGTACACCAGTTTGTGACCCAAGTTTTCGGAGTGTCCCAGGGCATGGGTACATAACGGCAAGATTAGTCCTGTGGAGGGGCAGCTACAGGACGAGGAGTGGTCAGGGGATCGGCAGTAGGGGCAGAGGGATGGGTCACATGGGCATCTACTCCTCTTTTTCTTAGGACAGGTTGCCCCCGTTGGGATCTTTGCCTACCTTTCAATGAGGGACACCTGCTGCCATGTGGCAGCCATGTGGAGTTGCCAATTACCCTCCCAAGTAGTATCTGGCTCCCCCTGCTGCCATAGTAAGACTATTAGGGGCCAAATAAAGCCCTTAAGTGGGCATTAATTTCATATGCAAGAGCCTTGATCAGGTTCCGGGCAGGAATTCTAATCTTCCCATCATAGAATTCACCACAGGGCGAGGGGATTAAATGTTACCCAAGATACTTAGCATGGACAGTCAAACAATGTCTCAGTGTTTCAGGCTATCAGTGGCAGAGGTTTTATATCACAATAAAAGCAAGATGGTTCATTAAACCTTCCGGTGTAACACTGAGAAAATGTAGAATGGATCAAACTGGAGCTCCCTGCGTCTGCTTAAATCAGGGAAGCACCTGACTGGACAGTAATCATGAGGCAGGATCTGTGAGATCTCTGGCAGCACCTTTAAATCTACTTAAATCCTGAAGTAATGAAATGTGTCGTGTCGCCATGATATGGATGAAACATTCAACAGGTTTCAATGAATTATATCATTCCAAATTGCAAAAGACATATCATTAAGAGATGTTTGTAAAGCAAACCAGACTACTTGATGCCAGAATTCGAAATAAAACACGATGAAGTATAAGAGGAACGCAGAAACCTGAGCAGGTCTCTGAATGTGTCCTCTGATTTTGATGAAAGGACTGAATGTATGGGGCTAAATCGATGCAAAAATAAGTACAAAAGTAAATTGTGAATTGATGGGGGGAGCATAAAAAGTTTACAAAGGGATTTAGATTGGTTAATTGCATGGGAAAGAAATAGCAGATGGAATATACTGTGGGAAAATCTGAATTCATCCACCTTGACAGGAAGCGGAGAAAAGCAGAATATTAGTTAATTGGAAAGAGATTGCAGAACATGGAAATTAAGAGGATCTGGGTACCATAGCACATCAATCACAAAATATTAGTATAGAGATCCAGCAAGTGACCAAGGGGAAATTGAATATCAGAGATAATAGGTACTGCAGATGCTGGAGAATCCGAGATAACAAGGTGTGGGGCTGGATGAACACAGCAGGTCAAGCAGCATCATAGGAGCAGGAAAGCTTGACGTTTCGGGCCTAAAAACACAAAGAACTGCGGATACTGTAAATCAGGAACAAAAACAAGTTGCTGGAAAAGCTCAGTAGGTCCAGCAGCATCTGTGGGGTGAAATCAGAGTTAATGTTTTAGATCAAGTGATCCTTCCTCAGAACAGGCCATAAAAATCAAGATGCTTTGCTACAGTTATACAATGCATTGGTGAGACCACTTCTGGAGTACTGTATGTAGTTTTAATCTCTGTAAGAAAAAGATATAATTGCATTAGCAGCAGTTCAGAGAAGGTTCCTTCAATGAAAAGGTTATCCTACACTGAGCCTGAATCCATCAGTGTTTTGAAGATGGAGAGGTGATCGTATTGAAACACATCAGGACAGAAAGTCGTTATTCTAGCATCAATAGGAATTGCACGTGGGAACACTTCAGAATCTGTTGCATGACACACTCCAAAGAAATTGCCTGGGAAATTGAAGATTCCTCTATTGATCAACTCCTCTGTGTGTGGAATTCTCTTAATATCCTCATAAAAGTCAGACAACTTGGTGATTCCAATGAAATTAATTAAATTACTCTGGAAAAGATTAGAACATGAATTGTTCTAACACATGAAATAATTGTTAAACTGACCCCATACTTAGTCCACATTCTCTCAAGTGTACCAGCCCTACAACACTTACACACTTAGCATCCTGGCACCCTACTTACCTGGCACCTTACACCTCTACCTACCTGGCATTCTCCAAGCTGGCACACCACCAACGTACCCATCTGGCACCCTACCTTCCTAACACGCTTACCTCACACTTACTGTGTGTGCACTAATCACCACCATTACTGATTAAGGAAATGGTTCTGCCACATTTCAGACAAATCACCATGATGGCCAAGGGAGGATAGACATGGGAGATCCTAACCACTCTATCTACGGATACTATCTACTTGAGCTATTCAGGGATCATACAGCGCACATATCTGGAGCAGGAAGTACTTGAAACAAAGCCTCCTGATCCAGAGGTAGGAACATTACATCGCTCCACAAGAGCCCCTACACACTTACCTCACACACTTACCCTCTGACAGCAGCTGTCAAAGTAGTTTTGACAGTTTTCAGACCAGGGTGGAACTTCCTCACAGAAAAATGGAGCTCCCTTCTTTTGGTAAAATAAAGAACCAGAGTAGCAATCTGTGAGAGACTGTCACTGTCTGGGAAACCTGGCCCATTGGCTCCTGAGGGGCTTTGCCAGGGTGGATTCTGATGGAATATTCTCACTGCTGTGAGAGACCGCAATGAGGGGGCACAGTTTGAAATTAAGGGCGCTCCCATTTCTGAAAGAGATGTGGGGAAATGTTTTCCCTCCGAGTGTTGTGAGCCTGTGGAATTCTCTTCCCCAGGTAGAAGTGGAAACAGAATTATTGAATATTTTAAAGACCGAGTTTGGTTAAAGCCTTGACTGAAAGTAGAGTTCAGACCACAATGAGCTCAACTATGATCTTACTGATAGGTGGAACAGGCTCGAGGGGCTGAATAGCCTACTCTCGCTCCTGGTTTGCACATTTCTCCATTCAATGGGATCATGGTTAATGTCTAACATCACTCTGGAAACCTGCCTTTGTTCAATATTCCTCAAAATCTTTATTTAAAATAAAATCGGTCAACTTCAGTTTTAAAATTTATAATTAAACAAATTATAAATAAATTCAACAACTACATGAATTACATTTTTACAACAGAGATTGCCAAATATCTGTTACCCTTTTCCGATGCTGCTCCTGTAAAGTCTGGCTCTATTTTTTAGACAACCCATCTAGCAGTAGCCTCGCCAAACAGCAAGAATAGTTTCTCTCTAACTATACTACCTGTTTCCCTTCATATCTTGAAATTGATAAACCTCTTCTTCACTGCCTAGCCCTTAGGTTCTGAAATGCTCTCCCAAACATCTTCACTCGTGATCTCTCTCTTCCCACAAACGCTCCTTTAAACCTATATTCAATATTTTCTGATGTGGCCTGGTGTTAATTTCTGTCCGATGTGCCTCCTTGGGAACTATGGTCTTGACATGCTGTACAATGTTTCGCAATAACCAGAGTTTTCAAGGGTCTCAGTCCCATATAAAGACAGGTTTTCTTTGCCCATTTAAGCTCAGCAATGTTCCAAAGTGATTTCCAAAGACTTGACATCAAATGAAAGACTATCAAACCCAGAGAATCATCCCATGGTTTTATTGCTGTGCTGAGGAGAATCATTAGAGCTTAGATCGTTTTGTTGAGGTAATTCCCTGTACTTCAATAAAGACCTATAGTTAGTTAATAATGGACATTTAGAAACTGCCAGAATGTGGATAAATTTAGACAAACTAATGCCACTTAAAGACTTTACACATTTAAACATGACCGTCATACATCTTTAATTGTAATTATTTTGATAACTGAAAGTTAAAGCCCATTACTACAGAACTTGAGCTTTTAGTACTTTTAATATTTAACAACTAACTATGGAAACACAAATATATGCAAAGAAAGAACTGAATTTTATTACTGAGCTTAATGAAAGGAATATATTTGCCTCCTTTTGATGAAAGAAGACTGGGTTAATGACAGGCAATAAAGTTAAAGATATCGTTCTGAGGAAAGGCAATAGGCTGGTGTACAATGAGGTCACAGATATAGCAGGAGGTGAGAGGTTCTTGACTCAACAGGCAATGTCTCCACCAGTGAGAGCCAGGCCAAAGGGGTTCTGAGGAATGGTCACCAGACCTGAAACGGTAACCCTGATTTTTTTCTTCACAGATGCTGCCAGGCCTGCTGAGCTTTTCCAGCAACCTCTGTTTTTATTCCTGATTTACAGCATCCGCAGTTCTTCCCGTTTTTATCCAGGCCAAAGCTGCTGGGTTCACAGCCTCACAGTCAGGAATTTAAGTGTCACTGTTGCCGTGGTAGACACCAAACAATTAAAAGCAGCTGTATCCAGTCGGAGTGTTATTCCTGTGGATAAGTTTGTCATAATCAGTCAGATAGCAGGAGCATGGGAAGGGTCAGAATGGACCAGATTATACTAAAAGCTCCACGACCCAACCACAGAGGTGGTCTATACGCTTCTGTACAGTGTGGGCCATTCTGGCTCTCTAAAGGGCATCCCACGCAGACCAACCCCACTACCCTGCAGCATGGCCAATCTACCTAGCATGCACATCTCTGAACTAGCAGAGGAAACCCATGCAGACACAGGGAGAATATGCAAACTCCATACAGAGAGTTACCTGAAGCTGGGTCTCTGGTGCTATGAGGCAGCAATGCTAACCACTGAGCCACCGAGCCAACGTGTTTTTGATCTCATTGCTGATATAAAGCTGGTTCAGGAGCATCAGACGAATTCCCCACTGTGCATTTGTCAAACAGAAGATGATGTAATCGAGCTGGATGATCAAAAGGAGGAGACCATTTCGGGCTGAGGTGTGGAAGGGTTTCTCAAGTTACTCAAAATGTAGTGAACCTGCGGAAATCTTTACCACACAAGACTGGGGAGGCCAAATTGCTGAATATATTCAAGAGAGAGGAAGATAAATTCTTAGGTTTGAAAGGCATCAAGCAGTAACGGGAGAAACCTGAAAGACGGAATTGGGATAACGGGTTGGCCATGATCGTATTGAATGATGGTGCAGACTCGATGGGCTGAATCGTCCATGTTTGTTCCTACTTTCTATGTTTCTGCTTTAAAGTCATGCTCAGTTAGTGAGTAATCAAGACAGTACAATGAGAATGAAAGGGCTGGAAATGTAATTGCAGTAAAAGACAGAGATTCACAGGCAACTGTAAGCGTTGATACAGCTGCAGCTTTTTAGCCTCGAAAGTGAGTGTGAGAATCCTTCAGTCACGTTCCACTCCCTATAACTAGTGAGAACGGACTCGATATTCCAACAACAGTATTCTAGTGCTAGCCCTTTAGTTTCAGGGTGGAATATCTGACTCGAGGAGATGGTAGAAGGAGGGAACATTGCTTCCCTGTCTGGGGAAAGATACAGATAAGCTGAGCTGAGTTATTTACAGCAGAGATCTGGAAGGTAGCTGCCATTGAGACAATGTTGAGAGAGTAGAATCATAGAATCCCTACAGTGTGGAAACAGGCCCTTCAGCCCAAATATAAAGTGGTCTTTAAGCAAAAGCATGATTCAACTTCATAAAACAATGTGGGACAATGTGCAACTGACATTTTGCAGGGCACAGCCAGTGGGGCCAGCACAGTGGCTCAGTGGTTAGCCCTGCTGCCTCACAGTGCCAGGGACCTGGGTTCAATTCCACTCTCAGGTGACTGTCTGTATGGAATTTTCACATTCTCCCCACATCTGCATGGGTTTCCTCTGGGTGCTCTGATTGCCTCCCACAGTCCAAAGACGTGCAGGTTAGGTGTGTTAGCCATGTTAAATTGCACATAGTGTCCAGGGATGTGCAGACTAGGTGGATTAGTCATGGGAAATGTGGGGTTACAGGGATAAGATAGGGGTATGGATGAGATCCTCTTTGGAGGGTAGGTATGGACTTGATGCGTCAAATGGCCTGCTTTCACATTGTAGGGTTTCTACGTCCTGCAGCTGCTCTGTGAGCTGTTTGCTGTGGCACCAGGGGTAGGTGTGGGGGGCGAATACACACTTGTGGAGTAAAGCCTGTGCCCACAGAAATGCCTATCCCTATTGCTCCTCCCTTTGTCTCCAGCCAAGCCCCTCAGGATGGCTGCATTTACACACCCCTGAGCAAACTGTGCCCCTCACCAACTTTAAAATGGAAAGCCAAGTGTGTGTACAACTCCAGGGGACTCCTGCACAACTTGCCTGTTTCTCACCCACTGCCTTTCTGCTCCAGGCACCTTTTTACTCACTTGTGGAATGTGGGCATTGCTGGCTGGTTCCAGCATTTGTTATCTACCTCTAGTTGCCCCTTAAGAAGGTTGTGGTGAGCTGCCTTCTTGAACTGCTGCAGTCCATGCGCTGTGTGTTGACCCACAATGCCCTTAGGGAGGGAGTTCCAGGGTTTTGACCCAGCGACAGTGAAGGCACAGCGATATATTTCAAAGTCAGGATGGTGAGTGGCTTGGAGGGGAACTTGCAGTTAGTGGTGTTCCCATGTATCTGCTGCCCTTGCCCTTCTAGCTGGATGTGGTCATGGGTTTGGAAGGAGTTGTCTGACAATCATTAGCTGTCGTGGAGGGAGTGGTTGTTTGTGTAGGTGGTACAAATCAAGCGGCTGCTTTGTCCTGGATAGGGTTAAGCTTCTTCAGCATTGTTAGAGCTACAACCATTCAGGTGCAGGTCCATCACACTCATGACTTGTGCCTTGTAGATATGGACAGGCTTTGGGCAGTTAGGAGTTGAATTACTCACCGCAGTATTTCTAGCCTCTGATCTGCTCTTATGTGGCTGTGTTTATGTGGCAAGTCCAGTCGAGTTTTTGGTCAATGGTAATCCACAAGATGTTGATAGGGGGGGATTCAATGGGTCCATTCCTTCCCATATTTTACAGGCCATAAATCCCACTTAGTTAAACTGAGTTGCAATATCTTAAAATGCTTTCCTTTACACTAAGTTTGTTCTTTTTTCTCTTTATTTGATTGGCCCTGCCTTTCCTTTATTCCATCCAGATAAATATAAGTCTAGCTCCTTCATTAAAAAGATTATTTTTTTCTAATTTACAGCAATTTAAATACGGTCCCTAAAAGCAATTTCTTATTCTGACAGCTTCACTGATGTTCTGTAATATTGCCATTTTTTTACTCGTTCTCCTTTTGAACACAACATGGTCCAGGTCCAAGCAGCTGAATGTCACATTACTTCAACTCCAGGCGTAGGCCTCACGATTCACCCATAAGTTGTAGCCTTGCACTCCAAGCTAATCAGAGAGCCCCATGCCTCTCTGACTTGCAGGTAACAGGTCAAGGTCTCAGGGCTGGGCTAATATTTATAGCCTCCCATTCTGAGCTGCTCTGTCACAGGTCTGATGCCTCTGGGATTCATTCAAGTTCGCCTTCATTCATGGCCAAAAAATCAGTTCATTCATTTTACAGTGGCTCAGTGGTTAGCACTGCTGCGTCACAGCGCAGGGAACCAGGATCGATTCCTTGGGCGACTGTCTGTGTAGAGTTTGCACATTCTCCCTGAGTCTGTATGGGTTCCCTTCGGTAGCTCTGGCTTCCTCCCACAGTCCAAAGATGTGCAGGTTAGGTGGATTGGCCATGCTAAATTACCCATAGTGTCCAGGGATGTGTGTGCTAGGTAGGTTAGTCATGGGAAATGCCGGGTTACAGGGATAGGATAGTGGGGTGGGATGCTATTCGGAGGGTTGATGTGGGCTCTCTGGGCCAAATGGCCTGCTTCCACACTGTAGTGCTTCGATGATTCTATTTCGCTTCTCATCATGAATTCATATTCATTCCTTACACTTTAACCTTGATGAAAGGTCACATACTCAAAATGTTAACTCTGGTCTTTTTCTCCCCAAATGTTGCCAGACCTGCTGAGCATTTCCAGAATTTCCTGTTTTTCATTCAGATTTCGAGAAACTGCAGTATTTTGCTTTAGTAGACGTGAACTTTTATATTCCTTTAGGAAGCTGTGACTGAATAAAGTCTGATTTTGTCTCCTCTAGAATTGCCAAGACCTTCCTTAAAATTAATTAATTAGCCTGAAGTCAATCAAATGTTTTGCATAGTGAAATGCACTCAGCTATGTATCTGATTGCTCAATAAAGGATATGGAGAAAGATGAGGGAAGCGAATGCAATGTGGATAATGGCCCACTGAAATTTAGATGATTCTAACAACCCGGAATTCTGGAGGTTGCTTGGCAACCAGATAAGTAGGTACCAGAAAATAGTTTTAAGTCACAGCCACTCAGATTGTCACCTTTGACTCTGATTTGACATTCATGCTGGTACAGACAAGACACTCCTGACTAAGAACCCCAGGTTTGAACACACCCCGAAAATAGAAGGTTTTATGACCACAGCAATGCAACGGTGAAATAGGAAACAGATGAAGCAATTCTCCAAAAAAGAAAATTAGGGGTTAGGTTTGACAATAAAAATATTCAGCTTGAATTATTAATGAAGATTTTTTTAGTTGTGATTTGTAAATTTGGTTTTAACGGCTGTGAATGATGATCATTTGCACTCGCTGTATTGAAACCTAATCAGTTTTATATAAGTTATAAAAGGAATAAAGTCCTGATACATCTTTATGAACTCTACACAAGCTTCTAGATAGCTCCCCCTCATTAGACACGCATAAGACTCTGCTGAGCTGAAAACTTGAGCCAGAAATAGCATTAGAGTCTGATCGGTTTTGGATATAATGGAAGCACAATGTGCTCAAGCATAATGTTTTGCAACTTCCGGAGGATTTACTTGCAACAGAAACTTGTTGCGGTATCATGCTGCTTGAATTATAATTACGTCTTCTGTTGGAAGGTGTCTGTGAAATGATGTTTTCTAAGTGGTGTTTGCTTCTTTCGTCTCTCAATTTCAGGCACTGTGTCTATCAGTGCAGTACCGAAGGAATGCTATACTGTCAGAGGTTCTGATTTTCATATGAAAAATTAAACTGAGATACCACCTGCTTGTTTGGGGTGAATGTTGGAGATCGAGTTGGCATTATCTGAACGAGTAAGACGTTCCTCAAGTGTTCTTACCAACATTGAAAACAAATCTTTCACCCTGTTTCTCTTTGTGGAATTTAGCTGCCTCCATGACAGTAGCATGGTGGCTCAGTGGTTAGCACCATAGCCTCACAGCACCAGGGATCCAGGGTCAATTCCAGCCTCGGGTGACTGTCTGTATGGAGTTTGCACGTTCTTCCCATGTCTCAGTGGGTTTCCTTTGGGTGCTCCAGTTTCCTCCCAAAGTCCAAAGCTGTACAGGCTAGGTGGATTGGCCATGCTAAATTGCCCATTGTGTCCAGGCTAGGTGGATTAGGGATGGGGTGGGATACTCTTTGGAGGGTCAGTGTGGGCTGAATGGCCTACTTCCTTACTGGGGGAATTCTAAGATTTAGTAAACTTCAGAATAATGTATTGATTATAGATGATTTGAGATTTCCTGAGTCCTTTGCCCCGTAAGGTTTATATTTATTTGCGGCGATCAGGTCATTGAGTTGATAAGCAGTTCCACACAAACACTGTCAGCAGTATATTGGGAGAAGGTTTTAAGAATGGAGATGGTGAATACTGCACAAAACTCCACAGGTGTGGCAGCATCTCTGGAAAGAGAAACAGAAACCTATAAAATTCCAGCAGGACGAGACAGAGAAACACAAGAAAGATGTTGCTGATGGTCGGGAGTTCGGTACCAGGGTGTCACAATCTAAGGATGTGATGTAGACCATTTCAGATTGAAATGAGGAGAAATGTCTTCACCCAGAAGGTGGGGAGCCTGCGGAATTCTCTGCCACAGAAAGCGGTTAAGGCCAAAACATTTAATGTTTTCAAGAAGGAGTTAGATATCGTTCCAGGACTAAAGGGATCAAAGGGTATGGGGAGGAAAGCAGGAACAAGGCACTGAGCTGGATGATCATCCATGATCCTATTGAATAGCAGAGCAGGCTCGAAGAGCTGAATGGCCTACTTCTGCTCCGATTTTCTATGTTTCTACGCAGTGTAATGGATTGGTGTTGAGACCATACTCCTTTTGCCTGATCATTTCTGTTTTTTTACCAGTATTTCAAGACACCTTCAGAGCCACCAAGAGAAGGTCAGTGCATAAGGTAAGTGGGGAGTTGGCGGGGGATGCGTGGTGGAGGTTGTGTGCCATGTGGCTGAGTCAAAATGCCATTTGGGCAAGATATTAAGATGGCAGGTGTTTTACTAGGAATGGATACCCCCGCAGCTTCATCCACAGATGCCAAGCCAACAGACAACACAACCAGGACACACCAAAACCCAAAACAGTAGCCACCATAATTACATCAGTGGCGGAAGCTGTGGATAACCACCATACCGTATATAAAAAACACCTCCGAACTGACAGCTAGACTACTCAGACCACTAGGAATCATGGCAGCACAGAAACTGGCAGCCACAAAGACCCAATAGATACCATGGACAGGACGAATGTGGTCTACAGGATACCATGCGGAGACTGCACAAAACACTGCATGGGACAAACAGGCAGACAACTAGCAACCTGCATCCACGAATACCAGCTAGCAACTGAACGACACGACCAGATGTCCTTGGTTTCAATGCACATAGACAAGAGAAAACACACCTTCAACTGAGACAACACTATTATCATTGGACAAGCCAAACGGAGGACAGCCAGGGAATTCTTGGAGGCTTGGCATTCATCCACGGACTCCATCAACAAACACATTGAATTAGACCCGATATACCAACCGTTACAACACACAGCCGGAACCAGCACCCACCGGAAGCAGCAAAAACTGAACCATGTAACTTCGAAACAGCACAAGACAACGGCGTTTCACAGGAGGCTCCACAGCACTGAGGATGTTACCTAGTAAGGGGACGAAACATTTGCTTTCAAACCTCCCAGCTCGACAAACACACCAACATCTACTTTCACAGGACTAATTATCAACTAAATTATCAACAACGTAAAGATATTTTAGGACAAATAAAACTTGGTCAAAGTATTAAGCATATAAACAAGGAACAATTCTCCTCTCAATAAAACAAACATTCTAATAGCTTTCCTGATTACTTGCTGTGCCTGCATACTAATCTTTTGAGATCCATGCACTAGGACGCCCGGATCTCTTTGATTACTGCAATATAAGGAGGGTCTAAATAAAGAAAGCTGAGAGAGAAGCAGCTGAGAGCGAGAGGCAGGAATATGCATCATTATTAAAATATTATTGAGAGGGTTCAGAAGAGATTTTCCAGCATGTTGCTGGAATGGAGAGTTTGATTTATAAGAATAGGTTGGACAGGTTGGGACATTTTTCACTGGAATGTTGGAAGATTACAGACAATATCATTTATAAAATCATGAGGGGCATAGATAAGATGAATGCCAGGTGTCCTTTCCCTAGGGTGGGGAAGTTTAAGACTAGGGACCATATCTTGAAGGTGGGAGGAGAAAGATTTAAAAAAAACAAGGGGCAACTTTTTTACACAGAGTGGTTTGCGTGTGGAATGAACTTCCAGAGAAAGTGGTAGATGTGGGTACAGTCACAATGTTCAATTTCAAAGACATTCAATTTCATACGTGAGGAGGAACTGTTTGGAGAGATATGGGCCAGGTGCAGGCAGGTGGGACTAGTTTAGTTTGGAGACATGTTTAGCATGGACTGTTTGGACCGAAGCGTCTGTTTCCGTGCTGTATGACTCTATGTAGGGAAGAAATTCCAGAGCTTTGAACCTGGAAAGAAGATATAACCGCTAATGTTTTTATTGTGTACAGTATTCTATCCTCCTCCTAATTCTGAGTTGTGTCCAGACCATGCCATTGTAACAGTTTCCTTCGGTTAAACCTTCTGTCACGACATTTTATTGAATCATCTTTGGCTGAAGTTTAAATATTATATTGAAATATAAATTTCCAACTCTAACCTCCCCACTTCCCAAAGTCTCATCTTCACTTACATTAACTAGGACCAGCAATCTTTCTGTCATTCCTATTACAGGTTGATTGATTGTTTGATTGTCACATGTACCGAAATACAGTGAAAAGCTTTATTTACTGGGGAGATCATAGTAAACAAAGGATATACAGATCAAAGAGACCCAGACAGAGACGTACAAGTTACATTGCACAGGGTGTGTGCTATGCAAGATCAACGTTAGCAAGATCAGTGTTACTTAAGGCTGGAGAGTCCATTTGGCAGTCTGATAAAGGCCAGGAAGAAGCTATTCCTGAACCTGAGATAAAAGGTACTGCAGATGCTGGAGAATCCGAGATAACAAGGCGTGGGGCTGGATGAACACAGCAGGCCAAGCAGCATCATAGGAGCAGGAAAACTTGACATTTCGGGCCTAGACCCTTCGTTTCAGGCCTAGACCCTTTTTCTGATGAAGGGTCTAGGCCCGAAA
>JAHRHZ010000048.1:5099448-5128791 GCA_024137785.1 Ginglymostoma cirratum | reverse complement strand
GTCAAGTTTTCCTGCTCCTATGATGCTGCTTGGCCTGCTGTGTTCATCCAGCCCCACGCCTTGTTATTCCTGAACCTGCTTGTGCGTGTGTTCAGGCTTCTGTATCTTCTGCCTGACAGGAGAGGTTGTAGGAAAGCATTACCAGATGCGATAGGTCTTTGATAATGCTGGCCACCTTCGTGCGGCGGCGAGTCATGTAAATAGAGTCCATGGATGGAAAGTTGGCTTCTGTGATGGTCTGGGCTGTGCACACCACGTTCTGTAGTTTCTTACAGTCCTGGGCAGAGCAGTTGCCATACCAGGCCATTTTGCACTCGAATAGTACGTTTTCAATGGTGCATCTGTAGAAGTTGGTGAGCGACCTTATGAACATGCCAAATTTCCTAAGCTGCCTGAGGAAGAAGAGGTGTTGTTGTGTTGCCTTTAGGTTGGAAGTCCAGAACAGGTTTATTGTCAATCCAAGGAATTTGATGCTCTCCCTTCTCTTAACCTAAGTTGCGACGAATTAGATGGGGGTGTGCTCTCCTCCTTTCTTTCTGAAGCCAATGATCAGTTCTTTGGTTTTACAGTGATAACACCCAATGTTTTCCAGTACAGATAATTTATAACAAGTGACTTTAACCTTTACATCTGAATAAAGTGTTCCCTTGCCTTTTGATTTACATGTAACATTAACATTAAACATTTCATAACTTTAACAGAACCAACAAGCATCCTGCTGATTAACATCATTTTATACTCGAGCTCACTGCAGAAACTAATCGGACGGAGCCTATTCGTCCTCTTTGTTTGGTTCAATACCATGACTACCTTTCTTGCAGTTGATAAAATAAAATATAAGCCGTTGTTTTAAAATAAGACGTTTATTTTTGCAGCTTAATGAATATTTCATAACATTGCAAAATGTTACTATGTTAAGGACCTTGATCATTAAGCACATTAATATAAAACATAAAATGATTCCTTAATGCATTAATTATGAATGTATTGCATGGATTTGACAGTGTGCAAGCTGCGTCTCCGATGATGAAAAATGGTGACTGTGATGATATCACCTTGACTTCAGCTTTTCCGGGACATAAGCCAAACGCAGGCAAGCAGGACTAGTTTACTTTAGGAAACTTACTCAAGTTGGACCGAAGGGTCTGTTTCCAAGCTGTATGACTCTATGTCTCTGTAAATGTAATTGCACTATAATAATGACAAATATAGAAATATTTATAAAATATAAAACATGCAAAATTTCAAATCCTCACTTAATTCTGACTTTTTCTATTAATAGTTTCTTGACTCTGTTCAGAGGCCACTGTCAACTTTACTTTTAAAGTTTTCTTTCAGAACTTTACGATGAAAAGTAAAATGCCAACTTGCTGTAAGGTTTTTGATGGTGGTTTTAGTTCTTCCATTGCACATTCAGGTCAGCCTAGGGTTGATTCTGTGATCCAATAAGAAAAGGGACACAGACTGGAACAACTGGAGATTTAAAGTCTACTCACATTACCTGAAGAGACACAATGGGTTAGTATGTTAACTGAAACTATAGTGGTGGTGATAGGGGAAACAAAAAGACCTTCACAACCAGAATGGAAATGTTTTTGGACCCGAAGAGACCAGAACACAGTCGAGGATGGTGGATAGGGAGCAATCTCCCGAGTAAAGGTCATGACCAGATACTGGCTGAAATCTACCAGGGTCATCCAGGGGTTTCCAAAATGAAGATGTTGGTGACAAGCTATGTCTGGTGACCAAGATTGGATGCAGACATAGCTGTGTAGATGGGGCAGTGCCCAGAGTGCCAGCAAGGACAAAAATTAGCACCAGCAGCATGCCCCCCATTCATTGGAATGGCTGGGTAAACTCTGGACTTGGTTACATGTTAACTATGCAGGTCCTTTTTTGGCTTAATGTTGTTAGTCACTGTGGGTGCCCACTCAAAGTAGTCGGATATCCATAGAGTTCATTCATCAAACACGGCAATGGCGATGGAAAAACTGCACGCATCGTTTACAATACACAAACTCCCCGACACATTGGTCACAGATAAGAAGCCATCCTTTACCAGCAGTGAATTTGAATATTTCCTAAAGTCAAAAGGTATTCCACATCTAAGGACAGCTCCATACCATTCATCATCCAAAGTTCTGGTAGAAAGAACAGTGCAAACTTTGAAGACAGAAACAGCCTATAACTTTACTAAATTCCAAGCTGTCCCTCATGCAAAGACTAGGATAGCTCCAGCAGAATTGCTAATAGGGAAAAGACTCCGCACTACGTTGATCTTACCTTCCCGGACCTGGAGGAGAGGGTGAAACGACATCAGGAACACCAATGCCGGATACAAGACTCCATTAAATGAGAGAGACAGTTTACTTCAGGGGACTCAGTTTGGTATAGGGACCACGGAGATGGCACTGCATGGGTTAGAGGCATGGCTGCTGTGAGGTCATGCCCAGTGATGTATAAAGTTCGGGTCAGTATGACGATCCGGAACAAGCGCATGAAACATATGAAGCTGCAACCTCACAAACAATGGGGGAGCAAAACATGTGCGCCTCCTTGACTGCCTGTCTGACTGTTCCAGAACCAGTGGGTCTTCCGTCTCCGTCAAATGTTAAAGATACCTCGGAATCTGAGATGGACACAGCCGATGTCGCTGCCTCGATGCTTTTGCTGCCTGAAGAAGAGAACGAACTTCTTCTGAGATGTTCCAGGTGCAAGAGGTGAGCATTATATGCTGTCTGTATCGATGCAGTGTTGGAGGAACCTGACCTGGTCCTAATGCACTCTGGGAGGAGCTACAATAAAAAAAGTACAGGCACATGTTCTTGGACTCAGAGGGGGAGGTAATGAGGTCAGCCAGGTGGATCTTATGGAGTATGAGTTCCCTGATTGGGCCTGTTAATTAGGTCCAATCAGGGAGCCCCGGCTGACAGATATAAATAGGAGTGTCAGGGGTTCTGTTCACTCTGACAGCTGGCTCTAAGAGAGCTGGATATCAGTATCAAGGACTTTTCATGTGTAAATAAAGGGTGACTTGGTGACAGGATACCAGCCTCTGTTGAGTCACTTCACTTTCCTTAAATCCTCTCTCACCAGAAGTTTCTGCACTGCTTATGTGCAGTGACAGCACAGATCAACAGGTATAGATAATATAAACCAACAATTCATAGTCACACCAAATGCGAGAAGTTTTCCCCACACACCAAAGATATTTCTTCAACATCCCCAGCCCATCCTGTGAACAAAAACTGAAGTAAAAGTTTAGTGGAAGCCCTTTTTGCATTTAGATAGTGATTTCTACCAAAAAAATACTAGCTGTGGGGATTGAAAGGAATCACCATAGTTTGAGAAACATGAGACTTATATTAAGAGTTCTTGCCCATGGCTGTCTGGTACCAATTAATATACACAATCTCTTTGACAATAATCTAATAATTGGCTGTGTGGAACAGAAAGCACAGCTTATAGTAAGAAGATTACTCTTGGCAAAAAGCAAAGCTGAAGTTAATTATTCTAAGCCTTCAATTTAATTTGACTCTCAAGCTGGTAAACTCAAAGTCATTGTAGTAGAATGGGAGGAACCCTTAGGAAAGGGCTGGCGATGACTGGAACGCAAGGTTGCAGTTTGAGAGCTAAGTGAAAGCTAAGTGCAGTTTACATATACTTTTTATATTAACAAAACCTTGTCTCATTCGAGTCTGTCACTGGTATTGCCTCTTGATATAAGAAAGGTTGTGCAAACCATGGGGACTTGTCCCTGTAGCCTCTGGTTCTTCCAATATCCCCTGACCTAATCTGCTCTGACTTTTAACAAACCTCTTACAACCCAAGGATTTGGCTTGCGGTTATTTTCTTTATGAAACACCCGAAGATGTTTTCCTGCGATAAGGGAACACTTTATAGGCAAGAATTTTTCTGAGTGTTTTCTTTCATTTCAAAAAAATACGTTATTCATAAAATAATCTTTACACTCACAAATTCGGCTCAGATCTGTACAGTAGCATATCGAGGAAACAAACAAATATTGGAGTTTGAGTATTTTTCTGAGTAATAAATGCATGTTGCCGACATATGATCAGCAAAATAAAGTATCTCGCTCACATTTCTTGAGGAACAATGGGCTCCCATGTTCATTATATGGAGTATGACTACATGAATAAACTAAGTTAATGTCAGGATGCTGTAAGGAGTCCAAACTGGCATTATGTTCAGAGATGACAAGCCGGCTGTATCATGATGATCACAAACATTGCCTGTGACTCTGGCCCAGATCTTCCAATTAGAATGACTCCATGGAAATTGCCCAGGAAGTTGCATCTTCCAATGGGCAATTATCCAGCATCTGGGATCCTCCGAAAATGTCTCCATCTTGGAATTAGAGTCACATTTTCAGAGGGACCAGACCCAATTGCTTAAATAATTAATGAAGGAGTATAGGGAGGATTAAATCGTCCCTGAGTCTTAACTATTGAATTAAACTATCCGAGTCACTGCTGATATTCCATGGATATCATCCAACCCCACCACTGTTTCCCCCCACAACCCCCTCTCACTCCAGACTTCTCTCCCCTTTAACATAAGTCTAGACCCTTCTCAGTTTCATACACTTTCCCCCCCAACCACAGCCCATTCCAGCCATCCATTCCCATGGCCTTCCCAATTCCACCTTGCAAATCCCAAACCCTGAATCCCACCTGCAACTCCCTTCCTGAGCCAACTTCCCAAGCTCCCACCAGAGTTCTGAAGAAAAGTCATTGCAGACTCGAAACGTTAACTCTGTTTGTCTCTTCACAGATGCTGCCAGGCCTGCTGAGTTTCTCCAACACTTCCTGTTTTGTTTTATTTCAGATTTCAGCAGCCAAGGTATTTTGCTTTTACTTGACAGCAGCCAGCTCCCTCTCACCCTCCAAACTGCCCACAGCAATCACCCAATAACCTGAACCCCTACCCATCCACTCACCAGTCATCATGCCAGCATCAGCTGATACCCCCTCAGCCACCTGTACTTTGCATGTACCCTGCACTGCCACCCATCTGGCACCCCACATCTTCACCCACTTGGTACTCTATCATCCTACCCACAGCCACCCAATCCCTGCAACAACACACTACGCCACTCCCTGGCACACTAACTCCCCAACTGCTATTCTAACCACACACACCCTCACCTACTTGCTCATATATTCCCTCAGTTACCTAAAACTCTCTCAGTAGCTGCCAACATGGCTTAAACACCTTAAAAGCACATCATACTGCACCCACTGCTGTAAAAAGGGTGTGTGGTCCACTCTTAGTGCTACCTGCATGGAAATGCTGCCCTGAACTGAACTCTTTCATCTGGGATGACTCCTATCCTAGCGGTCCACCTAGGGATCGTCTATAAGGATAAACGAGCAATGTTTTATCCAGACCTGGTCAGAAACAGGAATTCTGACCAGATAGGCAGACTCAGGCCAATAGCTTTCAAGTTGAGTCAGTAAAAATTGAGGAAATATTATGGACTGTAAAGAGTGTGTTTCACAAAAAAAATTGGCCTGGGTCCAGGTAATCATATGACCAGACAAGTCACAGATTTTCCAACCTATTTTCATGCTGGTTAAAACCCAGTACCAATTTGAAACAAAAATATCCTCTCATTGTTCTAGTGATTTGAAGGTTTTAACAGAGTGAACAGAGAGAAATGAGTCAGGAAAGGTGGGAACTGGAGGACACAGATTTAAGAAAATTGACTAACGAACCCAGGAAGTACAAAATTTTGAAAAGTGGAATAAAAGAGAAACAGAAATTGCTGATGAAACTCAGCAGGTCTGGCAGCATCTGTGGAGAGAGAAACAGAGCTCACCTGATCCACCTTCAGAAGTGAGCTGGAATACACTTCCTGAGTGAGATTCTGAAAGGAAACAAGGTGAACACATTAAAGGAAACTTTTGCAGACTGATGCAGAAAAAAGGGTGGAATTTAGACTAATTGGGCACTTCATTCGAACAGCCAGCAACCAGCATGTTGGGATGGATGACCACCTTGCGTCCATATGGTCTACAAGATCATAAGAGAGAGATCACAGATCATTGACTCTCCACAGAGTGGAAGTAGGCCTTTCTGCCCAACAAGTCCACACTGACCTTCAGATCATCCCACTCAGACCCATCCTCCTATAACCCAACTAACCTACACATCCCTGAACACTATGGGCAATTTAGCATGCCCAATCCACCTAGCCTGCACATCTTTGGACTGTGGAAGGAAATTGGAGCACCCGGAGGAAGCTCACGCAGGCATGGGGAGAATGTGCAAACTCTACACAGTCAGTCACCCGAGACTGGAATCGAACCCAGGTCCCTGGTGCTGTGAGAGTAGCCAAACAGCCTACTGGACGTGATCTGCAATTCAATATGATCATGGCTCACCATTGACCTCAACTTAACTTTCCTGTGTGTTCCCCATATCCTTTGACTCCAAGAAAGGTCGAAAATCTGCTACCTTAGTCTTAAAGATATTCGACGATGGAACCTTGAAAATCCTCTTGGATACAGCATTCCAAATGTGTGTAACCAATGGAGTCTCTGACTGGTTGCAGAACATTCTGAAGAGGGAGGGTAAACAACCAGAGGTCATTGTGCACATCGGTGCAAATGACATGGTAGACAAAGGGATGGGGTCCTGTGAAACGAGTGTAGGAAGTTAAGTAAGAAGTTAAAAAGCAGGACCCCAAGGGTAGAGATCTCAGGATTACTGCCAGTGCCATGTGCCAGTGAGGATAGAAATAGAAAGATAGGCCAGATGACTGGGCAGCTGAAAATCTTGCGTAGGGAGCAGGGTTTTCCGTTCTTGGTTCATTTGGATCTCTTCTGGGGTAGAGGTAACCTGTACGAGAGGGACAGGTTGCACTTGAACCAGAGAGGTCCAATATCCTCGTGGGGAGATTTGCTAGTGTTACCTGGGAGCATTTAAACTAGTTTGGCAGAGGGGGTTGGGATTCTGAATAAGAGAGGCGCCACTGGAAAGTCAGGGGAAAACACATTAGCCATCGAGAGCATGTTTACTATTCAGGATAGCCAGGGCACAGTAATGGGAGGGAAAAGATTTTTGGATTAAAGTGCATTTATTTCAACACATGAGGCCTGACTGGTAAGGCAGATGAGCTCAGAGCATAGATTTTCTCTGGGGACTGGGATATTATAGCCCTAACGGAAACATGGCTGAGAGATAGGCAGGGACTGGCACCTCAGTGTTCCAGGATACAGAAGCTACAGGTGTGACAGAAGTACAACCTAGGGAGAAGGGGGAGTCGCCCTTGTGGTAAGGGAGGACATAACAACAGTGCTTAGAGAGGATATTCCTAAGGGGTCATCAAATGAGGCAGTACGGTTAGAGCTTAGATGCAAGAAGGGGATGTTCACTCTGTTGGAACTGTATTATATACCCCCAAAATAGCCAATGGGTACTAGAGGGGCAGGTGTGTAGAGAGATTGCAGATACCTGTAGGAATAACAGAGTTGTATTGGTTGGAGATTTTAATTTCCCCCTATATTGACTGGGTCACCCAGAGTGCAAAAGGCCCAGACGGGGTGGAATTTGTCAAATGTGTTCAAGAAAGTTTCCTAAATCAAAACGCAGAGGGCCCTACTCGGGAGGGTGAAACACTGGACCTCCTCTTAGAAAACATGGTCAGGCATGTGACTTGAAGTGTCAGTCAGAGAGTACTTTGGGTCCAGTGACCGTAACTCTCTTAGTTTTAACACAGTTATGGGAAAAGGTAGGTCAGGTCCACAGGTTAAGGCACTAAACTGGAGCAGGGACAATTTTGGGCCATTAGGCAGGATCTAGCTAAGGTCGATTGGGTGAGTCTGAAGGAAAAGGAAAGACTGGGAAATGGGAGACTTTTAAAAGTGTGATGTCAAGAGTCCAGGAACAGTATGACCCTGTGAGGGTGAAGGGAAAAGCTGGAAGGTTTAGGGATCTCTGGCTGACGAGGGATATTGAGGCTCTGGCCAGGAAGGAAAAAGGCATACATTGGGTTTAAGCTATCGGGCTCAAGTGAATCCCTAGATGACTGTAAAAAGTGTAGGAACACACTTAAGAGGGAAATCAGAAGAGCAAAAACAGTATAAGCGATGAATCTGGCAGATAAGGTTAAAGATAAACCCAAGAGGTTCTAGAGCTTTGTTAAGAATAAAAGCATGGCTAGGGAGAAAGTACATCCCGTTAATGATTAGCAAGGTCAACTGTGTGTGGAGCCATGGGAGATACAGGAGATTTTTAATGAATATTTCTCCTCAGTGTTTACTCAGGAGAGAATCATGGATGCTGAGGAACTAAGGGAAACAAGTGGGAATATTTTGGACTGAATACATATTACCAGAGAGCAGGTGTTTGCAGCCTTAGAACGCATTAAGGTGGATAGATCCCCTGGGCCTGATCAAGTTCTTCCTTGGATGTTGTGGGAGGCTAGGGAAGAAGTTGCAGAGGCCCTTGCCGAGATTTTTGCTTCATCTTTAGTCACTGGTGAAATTCCAGAAGACTGGAGGGTGGCTCATGTTATTCCACTATTTAAGAAAGGTAGCAAAGTCAAGTCAGGGAGCTACAAGCCAGTGAGCCTGATGTCAGTGGTAGTCAAGTTATTGGAGAGGATATTGAGGGACAGCATCGACCAACATTTGGATACTAAAGGTCTGATTAGGGATAGTCAGCATGGATTTGTGTGCGGGAAGTTATTTCTGACAAATCTTTTAGAGTTTTTTGAAGAGGTAACTGAGAGGATGGATGAGGGTAGGGCAGTGAATGTTGTCTATATGGACTTTAGTAAGACCTTTGACAAGGTCCGGCACGGCAGGCTAGTCATGAAGGTTAGGTCACTTGGGATCCAGGGGGAGCGAGCTAATTGGATTCAAAATTGGCTCGATGGTAGGAAGCAGAGGGTGATGGTTGAAGGTTGTTTCTCAGATTGGAGGCCTGTGACTAGTGATGTGTCACAGGGGTCAGTGCTGGGACCTTTGTTATTTGTTACTTACATAAATGATCTGGATGTGAATGCACATGACCTGATTAGTAAGTTTGCAGATTGTACAAAATTAGGAAATATCAATGGCGAAGAATGTTATCAAAAATTACAGAAGGATCTGGATCAGATGGGGAAGTGGGCTGAAGATTAGCAAATGCAATTCAATACAGATAAGTGTGTTGCACTTTGGAAAGTCAAACCAAGGTAGGACTTATACAGTAAATGGTAAGGTCCTGAGGAGCATTGTGGAACAGAGGGAGCTAGGAGTACAAGTACATAGTTCGTTGAAAGCAGCGTCACAGGTAGACAAGGTGATGAAGAAGGCATTTAGCATGCTGGCCTTCATCGGTCGAGGCATTGAGTATAGGAGTTGGGACGTTGTGTTATTGTTGTATTAGTCGTTGGTAAGGCTGCGCTTGGAGTATTGTGTACAGCTTTGGTCACCCTGTTACAGAAAAGACCTGGTTAAACTGAAAAGTGTGCAAAGAAGATTTATGAAGATGTTGTCTGGAATAGTAGGCCTGTGTAATAGGGTGAGGTTGTCCAGGATAGGACTTTATTCCTTGGAACATAGGAGAATGAGGGATGGCCTTATTAAGGTGTATCAAATCATGAGGGGTATGGATAAGATGGATAGCCAAGGTCTTTATTTCCAAGGGAGGGGGAATTGAAAACTAGAGGGCATAGGTTTAAGGTGAGAGGGGAAAGATTTAAGAAGGATCTGAGGGGCAACTTCTTCATGCAGAGTGTGGTATGTACTTGGAACAGGTTGCTAGAGAAAGTAGTTAAGGCAGGTATAATAGCACTGTTTAAAAAACATTTAGATAGTTACATGGATGGGAAGGGTTTAGATGGATGTGGACCAAATACAGGCAACTGGAACTAGCTGCATGGGCACCATGGTCAGCATGGACCAGTTTGGGCCGAAGGGCCTGTTTCCATGTTGTATTACTCCTTGACTCTATGAAGCGATTTCTCCTCATGCAGGTACAATATGACTGGTGCCATATCCTGAACCTGTGTATCCTATGTTATTAATTGCCCAGCAAGGGGCGGATAGTCTTTCTGTGTTTGCCCAGGCAAATCCCCTCAGAATCTCAGGCATTTTCAATAAGATTATCTGACAATCTTCTCAACTCCAGAGAGGATAGGGTCAACTTATTCAGACTCTCATAAAATGCTGTAAGACCTATGAGCAGGAGTAGGCCATTCAGCCCATTGAGTCTGTTCTGCCATTCAATGAGATCATGGTCAATCTGATAATAACATAAGAACATAAGAACCAGGAGCAGGAGTAGGCCATCCGGCCCTTCGAGCCTGCCCCGCCATTTAGTAAGATCATGGCTGATCTTTTTGAGACTCAGCTCCAGTTACCCGCCCACTCACCATAACTTTCCATTACTGTTCAAAAATGTATCTAGCCTTGCCTTAAAAACATTCAGCGAGGTAGCTTCAATTGCTTCACTGGGCAGGGAATTTCATAGATTCACAACCCTTTGGGTGAAGAAGTTCCTCCTGACCTCAGTCCTACATCTGCTTCCCTTTATTTTGAGGCGATGCCCTCTAGTCCTAGTTTCACCTGCTAGTGGAAACAACCTCCCTGCCTCCACTTTACCTATTCCCTTCATAATCTTATATGTTTCTATACAATCTCCCCTCACTTTTCTAAATTCTAATGACTATAATCCCAGTCTACTCAATCTCTCCTCATAATCCAACCCTCTCAACTCCGGAATCAACCGAGTGAATCTCCTCTGCATCCCCTCCAGTGCTAGTATATCTCTTCTCAAGTAAGTAGACTAAAACTGCACACAGTACTTCCAGGTGTGGCCTCACCAGGACCCTATACAGCTGCAGCATAGCCTCCCTGTTTTTAAACTCTATCCCTCTAGCAATGGCAGACAAAATTCCATTTGCCTTTTTAATTACCTACTGCACCTGCAATCCTACTTCTGGCAATTCATACACAAGGACACCCAAGTCCCTCTGCACAGCAGCACGCTGCAACTTTTTACCCATTAAAACATAGTCCATTTTCCTGTTATTCCTACGAAAATGGATGACCTCACACTTATCAACATTGTACTCCATCTGCCAGACCTTTGCCCACTCACTTAGACTATCTATATCCCTCTGCAGACTTTCAGTGTCTTCTGCACACTTTGCTCTACCACTCACCTTAGTGTCACCTGCAAATTTTGACACACCACACTTAGTCCCCAGCTCCAAATCATCTATGTAAATTGTAAATAATTACGGTCCCAACACTGATCCCTGAGGCACACCAATAGCCACTGACCGCCAACCAGAAAAACACTCATTTACCCCTACTCTTTGCTTTCTACTAGTCAACCAATCCTCTATCCGTGCCAATACATTACCTGTAAAACCGTACAGCTTTATCTTATGTAGCAGCCTTTGGTGTGGCACCTTGTCAAATGCCTTCTGGAAATCCAGATACACCACATCCACTGGTTACCCATTGCCCACCATGCAAGTAATGTCCTCAAAGAATTCCACCAAATTAGTTAAACATGACCTTCCCTTCATGAACCCATGTTGGGTGTTCCCAATGGGACAATTTATATCCAGATGTCTAGCTATTTCTTCCTTAATGATAGATTCAAGCATTTTCCCCACTACCAAAGTTAAGCTAACTGGCCTATAGTTACCTGCTTTTTGTCTACTTCCTTTTTTAAACAGTGGCGTTACATTGGCTGTTTTCCAATCTGCAGGAACCACCCCAGAGTCCAGTAAATTCTGGTACATAATTATTAGTGCATTTGCTATTTCCCCCATCACTTCTTTTAGTACTCTGGGATGCATTTCATCAGGGCCAGGAGACTTGTCTACCTTTAGCCCCAGCAGCTTGCCCAGCACTGCCTCCTTAGTGATAATGATAGTTTCTAGGTCCTCACCTGCTATAACCTTCTTGCCATTAGTTTTCGGCATGTTATTTGTGTCTTCCACTGTGAAGACCGACACAAAATAACTGTTTAATGTCTCGGCTATTTCCTCATTCCCAGTTATTAAATTGGCCTTCTCATCCTCTAAAGGACCAATGTTTACCTTCGCCACTCTTTTATGATTCACATATTTATAGAAACTTTTGCTGCCTGTTTTTATATTCTGAGCTAGTTTACTCTCATAATCTATCTTACTTTTCTTTATAACTTTTTTTGTGGCTTTCTGTAGGCCTTTAAAGATTTCCCAATCTACTAGTTTCCCACCACTCTTTGCTTATTTGCATGTGATTTTTTTTCAATCTGATGCTTTATTTCCTTAGACATCCATGGCTGGCTTTCTCTTTTCCTCCAGTTCTGCCTTATCACTGGAATATACTTCTGCTGAACACTGTGAAAAATCGTTTTGAAAGTCCTCCACTGTTCCTTAATTGACCCACCATAAAGTTTTTGCTCCCATTCTACCTTAGCTAACACCTCCCTCATTCCTTCATAATCTCCTTTGTTTAAGCACACGACATTGGTACTGGATTTAACCTTCTCACGCTCCATCTGTATTTTAAATTCGACCATACTGTGATCGCTCCTTCCGAGAGGATCCCTAACTGTGAGATTTCTAATTATTCCTGTCTCATCACACAGGACTAGATCTAAGATAGCTTGCTCCCTCGTAGGTTCCATTACATATTGTTCAAGGAAATTATCACGGGTGCATTCTATGAACCCCTCCTCAAGGCTGCCATGACTGACCTGGTTTGACCAATCAATATGTAGATTAAAATCCCTCATGATAATTGCCATACCATTTTTACATGCATTAGCTATTTCTATGTTTATTGCCCGCCCCATCACGATGTCATTATTTGGTGGCCTATAGACCACACCTATCAATGGCTTCTTCTCTCTGCTATTCCTAATTTCCACCCAAATGGATTCAACGTTTTGTTCAGTAAAACCTATATCATCTCTTACTACCGCCCTGATATCATCCTTAAAAATCAGAGCAACACCACCTCCCTTACCTTCCTGTCTGTCCTTCCGAACAGTTTGATACCCCTGGATATTTAGCTCCCAGTCATGACCATCCTGTAACCATTTCTCTGTAATGGCCACTAAATCATATCCATTTGCCATGATTTGCACTGTCAACTCATCCACCTTGTTTCGAATGCTCCGAGCATTCAGCTCAAGTGCCCTTATGCCAGTTTTTGCACTTCTTTTTGGGTCCTATTACCTCGATTGCTAACAGCTCTTGAGTTCTCCTTCCTTTTAACTTTTTTCCTAATTTTCAATGGAGTTGAAGTTTTCTCATCACCTGCTAATCTGCTGCTTTGCCTTACATTAATTGTTATTCTCCCTCTACGCTCATTTCTCTCTTCCCCGCTACTTACTAGTTTAAGGTCCTATTAACCACCCTATTTACTCTTTTCTCCAGAACACTGGACCTGGCCCTCTTCAGGTGGAGTCTATCCCAGCGGTATGGATCCCTCCTATCCCAGAAATGATGCCAGTGCCCCATGAAAAGGAAACCCTCTTGCCCACGCCACTCTTTTAGCCAAGTGTTTACTTCCCTGATCCTCGCCTCCTTATGCCAATTTGCACATGGCTTGGGCAGCAATCCAGAGATTATGACCCTTGACGACCTATTTTTAAATTTTGTTCCGAGCTTTTCATAATCCCGAAACAGGTCTTTTTTCCCTAGTCCTGCCTATGTTGTTGGTAGGTACCTACGTGGACCACAACAACTGGATCGTCCCCCTCTCTCTCTAGTATCATCTCAAGCCGGTCAGAGATATCTCGCACCCTGGCACCAGGCAGGCAACACACCATGCGGGATTCTCTATCTTGCTCGCAAAGGATACTGTCTATCTCCCTGATGATGGAATCCCCTACAACTACAATCTGTCTTTTTGCTCCCCCCTCTTGAATGGCCTCCTGGACCATGGTGCCTTGGTCAGTTGTCTCATCTTTCCTGCAGCCCTGTTCCTCATCCACGCAAGGAGCAAGTGCCTCATACCTGTGGGACAATGTCAAGGACTGCGACTCTTGTCTTCCTGTCTGCAGTGTCCCTCTATCTGCCTCACTCGTAGTCACACACTACTGTCCGTGCCCGCCGATCGAATTAACATTAGTTAATCTACCAGGTGTAACTGCCTCCTGGAACACAGCATCCAGGTATTTCTCCCCCTCCCGGATGTGCCACAATGTTTGGAGTTCGGATTCCAGCTCATCAATTTTGAGCAGGACCTCCTCAAGCAGCCAACACTTGCTGCAGATGTGGTCACTGCCGTTCTCAGCTAGCTCCCATATCATACAGCTACAACACATCACCTGCCCTGCCATCTCTACTTAGTTAATTATTTAAAATAAATTAGTTTTTTTTTCGTTTCGGAGCGTTCCCTGCACCAGTAAGTTTTCTCCGTTATATGCTCAAACCGACTCCGGCTTTGCCTTCCGACCTGCTCCCAGAGGATTTGGTGTCTAGGTGACCACCCCAAAAGATAACAAAGAGGTGAGGAAAAAAAATGCAAATAGCTTACCTGCTCACCACACTTAGTCGTTATCACTAGGTTAGAGGAGGTGGAAGGGTGGGAGACACTTGGGTAATACTCGGGTATTAGTTAATTCCCAAATTTGTTGGGTGGAAGCTTACCTTCCCAGGCTGCCCTTGCGCTTTCTCCCGGACTCCTGCTGCTGAAACAACTGAAAGCTGAAATCCTCAACTCCACTTTTTTGATACATCCCCCATAACCATTACTGATTAAAAATCTGTCTATCTTAGCCTTGAATATACTGAATGACCTGGTCTCGACTACCCTCATGGGACAGCTGTATCTTCCCAGGGATTGGGACAGTCAGCAAAAATAGCCTTTTACAACAACAAGATACTGATGGAGGAACAAGTGGGTGATCAGCAGAATTTAAGCCAGAACTACATGCACACAGTCTTGAAACTCAAAGTCTAGCCTGCAGATTCCTATCTTGAAATTTCGCACTTTCAAATCTTTAGAACCTCTACTGTGCTGAAAGAGGCCATTCAGCCCATCAGCCCTGTGAAGAGAACCCCACACAGATCCAGCATTTCCCATGGCTAATCCACCTAAGCTGCACATCCCTGGACACTATGGGCAGATGTAGCATGGCCCATCCACCCAACCTGCACATCTATGAGCTGTGGGAGGGAACTAGAGCACCCGGAGGAAACCCACACAGACACGGGAGGAATGTGCAAACTCCACACAGACCCGAGGCTGGAAATCAAACCTGGGTATCGTGAGGCAGCTGTGTTAACCAGTGAGCCACAGGCAACACCTGAAGAAGGAGCTGAGCTTCAAAAGCTTGCGTTTTCAAATAAACCTGTTGGATCATAACCTGGTGTCGTGTGATTTTTGAACTTAAATTCAAGAACACAGAGTAGATTCTGTTTTATCCCGTGTCTCGTCCAGCTTGCTCTGTTGTCTGGTGAAGTAGCACGGCCTCTGGCTGTGCATTTCCATCGGTTCAAGGCTGTCCAGTTTGTGGATGCAGGGGCCATCTTTCAACTTGACAGAACAGCTGACCAAGGTGGAAGTGGAATGGGAGAGGAGGACATCGGAGCTTAGTGCCTGTCTTACTGACTCAGTGCAATCTGGCATTTCAATCAGCTGAAGTGTATTGCCACATTAGAGCAAACACTGTTCTTGGAGGCTGATTGAAATAACATCGCGGGGGAATCGCTGAATCAGGGAACATACGCAAAATGCTCAGCTCTGCTTGGGTCTGCAACCTTCTGGAATTTCAATCATCTTTACAGACTCTGATACACATTGAGTGTGCTGAGCTGGCTAATGTCTGGTTCAGATCACTTTAAATCTCGCTTAAACCTGAGTGTTCTCAAAAAGGCAGTCGCATATTTTTCGGGGAGGGCAGGGTGGATTCTGCGAGACTGGCACGGCCTAGGCTCTCGCTAAACCCTATGGGCAGATTGGCATTGGCACAAGACCCCACTAAATTGGCATTAATTCCATGCAGTGAATGCTCGGTAGATTTTACATTACCTGCATGATGGCAAGTAGAGAGAGAGGAGAATAGTTTCCTCTGGTGGGGAATTGAGACCAAGAAGGTGTAACCTTAAAAGTAGAGAGATGGGAGGGAGAAATGACATAAAGGGCAGTGGATATTTGCAATTTTTTCTCCTGGAATGCTTTGGTGTTGGGGGCAATGGGAATTTGGGAAAAGACTGCTTTGAAGTGTTTTTCACAATGTCTTTGAAAAACAGAAGTATCAAGAATGCAGAGATTTTGACAGCTTTGGAAGGCATGTTTTGAACCTCATATTTAATTTGTACCCTGAGCGAGCTTAACTCATATAAACTGTTATTAACATTAATGTGGAGATGCGGGTATTGGACTGGAGTGGACAAAGTCAGAAGTCACATGACACCAGGTTATAGTCCAACAGGTTTATTTAGAATCACATAAGCTTTCGGAGCACAGCCCCTTCAACAGGTGCAGTGAGAGAGCAGGGCTGTTCGACTAAAACCTGGTGTTGTGTGACTTTTTCAACATTAGTGTCCGAGGTGAAAAAGAGTCTATTGATCAATACACGGTTGTATTAATACAGCTCTCAGAATCCTGTGAATTTAAGCAACTAAACTAAGATCTAATTAAAGGCAGGATTGTATAAGAAGTCCCACTTTGAGAGCATATCTACTGACAGAAGAAAAACGTATTTGACGTGCGCTGAAGCAATGTGGTTTTAACAAGTACCGAGACAGAACGGGCCAGGCATTGCATTGTGTTGATGGATGCTCCAGTCCCTAACAGCCACAACAATTACAGACAAAGGGAAGGATACAGATTGGGTGCAGGGCATCACAAATAAGAGATGGAGGCATTTCCAGTCAGGGAAAGCACTATTCTCACTGCATGGAGCTAATTAATTTGCACACATTTGTCTGCTAGAGGGAGGTACAGCAAACAGGTAAACTGTAGGGATATCGGCTGAAGATTCTGACAAATTGCTCTACATCGTTTCACAGGCTGGTTCAGTCAGGTCGTTAAGTGAAATTTGGATAAGATTAGAAGATGGAGAGGAGGCCTAGTTGAGCTATATCAGATGCTAAAGAAGGTTCACATAGTAAACGTAGAGAGGAGGTTTCCCCTTGGGGGCAATCTAGAATGAGAGGTCATAGTTTCAGGATAAGGGGTAGCAGATTTAAAACAACAAGAGGAGAAATTACTTCTCTCAAATGATCATGAATCTGTGGAATTCATTTCCCCAGATTGTGATGGATGTTGGGATATTGAGTAAATTTAAGGAGGAGATAGACAGGTTTTTAATTAGTAATGAGTTAAATGTTATGGGGAGCGGGCACTAAAGTGGAATTGAGGCCAAGATGAGATCAGTTATGGTAGTATTAAATAGAGGAGCAGGCTCAAGGGGCTGAATTGCCTACTCTTGTTTATGGTTTTTATTTTCTTACGAAAGATATGGTTTCTGACTGCTTGATTGAGGATGGCATAATGAAAATAGCATGTTAATACATACTGTCAGGTAGACACTTATGCCGCATGCAACATCATGACATTCACAGGCCTGTGTGATGTGGCTCAGCATGACAATCCAAAAATAAAGCCTCAGAGTAAGACTGAGACTATATGAGGGCACTGTACTCTCGTTGGGAATACGGATGACTCTGAGAGATCAATGCAATGAGAGGAACAAAGCTTTAGAGTTCCAGTTTATCGACAGAAACAACATCCCAACAGGAACAAATTGAAACGTGGGGTGGCAAATAACTGCACAGAGATCCTGTCACCAAGTCACCCGTTATTTACTTATGCACAGTACATTGGCCGTGACCAGCCATGTGAGAGTCAGACGCCCTGAATTCAGGAGATTCTAATCCCCTGTTTATATTTCTTTTAGATTCTAATCTCCTGGTTTTATCTTTTCTTTTTTTTTCCCTCAACTGAGGAAATTGTAATCCTCTGTTTCTTTTTAGATTCTAATCTCCTGCTTTTTTTTTTTACCCCCTACACTACTGCCATACATCAGTATCCCCTGTTTAGATTTGTCAGTGAGGGCTTTCCTGATTGGCCCAGGACTTCGTCATCAATGATGTCCGCCGGGTTCCAATCACTGCATCCCTCCCCCCAAGGCCGGGGATGTAGGCCTTGTATTTCTCTTGGAGATTTTCCGGTGGTGTTTCCCCTCCAGGTCCGGTTCCTCTGATTCCGACTTTGACACGGACAATATGTACCAGGCGGTAATCCACCTCTGGCATCCAGAGGGTCTCGGGAGAGCTTTCTCCTCTTCTTCTGGCAGTAATGGTATCGAGGCTGTGTCCATCTCAGACCCTGAGGTTTCCCTGACACTAGACGGAGGGAGAGACCCTTCAGGCTGTTCTGAGGTGCCTGTGATGTTTTGCTCCTGCCCTGTTATTGAGGTTACAGGTTTCAGGTGATCCATGTGTTTGCTCAGGGCCACCTCATCTACCCGAACTTTGTAAATCACGGGACTTGACTTTGCATCAACCTCGTATCATAACCACAAAGGGCCATTTCCATGGTTCTGGCACCAAACTTCATCCTCTGAATTAAATTGTCTCCTCCACTTAGAAGTGGCATATGGTCAGCATTGGCTTTCCTGCTGCTGTTTCACCCCTCACACCCAGGTCTGGGAATATCAGGTTTAACCTGGTGTGGAGTTTTCTCCCCATCAGAAACTCAGCTCGAGCTATCCCTGTTGTTGCGTGTGGGGTGGTCCTATAATCAAACAGGAACTGGGACAGTTTGGTATCAATTGATGTTGTAGGCTGCTTCTTTAAGCCTGCCTTCAACGTTTGGACCTCTCTTTCTGCCAGATCGTTGCACAATGTTCGGTATGGAACTGTCCTCATGTACTAAATGCTATTTGACTTTAGAAAATATTTGAATTCCGTGCTGGTAAATGATGTCCCACTGTCCATGAGCAAAACATCTGGGGTCCGTGTATCGTGAGTGATGCTCGCAGCTTCTCAATCTTCATCCCCTGAATTTGCTGAATGAATTTTGTGCACATTTAGCCACTTTGAATAGGAGTCCACAACGACCAGGAACACTGAGCCCATGAGAGGACTGGCATAGGCGAAACGCAACCAAGTCCAGGGTTTACCTGGTCATTCCCACAAATGTAGGGGAGCTGTTGGTGGCAATTTTTGTCCTTGTTGGCACATTGGGCACTACCCCTCCAATGCAGCTATGTCAGCATCTAACTCTAGCCACCAGACATAGCTTCTTGCTGGCATCTTCATCCTGGAAACCACTCAATGCCCCTGATGGAGTTTAGCCAGTCTCTGGCAAGGACATTTACTCAGGACAATCACCCTTCCTTCTCTATAGTATTGTGCCTTTATCTACAGTGATGAGGTCTCACTGGGTCCAAAAAAGGTTTCAGTCCTGGAGATGATGGCCTTTCTCTTTCACCATTACCACTATCTGTTTCAGTTTCGCTATGTCAGCATCTTTTTGTGTCCACAGTCAAATATTGTCCGTGGTGACTTGAAGGGTGTCCGGGAAGTTCAAAACCAAAACGGACTCTTCCAAGGGAGGCACTACCGGTGCAGAATCTGACAGTGGGTGGCAGCTCAAAGCATCTGCGTTAGCCACATGACTTCCTGGATGGTGTTCCGACTTCCATGCGCTGCAAATAAGGGACAAAAGCTGAATTCTACCGGAAGCTATGGGCGGCGCCATCTTGTCTACCTTCATTAGCCCTAACAGGGGTTTGTGATTTGTTACTGTGACAAATGTACTGGTGGAACTTCTTCATACATTTAATGATACAGCCCTGGGGAGTGTTGCTGAACAAAGAGACCTTGGAGCGCAGGTTCATAGTTCTTTGAAAGCAGAGTCTCAGGTAGACAGGACAGTGAAGAATGTGTTTGGTACGCTTGCCTTTATTGGTCAGTGCATTGAGTATAGGAGTTGGGAGGTCATGTTGTGGCTGCGCAGGACGTAGGTTAGGCCATATTTGGAATATTGCATTCAGTTCTGGTCTCCCTGCTCTTGAAAGGATGCTGTGAAACTTGAAAGGGTTCAGAAAAGATTTACAAGGATGTTGCCAGGGTTGGAGGGTTTAAGCTCTAGGGAGAGACTGAATAGGCTGGGGCTATTTTCCCTGGAGTGTCGGAGGCTAAGGGTGACCTGATAGAGGTTTATAAAATCATGAAGGGCATGAGTAGGGTGAATAGACAAGGTCTTTTTCCCAGGGTAGGGGAGTCCAAAACTAGAGAGGCATATGTTTAAGGTGAAAGCAAAAAGATTTAAAAGGGGCCTAAGGCGCAACTTTTTCACGCTGAGGGTGGTGCATGTATGGAATGAGCTGCCAGGGGAAGTGGTGGAGGCTGGTACAATTACAACATTTAAAAGGCATCTGGATGGGTATATGAATAGGAAGGGTTTAGAGGGATATGGGCCAAATGTTGGCAAATGGGACTGGATTTATCTGGAGTATCAGGTCGGCGTAGATGAACTCTACCGAAGTGTCTGTTTCCGTGCTGTATATCTCTATGACTTTATGAGCAAAGATGACTGCCAAACCTTCTTTCTCTATTTGGGCATGTTTGGGTTCGGCATCAGCCAAAATCTGGGAAGCGTGGGCCATTGGGCGTCCCACTATTGTAGCCACTGAAATAACTGCACACAGGCCAGTATCCTGTCACCAAGTCATTTTTATTTACTTGCACACAGTACACAGGCTGTGACCAGCCAGCTTGGAGTCAGTCCACTGAACTGAGGAGATTCTAAATCTCCTGTTTATATATACATACATATATATTTAGGTGAATCCTTCTCAACCAAGCCTTTTACTACCTTCACTGCACCAACTGCTTCTCATAGGAGACCAGAAACGAAGTTGTACCCTTAATCTGCAATGGTTCCCCAGTGTATGTTCTCAGTCTGGCTGAGGATTGGCACAAGCTTAAAGGTTGGAGTCCCAAGTGAATCTTGTTAATGACAGATTCTGTGGCCACAGATACAGCTGTGCCAGTATGGGCCTCCATGGGAACTGGGTGACCATTTAACCAAACATAAATTTTAATCAGTTCGAACTTGAATGTCACTAAAGCAATTTAATTGTTCCAACACAAGTTAGAGGCCCAAACCTACCAAACAAGCTCCCATCACCTGTGACAAGGCTTAAACAACTTTATGGGATACTAAATGAAGCAGAGCAAGATAGCAAACAATGACACATCCCTCCCTGATGTGCTCAATGCTTTCTATGCTCGGTTTGGGTAGAATACTACCGGCACTGCCATGCCGGCCCCGACAGTCCCAGACACAACTGTTCCTCCCGCTTCAGAAGTCAGATCAGTCTTCCTGGGAGTCAACCCAAGGAAAGCAATGGGCCCGGACTGTGTTCCCAGCCGACTACTCAGATCCTGTGCGGACCAACTAGCGGAGGCATTCACCAACATCTTCAACCTCTCTCTCCTACAGACCAAAGTCCCCACCTGCTTCAAGAAGACCACTATCATCCCTGAGATAACACAGTGTGGAGCTAGATGAACACAGCAGACCAGGCAGCATCAGAGGAGCAGGAAAGCTGATGTTTCAGGCCTGGACCCTTCTTCAGAAATGGGGGAGAGGGAGGGGATTCTGAAATAAATAGAGAGAGAGGGGGAGGTGGATGGAAGGTGGATAAAGGAGCGGATAGGTGGAGAGGAGACAGGCAGGTCAAGGAGGCGGGGATGAGGCCAGTAAAGGTGAATGTAGGTGGGGAGTTAGGATGGGGGTTTGTCAGTCAAGGGAAGACGGACAGGTCAAGGAGGCAGGGATGAGGCTGGTAGGTAGGAAGTTGGGGTGGAGATTGAGGTGGGAGGAGCGGATAGGTGGGAGAAAGTGCGGACAGGTTAGGGAGGCGGGGACGAGCTGGGCTGGTTTTGTGATGCGGTCGGGGGAGGGGAGATTTTGAAGCTTGTGAAGTCCACATTGATACCATTGGGCTGCAGGGTTCCCAAGCGGAATATGAGGTGCTGTTCCTGCAACTTTCGGGTGGTATTGTGGCACTGGAGGAGGCCCAGGATGGACATGTCGTCCATGGAGTCAGAGGGGGAGTTGAAATGGTTCGCGACTGGGAGTTGCAGTCGTTTGTCGCGAGCCAAAAGTAGGTGTTCCACAAAGCGGTCCCCAAGCCTCCGCTTGGTTTCCCCGACGTAGAGGAGGCCACATCGGGAACAGTGGATACAATATACCACATTAGCAGATGTGCAGGTGAACAAATGTTTGATGTGGAAGGTTTTCTTGGGGCCTGGGATGGTTCATCCCTGAACCTAGGAAAACACATGCAGTATGCCTTAATGACTACCACCCAGTGGCTCTGACCTCAATTATCATGAAGTGCTTTGAGAGGCTGGTCATGGCCCACATCAATTCCAGTCTCCCAACCTGCCTCGATCCCCTACAATTTGCCTACTGACACAACAGGCCCACAGCTGATGCTATTTCCCTAGCAATGCATCTGGACAACAAAGACACCTATGTCAGACTCCTGCTCATTGCCTGCAGTTCTGCCTTCGACACCATTATCCCCTCCAGGCTGATCAGAAAACTCTGAGACCTTGGTCTTGGCTCCGCCCTCTGCAATTGGACCCCCAGCTTTCTGACCCACAGGCTGAAATCAGTGAGGATTGGTAACTGCACACCCTCCACAGTAACACTCAACACTGTAAGCCCCCTGCACCTCCCCCCTCTCCACAAGGATGTGTCCTCAGCCCCCCATTGTAATCCCTGTACACCTATGACTGGGTTGTCAAATTCCAAATGAACGCCATCTATAAGTTGGCTGACAACACCACCGTAGTGGGATGGATGTCTAACTATGATGAGTCAAAATGCAGAAGCATGATAGAGGGCTTGGTGATGTATTGCAATGAAAACAACCTCTCTCACAACGTCGGCAAAACTAAAGAACTGCTCATTGACCTCAGAAAGAAACGAGGAGAATACGCTCCCATCTACATCAACGGAACTGAGGTTGAGAGGTTGGAGAGTGCCAAGTTCCTCAAAGTTATGATAACTGACATCCTGTCCTGGACATAGATGTGACAATCAAGAAGGCACAACAATGCCTCTTCTTCCTCTGGAAGTTTGGCATGTCCATAAGGTCTCTCACCAACTTCTACAGATACACCACTGAAAGCATTCTGTCTGGGTGCATAACGGCCTGGTGTGGTAACTGGTCTGCCCAGGACCATAAGAAACTACAGAAGGTGGTGTGCACAGCCCAAACCATCATGGAAGGCAACCTTCCATCCATGGACTCCATTTATACAGCTCGCTGCCGCGGAAAGGCGGCCAACATCATCAAAGCCCCATCGCACCCCAGGTAAAGCTCTCCTACAACCTCTTCTGTCGGGCAGCAGATATAGAAGCCTGAATACATGCACCAGCAGGTTCAGGAACAGCTTCTTCCCGGTCATTATTAGACTAAAGAATGGACTCTTTAGCCTCAAGTAACGCTGATCTTGCTAACGCTGATCTTGCATAGCGCACAGCCTGTGTAATGTAACCTGTATGCCTCTGTTTAAGTCTTTTTGATCTGTACATCCTTTGTTTACTGTGATCTGTCTGTACTACTCGTAAACAAAGCTTTTCACTGTATTTCGGTACACATGGCAATCAATCAATCAACCCACATGTAGGGGGTATCCCACTCTCGTCACGACTGAAATAACCGGCAACAAGCTACCCTTTATTTACTTGTGCGCAGTACACAGGTTGTGACCAGCCAGCTTGGAGTCAGTCGCCTGAACTGAGGAGATTCTAAACCTCCTGTTTATCTATTTTTTTCCTTTACTTAATTTTTTTTTGTGTCACCAAGTTACCCTCTATTTACTAGTGCACAGCCAGCTCAGAGTCAGTCCTCGGGAGGAGATTCTGATCTCCTGGTTATATTTTTCTTTTGGCTGCGACCATACTAGTCTGAAAACACCTGATCTTGGATGCTAAGCAGACTCAGTCCTGGTTAGTACTTTGATGGGAGACTGCCAGGGAATACTAGGTGTCCTGTTTATATTTTTTTCCTTAACTGCACAGAGACTGGATCCTTTATTTACTAGTGCACTGTACAGGCTGTGGTCAACCAGCTCGGAATCAGTTCTCAACTGAGGAGATTCCGACGGCCTTGTTATATTTTCTTTTGACTACGGCCATACTAGTCTGAAAACACCTGATCTTGTTTGATCTCATGAAGCTAAGCAGACTCACACCTAATTAGTAGACACTGCCTGGGAATACTGGGTCTCCTGTCCACATATAATTTTATCTTCCTTTTTGTTTAAGCAGGGATTCCCATGTCCAAAGGAACTTGCTTTTTGATTTTCTAATCAACCTGTTATTATACACCTCTGGAGCCGGGTGGTCTTAAACCCCAGTCGCCTGGCCCAGAGATAGGAACTCTGTCACTGTACCAGAGCAGCCACTCATCGCAAGGAACCAAACCCCTTCTTTTAACTAACCTGCTGAGGCACATTATAACACATCTCTGGGACAAGTAGGACTTGAACTCATGGGACACTACCCCTACACCACATGAGTCCCTCTTCTAAAGGACCTCACCTTATAAAGATGCAGGGATTGGCCCTTCATTGGCAGGCATTGAGAAAAGAAACACCAAAATGGATTAACTATTGGTTTTCTACAAGTCTCTAATTTCTGGAAAGGGCCCACGAGATAGGAGGTTAGCAAGATTACTGCTCTGTTCAAGAAGGGACAGATACAGAAAAAAAATAAACCAGCTAGTTTCTGGTGGGTCTTGGGGGATGTCTTCCAATCGACCATTAAGCAGTCTATTTAGAGGACACTTCAAAGACTCAAGCTAACCAGGTAGAGCCAGCATGGTTTTGTGACGGGGAAATCAATGTTTATAGTGTTCTGGAGCAACATACGGTGTGAATAAAGCCTGTACGTATACTGCAATTGGTTTTTGAAGAGGCATTTGATAAAGTGTCACACGAAATGTTATTATGCAAATTGGGGGCTCCTGGTGTAGCAGGTCTCCTGTTTATATTAGTCAGCCAGGGCTTTCCTGATTGGCCCAGATAAACAACCCCAATCAAAAATTTCATATTCAACGAAGTCCACCTGGTCCCAAACGCTACAGACTGCTATCCCCTGATGTAGCAAAAGCAATTTTCATTGTGTTTGAACATATTTAACCATTGATGCTACAGGAGCATAATAACGTGTGCACAGGGTTAAGACACAGCTCTACATCTTGTTAGCTCAGATTCTCCAGCATCTGCAGTTCCTACTATCTCTGAAACTATTCCTGAAGAAGACCATCTCTAGGTAGCTGAGAGTGTAATATCGCTTTAGCATCTGCTGAAGAACTTCCAGCTTCTCTCAAGGTCAGCCTGAAAGACTAGACAGAAGAGCTAGGAAAACAGAGACTTACCAAGGAAGGGATGAGTCCTACAGAATGGATTAGCAGAATGTCAGCAGCTAAACAACCTGAGAAGCTGAGAGTATGCATCAACTCAAAGGATCTACATAAAGCTCTGAAGAGATCTCAGTACCACACACCAACCATCGAAAGGATGTTGCCTCAACCTGCAAGGACAAAAATCTTCACTAACATGGATGAAAAAGGTGCTTGCTGTCAAACGAAGCTGGGTGAAGGCAGTAAGTTTCTAACTACATTCTGGATGCTTTTAGCATGTACAGATTATTGCTCATGCTGTTTGTCATTTCCAAGTCCTCTTCAGGGTTTTATCCCAACACTTCTGATTTGAGGACAATCACTAATTGTTTCTTCTAAGGTAATTCAGTTTTACCGTATTATCCTCTGTTTGGGAGCATGGCTTTGTACAAAAATCTCCATCCAAGAACTTCACAAAGCAAAGTAAAACTGAAAATGGTCCCTCCCTCTAAGACATAGATCTTTACCATAAAAAATCCATAAGTCTAGAAATTTCTAACAGACCTGAAAGCACATTGGTTAACAAAAACACATTAGTGCTACCAATTGAGTGATGCCATTCACAAGTGGCTTTAAAAGAAATATACACAGCAATGGAGATGTTTACAAGTTAATTATTAACTTCAGACACACAGGAAGCACATACTAACCCAAACTTATGGTGAATGATACTTCTTTATTATATTTACAAATATACCATGCAGTTTATCTGACAGATTGCCATTGGCCGCTTTTGCAAACAGCTCATGATCCTTTGAAGGCTATGCTCCAAGCGTGGTATGAAGACACAGTCATCACAAACAGCAATCTCTGTAACATCAGCTCTGATACTTCCGTTGAGAATTTTGGTCTTTTCGTTTTGAAGGGATAGTCAATCTGAATTAGATCCATATTCCATCAGCATTTCTATTACATTCCCCAGAACGCACGGCAGCAAATATTCAGAGGCCACGGCACATCAATATTTACACCATCATGGAAGGTTCTGGAAGCTCAGTCTTTGAGTATGTTTAACATCGAGATTGATAGATTTCTGATTATCAGTAGCATATAGAGTAATGAGATAGAGTGGGAAAAAGGCATTGAAGTGCTATGTTAGGGAAGACTTGATGGACTGAATGGCCCATGTTCCTTTATTCCAACTAACTGCATGACAACTACTCAATGATCAAGAATTCAAATGATTCACAACCCTTTGAACCAAGAAATTTGTCTTTGTCCCAGCCCTAATTGACCAAGTCATTTTGGTCATACAACAATCCCTGAACTCTGACCCGCCCTGACCCCCACCCCCTCCATTTCTGGAGCCAGGAGAAGCATTGCCTACCTTGTCAAGCTGTCTCAAAACTTCCATGTTACAGTGAAATCACCTTCTATTCTAAATACCTGAGCAGAGAGGCCTGGATTAATTTTCCAGAGCCACAAGTTCGAATGCAGCCAAGGTAGCTGGGGGAATGTAACTTCAACAAGTCAACTATTTTTTAAATTATTTAATGGAATGGGATCACCTCCAGCAAAGACCAGTATTTATTACAATCTACGGTAAAATGGTGGGCTCATTTATAATGATCATGGACTTACCAGATTATCATAAAAACCCATCTGGTTCACCAATGTCCTTCAGGGCAGGAAATCTGCTGTCCTTACCTGTGTGGTATGTGTGTCCTGACACAAAACAATGTGATTAACCCTTAACTGCTCGTTGAAATGGCACTAACAAACCAGTCAGGTTGACCATCACCTGCTCAAAGGCAATTAAGGAAAGACAGCTAATGCTGGCCCTGACCAGTATCACTCCAATCCCAGGAATGCTTAAAGGAAACTTTCTATATCAGTGAGAACCTGTTCAACTCTCATTCTAGATGGAGGTGAACAGGCCGGAGATGTCAATATTTTCTAACCCATTCATTTAGAGATGCTATGACACACCACTGGAACATGTCAGACTTAAACTCAGGCCTCCTGGCTCTGAGATAGGGACAGTACCACTGCACCACAAGTCAGAAATATCAATGCCTTAATCAGGGCAGAAATATACACTGGCATAATAACAACAAAAACAGAAGTTGCTGGAAAAGCTCAGCTGGGTTGCCAGCATCTGTGAAGAAAAAAATCAGAATTAACATTTCGGGTCTGGTGACCTTCCCTTCAGAACTGGTCTATCTCAAATTGTTAGAGAGATTGGCTTTGACTTCTGAAGGATCTGCCTTACTGGGAAGAACTTGAGCCAAATCTGAAAAGGGAAGTGTGATTTATCCACTATGTGCTGAGAATGACAAGATCAGGCCATGACTTGATTTTTAACAAACTTGGCATGGGAGCTCTTTATTGCTCCAGATTGCTAAAAGGACTGATAAGGTATTATTTCACTCACAGGGATTGCAATGACAAAATAAGAGGGTGACTGACTCTTTATTGAACATTGTAAATAAGGTTTGAAGATAACGTCTTGCTCGGGGATATAAACATTTATTTCCAGTGAAATAACCAGAATTGTTACCTGTGTAAGAATGTGCATTATTTGTGATTGAGTAGTTGAAATCCAGTTTATTGTGTGTCTAGTTTTCAATAGACTCAACATGTTGTGGGAATCTTAAAATATACTGCACAATTTACCCTATCCATTTCCATTGGAACATCTGGGCCATTTATTTCAAAAAGTTCAGGAAGTGAATGGTACAAAAGTGGAGGTGATGGGGAATTAATCAAGAGACCCTGGGGACCCGGGCTCTAATCTCAAGCTATCGGGAAAGGCTGAATAGGTGGGGGCCACTTTCTCTGGACATTCGGAGGCTGAGGCGTGACTTTATAGTTCATGAGGGGCATGGATAGGGTGAATAGCCAAGGTCTTTTCCCCACGTAAGGGAGTTCAAAACTAGAGGCATAGGTTTAAGGTGAGAAGGAAAATATTTAACAGGGACCTAAGGGGCAGCTTTTTCACGCAGAGGGTGGTGCGTGTATGGAATGAGCTGCCAGACGAAGTAGTTGAGGCTGGTACAAATACAACATTTAAAGACATATGAAGGGTTTAGAGGGATATGGGTCAAAGGCTGGCAAATGGGACCACATTAATTTAGAATATCTGGTTGGCACAGATGAGTTGGATCGAAAGGCCTGTTTCTGTACTGTACAGCTCTATGACTCTATGATTCAACAAGGCAGAAGGTGAAATTTAAACCTAATTAAAAATCTGGAATTAAGTGTCTAATGATCATCATGAAGGTCACAAATGCCTTTTGGGAAGAAAGCTGCCATCCTTCCCTGGTCTGGCCTACATGTAACTCCTGACCCACAGCAATGTGGTTGGCTCAACTGTTCTCTGGGCAATGAGGAGATGAGCAGTAAATGCTGACCTGAACTACGTCCCATGAATAAATAAAAGGCTTTGAGATTTGTAAATTTATTTCTGAACTGATTTTTAATTCACATAACTTGTAGAAGAAAATAGTTTGCAAAGAGGTCAATTTGCAAAGTAGAGTTTGCCACACATTCTGCAATTAACCGTTTGTTTTTGGTTTGTGAGCAGCCAGTGAACACCATTAGTGTGTGTTTGAGATTCACACTCACTTGAAGCACATCCCGGCAATGTTGTTGGTGGTGATGTGAAGTCAGTGATGTGTGACTGTGGTCATGAAACACCAACGACAGACCATCTGCTCCCCTGCCAGTTCCCACTGACTTCAGTGATGCTGAGGTACAGCTGGCATCAGTCTTGCCCCTGAATCAGAGTGGCGTGTGTTCAAGCTGCACACTGGAACATGCAACTGAGGTTGGCACTCTGGTGTAGAACTGAGGAGGGCTGCAAATTTTTTTTCATGCAAAATGTTTATTTCACACTTGAGCTGCCTTCCCAAATTGACGTAAAACTCCCTGATCACAAGCGTGGGGCTGGATGAACACAGCAGGTCAAGCAGCATCATAGGAGCAGGA